>JALIZH010031127.1:0-60000 GCA_030522465.1 Rhipicephalus appendiculatus | reverse complement strand
CTTTGTCTTTCTATTGCTTGCTTACATCCAATTTTAATTTTATTCGTGGCTTGTGTTGTCTTATTTCCCTAGCCATAGTAGCAATGTCCGCACTTAATATAATCCTCAAGGTGCTCGAAGAACAAGAGGAAGAAGACTTCTTAAAGGCGCGAGCGCACGCTCAATATGCTACAGGTTGTAATAGTATATATGGTTTTGCCTGCGTTACGCCAAACAACGACAACAGCATGCGACAGCATAGGACAGCCTGGCGCTCTAATGTGCTCCGCACTTAATATAGCTTTATGCTCCTCAAAATTATCAAATAAATGCAGGAACACATGCCGTGTAAGCTTCGGAAAGAACGCGTTTCTTCTGGCCAAGCGACGTTTGTTTGTTAAAGCTTTACCGTTGTCGTAGCAAGAGGCGGCTCGTCTAGACGCGTCGCTGAGGTAGCAGGCGGAGACAGACGTGTAGCGGTCCTCCAAGCGTTGATTCCTACGAGAGCACCGACAGACGCGTGAAGTTACGAGCGCTTTTTTCCCCGTCTCCCTGCGTGTGTGGGGGGTTTGTGTGTGTTGTGTATACGTATGACTGGTTACTGAGTGCGTACGTATTCCGCTTACTTATTCGTGCTAGGTGTTGAACGTTGTTGCGGCATCAGAAAGGCGAACATTGAATTTTACTGAAGATCCAGCGCTGGCCATCAGTGGAACACATTGCATTGTGATAGAACAAACTTTTCATAGCACGCGGTGTTACTGAATGACAACACGACGAAGTGGGAGCAGCTTAAAGAAGAGTTCGACACCAATAGCAACATGAGGCCGCGCACTGAGCAGCAGCTACATGAGTGCAAAGAAAAAAAGAAAAAGAAAAAAAAATTCCGTCCTGCAGTGAAACACGTTCGATTCCGTGCCTTACCTGCAATAAAATTTTCACACTTTAAGTAATACTGGGCAGTGTGGCTAAGGTATGTATTTGAGAAGCGTCTGCGTCGTAGAAGAAGAGCGCCACCAGTAACTGAAGGTTAAGGCGGTTAAGGCGCTCGTCTCGGGATCGGGGGAGTACGCGGGTTCGTATCTCACATCGCCAAGAGTCTCATCTTCGACACGCCGTCTGCTGCCGGCGTCAACGTCACAACCACGTGATAATATTTTCTTGGTTCATCGGACAAGGAACGATTTGCTGAACAGCCAGGCTGTTAAAATACAAGTGTTGCAGTGTGCACGAGCTTATACAACGCAACAGAAAATGTGTCTAATGAGCTACCAAGTGGCTTACGCCCCCCACCCACTGCCCCCATAATTTGGGGGGTCACGGCGCCACTCGCGCGTGTAGTATACACGGAGACTTTAAAAAGTGCTGGAGGAGCTCCTACTTATATCGGAAACAGAGCCTTATCGTCTTATGCTCGCTTAGGGGTCAATTATCCTTGCGTAGTTTATGTAAATGGTAGCTTAATTACTAATTATGGATTGATGATACCCAGGCCTGGTTAGTATTACGTTAGTAAAGAGGTACTTTTCACTATCTATATTTGTGTATAGAGACACATTTGAAAAATGTATTTTGATCTCAGCAGTGAAATACTTTTATGATGCATTGATAGTATCACGATGCTATGCAGGAAAACGGGTATCTCGTTGCTTTTTTTTTCTTGACGAAAATGAGCTGAGGCGTGTTTCCAAGGTGGAGTATGAAGGCGTTTCTTTTTTCTTTTTTTTTTTTTTTTGTGCCAAGACAAGCAAAGGCGCGCCGTTGGTCGGGGACATAATAAGAACGGCGATGGTTTCCCCTCAAGCACAGAATGATCATGTCCCTTGTTCGGATGTGCTAGCCTGCTTGTTAACGCGTTGACAGGAAATAAACACTACGAAGTGGCATGTTTCACGCATTAGTCAACAAACCAGGCCCTCCGTAACATCATCAATGTGATCCTGTCTTGCGAGACTTCAAGTTTTCGTGAAAATACGTGGTAAAGCAACCTGGGCAGGACAAGCTGGCAATGGTGGCCCACGGCATACACATTTAGGCTCCGCGAGCATTTTTGTGTCCACGAAGGCTAGTAAAATGTTAGAGTCTGACCTTTCCTTTTTAAACTCACGCCGTTTCGCTTCTATATAGCATCCGTCGGTGTTACTGTAGTGCATAAAACCCATAATATTGTACGCGGAGAGTCGCGCGAGCTGGCGATGTCCTCTTGTATAACTGAATAAAATCAGGACCTTCGTGGAAAATATGCGATACGTTGAAATAACGTGCTGTGTATTTTGTCAAAAAAAGAGCCGCATGAATCGTCCGAGCGACCATTCAGTCATTTGGGGCTGCTCTATTTGCATTGCTATCGTGAACTACGAGCAAGTGCAGGACGCGTTTTGGGCCCAATATTGTACTCAGCCTACTCATTCTGGTGGAAATTAAACGTGATTTGATTGGTGGGATCTGTGTATAGTTACGCAATGGACCCCAGCTTGCAAAATTTGGTCGGCGGATCCTCTATCTATGTTGTTTTTCACCCGTGTGTTGCTTTCATAGCCAGCGCTGCCCTGCTTGTATTGTACATTGTTGGCAGGATGCAGTGAACTTCAAGCAAAGTATTCTCTGAGCCCAGATCATGCAGAAGTCGAGGTGACTCTCAAGGGAGGAAATTTTTCCGATTGCTTTTAACAGTGATATTGGAGGGGCCACCTTCATGACGAGGATTTTTCACTGGACATTGAAGGCGCCGATAGTGACGGCGCCGATGAAGATGTAGCTGCTAACTCATTAGTAGCCAGTCTCATTACCACGAGTCGCTAGTTGATCACCCGTACGGAGTGCCTGTCGCGATCGTAAGTCATTTTCAGTGTACGTGATGTACAATAGTGTTGAAATCAAAATAAAAGCAAAATCTTGTTCTGGTGCGATGCATGTAGCGTCACTCTTGCGGCCGCATGCTGCAACAGCCTCGACGAGCGGAAGCAAAATGTGCAGTCGCGGCCACAAGTCGCGCCGCTGAGTTGCCAATTAAACTTTCCTATTACCGTCCCAACGGTAATAGGGAAATTCGTTATTGAGAAATGCTTGGACTTCGCGGAAAGCATGCGTGTGCGTTCATTTCAAGGTGTTAATCAAACATTTAACAGGCGAGAGAAGTTAACTGCGCACTCCGCATTCCTGGCGATGCAATTAATGATGACGGCGCAACATGTTTAGAAACTATCGTCACGCTGAACATGTAGTCCCGTGCAGCAATGATTGAATTACTCGCTAACGGCTCATTACTAGAGCGAACCCGTCAGGCAGGTGCGGTACGTGTACTACTTGGAGTGCCGTTCAGTTCATAAGTTTTATGTAGCACGCACAGGGTTTCGCAAAGCATCGCTTTACGCGCGATAACAGAGCTGAAATGTAACCTTTCACACCGCGGTAAATAATGAGGTGGGTGGCATTCAGCGCTTCCGTGATTTGGGCAGGCATTTTGGCCCGATATCCACTTCAGTGCAGCTCATGACTTCAGTCGGTGAAAGTGGCACAGGGCGTACTGCCACACGTCCTATCGTACCTTGTGCTAGCGGGCGGGATGAGCCTTCTGCGAGTGTCATCTTGAATCGCACAGCGCACCACCTATACTGCGCGGGCATTGCGAATAGAATAGGTGATAGACAACACATGAGGCAGATTTACCATACTGTGTCGCCCTGACACTTCGCTTATTTTTTGGGCTCCCAAGCATTGTCAATTAGTTTTTCGTCTTTTTAGGCCTACGCAAACGCGGAATATCCTTGATCGATTCATAGACTGACCTGGAGAAAAATTATGCAATATTTGTAGAAGCTATGAAACCGAAACAACTTACACGCTCACATGGGAAGCATACACCGCTCCCAGTCATTGGGAACAGGAAGAAAGAAAAAAAAAACCTTCCCTCTGACTTTCAGTAGGAATTAGTGCATGCTGGTATCCTCAAATTAGCGCTGCACGATAGTTCAATTCGCGGGTTGATACTTCCGCTCGGAACCCGTCGCGGTGGTCTAGTGGTCATGGCGCTTACTGCTGACCCACAGGTCACGGGATCGAATCCCGGCCGCGGCGGCCGCATTTTCGATGAAGGCGAAAATGCTTGAGGCCCATGTAGTTATATTAAGGTGCACGTTAAAGATCCCCAGGTGGTTGAAATTTACTGAGCCCTCCACTACGGCGTCTTTCATAATCATATCGTGGTTTTGAGACGTTAAACCCCATCAATTATTATTATTATTATTGATACTTCCGCTTAAAACCTTTCGGATTGCGTTCTGACTGCGTTGGGCGTAATATTGTTTGACATGTGTTGTGGAGTACATCGGCGACGCAGCACACGTGCGACCGCAAAAGATAGCGTATCTGAAAAAGATCATTTCTTTACATGACACAATTTTCAGTTGCTGCGACGCTCAAGGCCATTATTGTGTTCAGGAAAGCGAAAATATTTAAAACTCATTTAGAAGGGTGGCAAACTTATTATTATTCCATTAAGTTTAGTAGGTGGTAACAGGTGCAAGTGACAGTGATATTATTAAGCAGACTACTTCAGCTTAGGGGTACAGTTCGGGCCTGAGGGTAAACACGCCTGAAATTTCTTTCAGACTTCGGTATAAAAGGCAAGCGAATAAAACTTTCCTCACGACAGGTTTCACGCAGGTGTTAAATTACTAAGCGCAATAATTAAACTTCTTGGTGCTTTTTCGTGGAGAAGCGTACTAGTCAAGTCAGGAGATCGCAGTTGTGGTAAACATGATTGACAAGTGGGCGTATTTACGAGAAGGAGCACCAGAAAGTAAGTGTACTTTCACAGTGTCGTCAAGAAGCGCCATTTCGCATGTTTCGCATACACGACCTTCTCTCGCCGACTGTGTTGTCGTAAGTAATCTTATCGTGCTATAACGTACTAAGTTGTCGTAAGTAAATCTTATCACGCTATAACGTGTCATGCTATAACGTACTATACCGTACGCAATGGCTCCCACTTATAACAGTTTCCTCATTTACATTCATTTATATCCCATGAACCTCCCAGGAAACTTACAAACCTTTCCTTCAAACATGAAGCATAGACCATGATTATGTTGAACTCATGCACAATCCCGCTAAATACTCGACAAGGCGTGTGTAAAAACGCCCTACGTATCAGGGCGAAGGCGGTTTTAATTTTTTTTTTTCATTCATCCAAGTGGTCGAGAAAACAAGTCTTTATCTCCTCTTTGTTGGTAAGAAAGCGAACTCTTTAGTGCAAGCAAGCATGAAATGCCATTTTTGCCTTTTCTCCAATTTCCTGATTTCCATAATCATCACTCCGAATTACCTTATCCGCAGCTTGCGAATCGAAAACGTACTTCTTTAACCTCCATTCATCCCTCCTTTATTTTACTTTCTTTTAAACTTAGTCAGCCGACTATAATTCGGTTTTCGTAAATCTAGTAAATCTAGCATGATTATTTTACTGCAGTGCCCTTCGCTGCCTAAACAGTGGCGCTACTACAAGAAATTTATAGTTGAACTCAGCGAAGCAGGAACATTCTTCAGAAGCACTAGCTTTTTATTGCATTTTGTGAACCGCTTTAATACACCGATCGCTCTTGTTAGTTTGGGGGGTTTGTGTGTTTCATTGACGTATTTTGCGTGCCTATAACTGGATGAAGTACGGTATAGAAACGCTTCTACATTTCTGATCAGTCACGAAGCAGGCACAACCTGAAAACACGTGCTTTCATAGGTTGTAACATCGACTAGTCAGCCGAACATTTCCGCTTTATAAACACGTCAAACACATCATTCCCACGCGCATATCCCGTTACTTCGAGATAACCTAGCCGCGTACCGCCCAGCACAGGTGGGTTTTCGCCATAATCTGGGCACCCATGACTGCCTTTGGCTTTCACGGCGCGTTATTAATCGCACGTCACGCAAAACGCTGCCTGACTACTTCCTGGCCACCAAGATGCGGAAAGCGTTCGATAACGTTCGCCATGACGCCATTCTTTAAGAACTAGCTAAGCGCTAACCAAGTAAGCGTGCGCAGGCATGGATGAGACATTCACTTGCAGCCCCACCCATTCGCTTAAGCGGCACAGCACATGGATGGAGCCCAAAGACTTACTTTTTTTAAATAGGTGCTCCGCGGAGATCTGTTATTACACCGGCGCTTTTTAATCTGGCTATTAGCAGAAACTACTGAACTATTGTTTGCACGATGTGGAAGTCAGAGTGGCCGGAATTGGGTGGTTTAAGGGGACTGCCGAACCACACTACTGACCACGCACCACCTTGGTACAAGTGACTGCTACTTAAGTTGAAACTTTAAGACACTCTGAATGATTATGGTAGTCTGACAATGTCCCGCCTATCCCCACAGGGGACCTGCGCTACGCCCCTCCCCCCTATTACAAAGTAAAAGACTTTCCATCCATCCATAGCATGCAATATAAAGTGCTATTCGATATTTATTGATATGTCATAACACTCTCCCTAGAGTAAGTCTCGCGACAATGCTTACTCCACAACTCAAAACGTCAATCTTGTTCTTGCAATCTCGACATCTATTCTCTGTGAGAGACATAACTTCATATTATAGATTGATAAACAGCTAGAGCGTAGATACGACAGATTTGGCATTACTACACAAATGAATCTCATGATTTTCATATTAACACTTCTCATTTAAATTCGTCATACAGTCACGTCACGCGATACCAATTTTGGTGTATCTCAATCTAATGAAACGTCCGTCAACACTCCATGAGCGTGGCATGTAAATCATCTTGTACATGACATGGATGTTATGATTTTATTTTACCATCTGTCATTTATGTTCGCCATACAGTCACGTCGTGCCATAGCAATTTTGCTGTATATTAATCTAGCGAACCGGACGTGAGCGTACAATGAGCGTGGCATGTAAGTAATGATTTACATGAAAGGCATGTCATGATTGCCATGTTACCACCTGTAATTAAAGTGCCGCAAGGGTCAGCGCAGCTCGATGTGCCGCGCGGGTCAGTGCTGGGGCCGCTTCTTTTTCTAATGTACATGAATGGCATCTGTTGTGGCATTTCTTCCAGTCTTCGAATGTTCGCAGCTGACTGCGTATTATACAGGATTATTCATTCCGTAGATGATCGCACTCCGCTGCAGAACGACTTCGATTTGATTAGCACCTGGTGTAATACATGGCGCATGGACATAAACGTGAAAAAAATCTGTGTATATGTGCTTCACTAGAAAAAAATCCTGTAATGATTTTAGTTACACTATTAATACATAAAAACTGGCAAAAGTGTTCAACCATAAGTATCTTGGTGTTTACTTTACTGAAGAATTATCCTGGCGTCGCCATATCGAGTATGTCACGTGGAAAGCTTCAAGAGTTCTATAGGTTTTCTTAGAAGAAATACAAGAAATTGGCCACTAGCCACAAAAGAGCTCTTGTATAAAGCCAATGTTAGACCAATACTTGAATACGCTTGTTGCGTTCGGGATCCTTGGCCGCAGGTGGACATCCAAAGGATTGAAAGAATTCAAAATTTAGCTGTGAGATTTGTTCATGCCAATTATACCCGCCACTTTAGCGTGTCCAGTGCAAAGGAAAACCTAGGATGGGAGTCACTTGCAGCAACGTAGGCAATATTTAAGGTTAAAATTTTTTCACACTATATTTCATAACAACACTGGTATTAACCGGGATCATTACTTGCACAATCCTGATTACGTCTCATCCCGTCTTGATCATGCCTAGAAGGTTAAGAAGATAAGATGTAGGATGAACTACTTCAAGATGGCGTTTTTCTCCAGAACAATTCGCCAGTGGAACAGACTGCCTCATGGCATTGCCACCGTTATCTCCCCTGATCTGTTTGCCTTCCTCTTTGCAGAATTTGTATCGTAAATAGACCTCGTGATCCCCTGTGGTGTATTTGCTTGTGCGTTTTTCGTACTAAATATGTTTTGCTGTTTTACTTTTGTTGTGTACATTTGACTCCTTGCCGCTGTACATCTTGTTCAATTACCTGCTTTTGGTTGGCTATGTTAGTATTGTCCTCCCCCCCCCACTGTAATACCATAAGGCGCTGTGGGTATTGTAATAAATAAATAAAAAATAAATAATATTCGCTATACAGTCACGTCACCGAAGACCAAATTTGGTGCATGTCAAGCTAGCGAAGCAGCCACAAACGCACCATGAGCATGGCATACGTTATGTCATGCTTTACATGACATGCACGTCATGAGTTTCATATCACCACCTGTCTTTTATGTTAGTCATGCAGAAATGTCTCGTAATACCAATTTTGGTATATATCAGGTTAACGAAACGGGCGCTATGAGCACCACGGCCATGGCATGTAAACCATGCTGCCTATGACAAGTAACTCATGATCTTCATATGACCAGTGATTTATGTTCCTCATACAGTCATGTTATGTCATATAAATTTTGGTATAAATACCATTAACGGTACGGTCCGGAGAGGACAAAGTCGTAGGCGGCTAGACAGACAGACAGACAGACAGACAGACAGACAGACAGACAGATAGATAGATAGATAGATAGATAGATAGATAGATAGATAGATAGATAGATAGATAGATAGATAGATAGATAGATAGATAGATAGATAGATAGATAGATAGATAGATAGATAGATAGATAGATAGATAGATAGATAGATAGATAAGCTCAAAGTCCCTGAAATTCGCTAAGAAATGGTTCGCATTTGATAATAACCAGTGTTTGCAAGATTTTCTGCAGTGTTGGCCTATACGCGCTCGTGTCCTTCTCCGGACAGCGGGCTAATGCGCATCGAGGCACCGAAGCAGCGTCCCTGCGTCTGAAAAGACGGAGGGACACGGGCAAATAAGGCAACGCACGTCTATGTAGCACTTAGCTGACTCCAGATTCTAATGCTGAAACACAGCGCGTAATAGAAATATCCGCAATAAATGAAGCTGAACTGTTCATCTTCGATCATATTTCACTACTTGAAGCTGGACTAGTATTATTGTAACTTTATATCAGTTTCGGTCTCCGGCGTCACGAAAAAACAGCTTCATCGTTTCATGTTCCGGCTGAGTGGTTGGGCACACGATCACTTTTGCAAGAACTCTATCTAGACGAACTGTATGCAGGCGCAATGAAAGTAAACTAATTTATGAATTTATTTGCAGCTTACCTGCAGCTTGGAGACCAAGCAACAGGGAAAAATATTGTGCTCGTTCTACTGCGTTTTTGGTTATTCGAAATCATAATATTTATTGTTGAATAAATACTAGGAACTCTATGCATAATATAACTCTTTTTTTTATTTGGTTACAAATTTGGCTTTAAAATTAAGCGACATGGCTACTTTGGCTGCTTTTAGTTTGAGGTGTGGCTTCTTTTCAAAGCTACCCACAGCAACCCTGGTCGCTGCTTACATGAATACCATATCTTCTCGCCGACAACGCGCGCATTTATATAACTTGAATCGCCAACTAGACCGTGGGTAAATAAAAAAAAGCAGTACGAAAAAAACTTGGACCATCTCCCCGAAGGGAACCCTGATGGGATGCGAAGCAGCAGCGCTGCGCACGGCGTTGACCCGGTTGAAACGGGCGTCATCGCAGATAAACGAGCCGAAAGAGTGTTTCCACTCGACGTGCGGTCGAGCGTTGCGGGCGGTGGAGAGGGTGAAGCGAGAGAGAAGTGACACGTTCAGAGGTGTTGCGAGCGGGCGGAGCAGCCTGCAGCTGCGGGCGCTGCCGCGAGCATGCTGCGGGTGAGGGAGAGAGTGACGCCAGCGCGCACCTGCGAGGGAAGCGTGCGAGGGGAGCGTGACGTCAACGCGCAGCTGTGGCGTGACCTACTTGGCAACGCTCCAACACGTACGGCGAGGGGAACGCGTTGCGGCGCATTCGTACGGACGCACGTAACGTACGGCGTTACACACGTGAGTCAAAGAGCTGCTTCGCATCTAAAAAATAACTACGAAAACAAAAAGAAAAAATAACTCCCCACTCATTGTTTAACGCCGCCTTCTCTGCATTATCTTACTGCAATGCCATGAAACCTACATGTACACAGAAATTCGCATTAAATATGCGGAAATTTTTTCAAAAGATTTATATTGAATTGTACAAATATAGAACTAATTCCCGTGTTTTAATGAGTATGATATGTGCGGATTCGACTGTATGTGTAAGCGCGCACGATGGGACATCTCACTTCATTAGTTCCTAGCCTATTACCGTTTGCAATGTATTGCAGAGGCAGAAAATAATGAATATCTCATGTACTGCTCAACCATGTTAATGGAGCCCACATGCTCCAGATGCTGGTATCAAATAGAGAATAAGAAACAAGTCTGGGCCCACAATATACAGAAAGCTCTCGTGCTCCAATTTTCGGCACGAACAAATTTCGACCAATTTGTAACGGCGGACATCCATCAGCGAATATGCCTGGCTCAAGGCAAATAAGACCAAACTAAAGGCCTTTGTGATAATTGCCTCGGGGCTTGCGTGCTAAACTTACGACCTCATTACAAGGCCCGCATATCATATCAATACCTTCCGCATGGTATTACAGCAATCGCGATTTTGCCTTAAGATTTATGAGGGCATATATGAGAAATATGGCAAAAATATGAAATCTATGCATTTTCCATAAGTAAATATATGCAATTATTGAGGAAGCATACGGAACGTGGCATTAGAAGTGCATAATAATCGGTACAACCCGGTTTTCATTCATTCATACCAAACTTGAATTACGCGAACATTTTTGCGTTTCTTTGTTACGGAAATGGAAACCGCCGCAGCTCGGGTCGAATCCACAACACTTGAGTTCAGCACCAGGGAACTTGTGCTGCACGGCCGGTGAAGAACAGCTTTGTGCATGAAACACGTATGCGCCATCGAAAATTAATATTCCTGTCAACTTCATTATCACCACTTTAATATTTTCAATGAAACTTTCGTTGAGTGCTACATAATTTCCACGTGTTCCACTTACAAAGCGTAAACAGCTGTTGAAACCTGCATAGAATTGGTAATATTGTAAGTAGCATTTCCTTTGTCCTCGCGCCTCGAGTTCTACAAGAACTAGCAGGTTTAATTGAATATACGATGTATGATTTTAAGCATGCTTCTGCTGTATGCATTCGCAGGTTGGTGGCTCTAAGGAATCTGTAGGTCGGTGCTCTCCTTCTGCCTCTCTATTCCAATAAATATGAAACGATGTAGCCTTTCAAAGCAAGAGTGACTGTACTGTTTTGTTTAATATTCGTTGCATTTGCGAAAAAAAAGACGAAAGATGGCGAAACAAGTCTGACTTTCATTTCGGCTTCCTACTAAAGGTTAGCTTCAAAAGTGCAAAAAAAAGTAGCCGGTACTTCGAAGTCTGAAAGAATTTAAGCATGAGATATATGCCTAAGTATGCCCACCTGCGTATACAGACGTACGCATCCCGATGATATATTGCATGTGCTTTTGCTTTTCGAATAAAGTGCAAAGCGGCATGCCTTATATATAAAAGCTAATATTAAAGTTGTCTATCACTTGCTCAGGTGGTACAGGCGAGCTATCGGTTGCACGTGATCTTGAGAAGAGCAGCTCGAAATTTAATCAAGACGGACAAACAAACAATGGCACACACAATATAAGAGCTTTATTGTGTGTGTCATTGTGTGTTAGAGGATGTTTCTTAAATGTTGTGCTGCTATTCTCAAGATCAGTATACCACGCTTCACATTTTGAGTTAAACAGTTATTGTTCCCATTAGAATACACAGCGCTTAATGAAAACAAACACACGGGTGGACAACAAGGACGGGCGCTGACTTCCAACAGTTCGTTCATTTTGCGGTAAAATATATAGAGAGGGCAAGAAAATGTCCTTGTCCACGCTCCATCTGTTTGTGTTCATTAAGCGTTCCGTATCTTAATGAATCCGTACCAACAAACTTGCTTCAACACCCCCTGAAGTGAGTTGCTCTTACTTCAAGGGTTCAGCAAACTCTTCAACGGCCTCAGTGACCGATCGGACACGTGTGCCACAAGGACTCGCCGCCTCCGTTCTCTTTCTTCTCCCAACCCCCCCCTCTACACCCATTGCAGGGTAGCACAGCGGGCACTCATCTATTTAACCTCCCTGCCTTCCTCATCTTCCGCACTGCCCCCCTCTTCTTCTAATTGAGAAACAATGATGTACTTCGTGTGGAACGTTACAAGTGATTAACTCTGCCAACCTTGAGCGTAATTGTAGATCTACCCCGAAGATCACCGCTATGATCAGCCTTGCTTTATGCGCTGTAGCGCAAGGACTCCAGGAAGATAATTGCCCTCTTTGCCATCTTCGATGGGTTGACCCATATTATACCCTAGTATATTATAATGATTTCATATCTGGCCACCGCAACGTACACCCTGTTTTACCAGGGAAGCTATTTAGCAAATCGTTCCTGGTGAGTCGGTCGCGGAAAACTATCATCATCCTAAAGGGTATATGCCACTGCGTGGCCTACGAGAAAACTATCACCGTCATAAACGGATATGTGCCACAGAAATGGGGTGAATCCCATTACTCACCATTGGTCCAGTGAAAAAGAAGGCAACAGTTAGCCCAAGAAGTTGCTGCGAAGCGACGGCAGGGAGCCGAAGACGCTGAGTACGAACAAGATAATACTGAGGAACGGAACAGGCAACGGAGGCTACAAGAATAACCCGAAGAAATGGAAGGCCTACGCCAACACAACGACGTGCCCGTGAATTTAAGAGGTGGCAACGCTTGGTTTCAGCGCGAGTGTCTGTCTTTGTTGTTTGCACAGCCGTGTCGGGTTTGTGACTGTCTGTGGATTGACACGAACCTCTCTGCGCAGAGAATCAACGCAGAAATAACCTAGCATCATCTAACTAAGGTCTACAGGTTTTCCCGCTCAATTTAATCCAAGTGCGACTCAAGTTGGCTGGCGCTTCGGATTAAATTGAGCGGGAAAACCTGTAGAAACAACCTAGAAGCAACCAGATTAATCTTCAAAATTGTCCACTTTCGCTGTTTCAAGCCTTGCGCGGTTTAGTGCAAGCTTAGCCATTTTTTTTTCGTTCGTCAAGAGTGCTTTCATTAGCTGTTCCATCGTTCCCATCACCCACAACTGTGGCGCGGAAGAAGGGTAGAACAAGCATCCGCTTTTTGCAATCGATCTCGCAATTGCTTTGCAATACACCGAGATGCACTGAAGAGCCATCTAAAGCAGTAATTTTAATTATTCGCAATGAAGACACTTCTGTAGCGGATGGCATTAACATAATTTTCACTGGTGGTGCTCAAGGCTATTGAAACAGGAACACGCAAATGTTGCAGAAAATGCGCCGTGCGTTGAACATCAGCAAGAAAAGTTGTCGTTGCGGGAGAATGACATGCTCGCAGTGGCTGACAGGGCTGGGCAAAGATACTTTGAAATTGTATCGCGATACGATACAAGATACTCAGGCAAGAAGTATTGTAGATACAGATACAAGATACTACCGCAACAAATGTATTCCGATGCGATACTTGCCAATAGTATCTTAAGATACTTCGATACATTCCCAAATTTGTTGTCATAGACCCCGATAATGTAGTAGCGAACGCCTATGCACAAAAATGTCTGCTTGGAAAATTTTTTAAATGTGACTGATTTCATTTCATTTTAATGAAATGCCTGTTAGTATCTCAAAAGTTTTCTGCCTTGGTCAAAATACATTAGTTCACTTCCGAAGAACTTATTAGGGTTTGTTTTAGCTGCTTAACAGGACAGCTCTTTAGACACTTCGCTGACAGCGGTTCTTGCTTGTCATTTATGTAATTGGTGGGAGTCGCTGCTGAGCTTGCCGACCAGCTAGCGTGTTGCCATCTAACCACACGAGCTTCAATAAGAAGCCTTCGCACGATGGCGCAAATACCGATGTGCAGTTCTACCTTGCCCATAAAAGACTGTTTATGCAATACCAAATCACCGGTGTTCAGCAGCGACAACGCTGGTAGCGACTTTTTTTCGTGACGAATTGTGCATACGTACAGCACATCAAACTGCAATTTCTTCTCATATTCTAATCTGCTGGCTTAGAGCGTTCGGTATCTATATACTCACAAACGTGCAATAAATTTTTCTTCAACGAGAGAACATGTGCACCCCAGAAACGCCTCAGACCTATTGTATTGTCACGTGGTGGTGACTATGAAGTACGCCGAAGTTATTCTATACGAAACTCTTTATGGGTTTACTTGTACCTAGAAAACTAAGTAACTCAAAGTACCAGCAAAGTGCACTGTACTCTGATAGCGGCAATAAATATGGTCGGCCTTCGGTAATCTGATAATCAGCAGAAGGCGTCTTGTTTTATACATCAGTGACCGCACCTTTCAGCGCTATCGCTGGTGCTCGCGTAAGCTCACAAATGAACTAGAGTACACGCGCACTAATGTCCGGCTTTACGTCCCAAAACCACGATATTATTACGAGGGACGCAGTAGTAGAGGGCTCCAGAAATTTTGACCATCGGGTACATGCACCTCTAGCATTTCACCTCCATCGAAACGAGGCCGCCGCGGCAGGATTTGCGCGCGTAATCTTAACAGAACAATCTAAGACAATCTCGAAGATTCCGAAACATTGCGGTGCGGCTTCCACCGACTGGTGATAACTGTTTTTTTAGATGCGAAGCAGCTATTTGACTAGGCTGTGTAACGCTGTCCCTCCGTGCGTACGGACGAACGCGCCGCAACGCGCGCCCCTCGCCGCAGGTGTTGGAGCGGTGCCTGAAGTAGGTCACGCCGCAGGTGCGTGTTGACGTCACGCTCCCGCAGTGCGCGCTGACGTCACTACCGCCTTCCGCGCACTCGCCGGAGCGCCCGCAGCTGCCGCCTCACGCGCAACGACAAGACCTACGCCAGCCATCGCTTCAAACGAATCTTCCAGCGCTCACCGCAGCACCCGCGTTAGCGCCGTTCAACCCGTGACGCCACCCGTGCGCAACGCTGCTGCTTCGCATCCCATCAGGGTTCCCTTTGGGAAGATGGTGTAAATTTTTTTGTGGTTTAAACCCGATCACACCAAAGTAAAGAAATAAGAGTGCGTGGCAGTATAGCTGCACAAATCATTGCAGGATAGCGGCGCTATTCATGGAATTGCCGCCTATAGCTACGACTAGGAGGCAATAGTAGAAAAAAAAATAGGGAGGCCGACACAAAGGAAAACAATTTTAACTAAAATAGATAAGCCGTTCCGTATCAAACATGCATATTGAACAACTATAGATACAGGCGGCACTCCTAATAACTATGACAATTGAGCATGAAGTATCGTAAAATTACTTGTTAAGGTTAGGCAATGAAAAAAATCAGTGCCTTATGGAAATTGCTTGAAATGGCTTGGGACGGTCATGAGCAAAACGGACCATGTGGTATAACAATGTTTCTTGAATACCCTTCATAAGATCTTTAAAAGATGGCTCCTAATTATTTCCATTTCAACTCAATTTCGCCATTTTACCAAGCAGTAAGCAGAGTGATTTGTACTGTACTCAATGCACGCTTACATAACGACATATTTGTTTCCCCAATCGCCTTCGCAGAAGAGTAAACTCAAGTGAAATATAAATGAGTAAACACTGGCAGAAATAAAGTAGACAGTTAAAAGTAAGGATAAAACACAGATTATTGTGGCTGCACTTTATAAATGACATATTGCAGTCACCAGACCGGAAAAAAAAGCAGCTCGGTGCTGTCGGTAATATATGGGATGCAAGAGAAGGACAACTAAGAACGCACTTGTGCGAACAATGATGGACTCATGGACTCTGGACTCATGGAATGATAGACTCGTGGAATCATGGACTCTGGCGGAAAAAGATGAAAATTATGTCACTGCCCTTAGTTTTATTCAGGTTGCTTAGTGGCACCAGTACCAGCTTCAGAAGCGAAGCTCAGTCAGGGATTGTTGTTTCGCACGGTAGTGTTGCGAGAGCAGTATCTTGTATCTTAAGATACACGATACATTACTGAATGTATCGGAAATACAGATACAGATACTCGTCTTGCGAGACCTATCGCGATACGGATACAAGATACCCAAAGAGTTATCTAAGATAGTATCTAAGATACATGTATCTTCGACACTGCCCAGCCCTGGTGGCTGAAGGTATGTAATTTGAGTATTGCGGAAAGCAAGAAATGTTGAAGCAGGTCCTCTTTATCGCCAGGACATCATTAGCAACAGCACTGTCCCATTTTCTGACTCTTCCCAAAGCACTTTTGACTACTTGTGAGTTTAGAAAGTGTCTTGAAGTGCTGCGCCGAAGATATATTGACATTAACTGGTGTTTTTAGGAGCTACTCGTTTTCTTTTTTCATATTCACCTACATATGTAGCTTTTTAGTTCATTGGAGATCCTTAGTTGGCCCAGCTTTAACGTCATGTGAAGATATCGTTATTATTCCCTAATTTCTCTGCTATATAAGTGCGTTGACGATGACTTCGATGAAGGGATTCTGAATTTGACGCAATCAAGAAATTATCAATACAGTTCAAACATACCAGAGAAAGCACCCGCAATCTACAGTGCAATGACAAGATAATGAGAATTTATGACTGGTTGTCAGACTGTGCATTCTGCTTAAGAGAGTGCTCGTCAAGGACAGATATTGCCACGGAATGCTGATCATAAGAAGAAAATTTCTGAAAGACTAAAACTACTTTGAGGCGCACTTGCCACGCGTCACCGACTTGTGGCCGGAAATTTACTATTACGCCAGAAAACAAAGTTGCGCAGTATATATTGTACTGACAAAAAAAAAAAGGTAAGAGAGTAACACGCACGCTAATGTAAAGTTCGCAAGATTTTGAGGACTGCGAAACTAAAGAAGCCACGAGAAATGTCAGGCGTAAAATGTTGTAACGGGAAGACACCGGACTGAATCATAGAACAGGCAGGGAAGTCCGGTAATGTGGGCGTCCATCGCGAAGAAAAAATGGAGCTTGACAGGTCACGTAATAAATGCAGCAAGTAATCCAGCGGTCTGATGATTGTTGCTGTGTAGGCGCGAAGAAAAGCGATGCACATAATGAGGAAATTCGCTCTTGAATCGGTTCTAAAAAAAAAACGGAAGTTAAAGTTAAGGGGCAGCATAGAAGCTTGCAGGGACGAAAAAGCGTCCACGAACAATTTTCGCCGCAGCCAACGCATCGACATTTTGCCATTTTTGAAACTTCGCTCCAAAAGTGTTGATTGTTCAAAAATTTTCTCACAAGTTACAGGGGACTAGACGTATAAAAATGCTACCCAAGAGTAATAAATAAACAAATTACACCGAAAGGATAACTTAGGCATATAAACACTACGGCTGGCCCATGTAGGAAGAAAAACCCAGAAGTCGTCCACTACATCTGTCAATTCCTACTGTAGATTCTTGAAATATAGACTCACATATTTCAATGTGGCCCGACAAACGAAGATAGCGTTAGAGGATAGCACTAAGCGATATATTTCTTGGCTTCGGGGGTACGACGATCCTGGTTTTGTGGTTAACGCATGTTCACGAGCTTCCACGGCGTTTATTAATAATATAAGCTTGAGCGAGTAAAAATTTTACTGAGAATGTCCGGCGGTATTCAGCGGGGTGGGGTTACAAGCACCCCAGTCTAGGTGACGGCCTCGGATTCCTTGGACACGGTCGGCTTCCTGGGCGTGCCGGACGTCCCACAGTCGATCGGCGAGGTCGCGCCTCGCGGTTCGAGACTGCCACCCGGTTCGTAGGGGACTGCTGCTCGCTACCGGTACACTCCCACAGCATGTGCTGCAGCGTCGCTCCGGCTCCACACACTTTACAGTCGTTGGGCGTATAAACGTTTGGATAACAGAGGCGTAGGATCGCTGGGTTCAGGTACGTATTAGTCGGTGCTTGTATCCAGGCAACCTTCTATTTCTTCTTTATTTTGTCGTGGGGTGGTGCATATTTGCATCTGTCCAATCTGCAATGTTGTGTGATGTCTCTGAAAGTGGTGATACGATCCCCCCCCACGTCCACTCCCGCATCGTTCTCGAGGTGTGGGAGACATCGGGGGGCTGCGGGTAGGCGCCGCAGTTCGGGGTGTATAAGTCCTCGAGCCGCTGCGTGGGCACACGCGTTGCCCGCGAGAGGAGGGTCCGTGTGGACGGGGATTCATACGAAGAAATTGTCGTTTTTTGCGGCAAATGTTGTCTACGCGAATTTTGAGAATGCATGCCGCTGCGCGGCAGATCGATTCATTTTTTTATGGGGAATGTTGTGCTATTCCTCCCACACTACTGGTATGTTTGATATCAGACCTTCACTGTTCCTTTTCTTGCACCTCACCACCATCTGTAATTCTGTAAAGGCTACTAAAGTATGTTAATGAGGAAACTTTCAGACGCCTAAAACACCGCAAGAAGAACGAAGCAGAGGGCAGCACATAATTCGGCAGCACATTTGCCTGCGCACTGCCATTCCTGTTCTTGTGAGGCAAGGTTTTCAAGCGTTTTTGTTCTTGCCAAAAGCCCAGATGCTCTGGCCCGGGAAATTATGGAAGCGTTTTTGATAAAGAAAAAAAGGCGACTTGTGTATAAGTGACACATCGGTGGTTTTGCGCATGTCTGAGTTTCAGTTTTGCTCTTCGTTGCTTGAATAGATATGTCTTTTCAGTGACCTCGTGTTTTTGATGTGTGTGACCAGGTGACGCAGTGCGGTCTGCGCATGTGTGGTGCGGCATATATATTTCCTGCGTTTCTCCTGCGAATAAATCAGTTGCGAGTGACGCTCTTTCCCTCTGCTTCGTTCTTCTTGCGGTGTTTTCGGCTTCTGAAAGTTTTACTAGAATGATTTGAGCGCATACGAGGACACGGACCGAATAAAGAGACATACACACACTGGCGCTACCAACGGACGGAGTGAAACAGCCAAAGATGGCCAAAACGTCATCTGGTAGAAAACCTTTGCGAATGCAAAAGCTTAGAGAACGTGCCTTGCAAACGGTCGTGGCAAGGAAGGCGACAGTGCGGCTAGGATCTTGAAACACATAAAAGAAAGGGCCCGAAGAACGAGAAATGAAGTCCTTCTTCTGTCCGTGTCCTCGTATGCGCTCAAATCATTCTAGTATGACCAACCAACAAGCCCGCATCGCCACCCTCGTCTGAAAGTTTCCCTCATTATGATGAACCAACTAGCCCAGCAACAAGTACTTCTAAAGTATGTTACTTTGCAAAGCAGATGGCAGCGACGTTGTCTTAACTTCTGATTGTGGTTATCGAAACATGTCAGGATATCTATCTATCTATCTATCTATCTATCTATCTATCTATCTATCTATCTATCTATCTATCTATCTATCTATCTATCTATCTATCTGCAACGCCCTTACATTAAGCCTGAAAAATGCAAAGAAGATTTATTATGAACGAAGAATTGAAGATGCTGGTTCAAATGTTAAGAACAAATGGGAAATCGTCAATTCATTCCTGAACAGAAATGAAAGACACTCTAGCATCCCTACTATTCAGTACGAAAATGTTACGTATGATACCCCGTTAGAAATTGCTGAGGCCTTCAGGGACTACTTTTTTCACTCTGACGTCATCCCCAATGCTGATTATCATCTTCCTCTTTCTCGTCTGCCACAATCTTTCTTCTTATTTCCTACCACATCTCATGAAGTGCTTGATGTCATCCGCAACCTGAACACAACAAGTGCTGGCCCTGATGGCATTCACCCAACCCATGTAAAAATGATTGCTCATGCTGTCTCTGATATTTTGTCATCTATCATCAACCTAGCTTTCAGTACTGGCATTTTTCTTGTAGAATTCAAAAGTAGCAAAGTCGTTCCCGTGTTTAAAAAAGGTGACCGTACACAGATATCCAACTACCGACCCGTTTGCATAATACCCTTTTTCAGTAAAATATTCGAAAAATTGCTCGAAATTCGTCTGACAAAGTACCTCAATAAATTTCAGGTTCTATCTATTTCCCAATTTGGTTTTCGTGAAGCATATTCCACTGACCTCGCTTTGTTATCATTAACTGAAAAGCTGAAGAAAGCAATTGATGGGGGCTACTACGCAGGTTCCGTTTTTATAGATTTCACTAAAGCATTCGACACTATCAATCACCACATTCTTTTTATGAAGCTTGAAGCAATAGGCGTAACCGGTCCTGCACTATTATTAATAAAAAACTACCTACTCAATAGAAGCCAAGTTGTCAGTCTCTTGGGTTACAAATCTATACCTAAAGCCACAAATATAGGAGTACCTCAAGGTTCTATTCTCGGCCCACTTCTTTTCATAATCTATATCAATGATCTGCCATCTTGTCTTAATACTTCAGAATGCTTGCTGTATGCAGACGACACAACAATTATTAACACTGATAAATGTCTCCAATCCCTGACACAGAAACTCAATCATGACCTTTCAAGTTTGACTGCTTGGTGTATCCATAATAAGTAGCAAATCAATCCCACTAAAACGAAATTTGTGGTTTTCCATTCTCACCAACGTGAAAATAATTATATCCCGCCAATATTTGTAAACCAATTCTCAATCGAAGCAGATGATGAGGCGACCTTCTTGGGAATTAAACTGGACCGCCATCTGAAATTTGATTCACATGTCGCCTACCTGCGAAAGAAAATGGCTTTTGGCATACGTGTTTTAATTAAATCCCGCGATATATTTTGCCAACCTACATTACTTTCATTGTACCATGCCTTTATTCATTCTCATATTAATTACTGTATCACATCTTGGGGCAATACGTACAGCAGTCATCTCGCCTCCCTTCAAACTATGCAAAACCACTCCATTAGAATACTTACCCGCAGTCATTATCGCAGTAATGCTAAATCACTCCTGCATGCCAACAACATCCTAACGGTCGACAACACCTTCAAATATAATCTAGGAATACTATTTTTCATGCAAATAAAAAAATCAGCTTCCTTTGTTTATAATCCCTCCATCTAGTCTAGAGAATACAAACTTGACAAGGTTTGCACATAAGCGCAATTTTATATTACCTATAGTTCATACTAACTATGGCAAACAAACAGCCCACTTCACCGGAATCCATCTCTGGAATACCATACCTTCAAGAATGAAAACCTTGAATTCAATCGGCATGTTTAAAAAAGATCTGAAGACTTTCCTCGCCTCCATTCCATAACCTCGATAGATTTGGTCACTTTTATTACTCCCGGTCCCTTTCATGCCTTCTCACAACCTACTGTGGCATAAGCATCGCATCATCATCCTACATTACTGAAATTAGATCTCACTGTATTTTTTACTATCTTTCATTATGTATTTATCTGAAAACTCTCGAGGAGATTTGAATTACCTTTATTTTTTTATGTTGTCTAAATTTCAGTTTCTGTTGCTGCTTCTGATATTCTGTGATGTATTTTATTGCTTGTTTTTTATACCACTGTTTACTGCAACAATTAATTTTTTTCTATGTTCACTACCGTAGGAGGTCCCGATTCAGTCTCTGACTATGGGACCTCCTTCTGTATACACAAATTTTGTAATTGATTTGATGACTTAATAAAACCGTTTCTGATTCTGATTCTGATTCTGCCTACGTTTGCGTGCTCTCGTGGTCAATTCCGTAGCTTGGTACATTACAAACTGGTATGGGAAGGCAGTAGAGTAGCACGAACACTACTCAGAAGTCATGACATCAATAACGTGAAGATCTTATCGCCTATTTCAAGAAACCCGTTCCCGTAGTCACGTGTTGAAGAAACCCTCAAATCACTGGCTTATTTTACGGTTATGCACCGGAGGTGATTGACAATCTATATCTATACCCAGCAACGCGCGAAGACAGACAGGGCTAAATTTAACGGGATAGCCTTAAGGAGCCGGTGTCAGATAAGCCCGTGTAGCCGTTTGCGGCATTGTCGGTGAGTGGAAAATCCCGACAATTGTGAAGAATCAAGGACATGCTCGAACCAGAATCGAGACAAGGAAATCTGCGAGGCTGTTAAGTCTTCTAACACAGAGCCACGCCAGATCTTTGAGCTTCTTTGGTGAAATACCCTATGCCAGGGTCATTGCCGAGGCTACTGTAGTTCCTGGGTTCGCTATCTGCTTTGATGACAATGTATTGAAAAAGATGTCATATGTAATCCTAGGACTTAGCAAGCAATACTCAAGCGTTGCTCGACACCGGGTGATAACGCTAATGACATATGGCAGCGCACGCCAGGTAAGACAACGATCACGCACACAGAGGGACGACACAAGCGCTGTGTCGTCCCTCTGTGTGCGTGATCGTTGTCTTACCTGGTGTGCGCTGCCATATGCCATTATGACTTACCAACTAGCCCGCAAATACGTTTTAAACGCTAATGAATTGTATGTCCAATATCAAAATCGTCGCACAGTATCGTGCACATTGTTTCGAGAAAACTCACGTCTCCAGTAAATTGATGTTTTCAATCGGCGTTTAAATAACCGAGAATAGTAACGTGATTAATATTTCAGCTGCTCTTATCGTAGATTTAGGCATTTTCGCTCGAACATTACAAGTGCCCACAAGATGTCTGCTTTCCCTTGGAAATTATTATTTGCCAACCAACTCTATATTCGCGCTTGAAATATTTTTTTTTGTCCGAGGACGTCCATCGGGTTGTAATCCTCTATGCATATAAAAAAATGCAGCGCGCTGTGGCACGTTTTCCCACTGCATTGAAAAATGCGTTTTGAACTTGTAAGGAGCAAAAGCAATAACGTCAGGTTGGAGAGCATGACGTTTTTGATTACTCGGGCGTTTGACCTGAGGGCGCTCGCTTCGGAGTACATTCTCTGAATTCTTTACAGCTACAGCGAGATGTTGACAGTCATTGCTGGCGGATAATGACCTCGCATGAATTGCACGACACGACTGACAACAGAGACTACCAAAAAAAATCAGAATATTTCAGATATGCTTTCGGAGTAAATTTAATCAAGAAGCTTCCCGTGGCGGTTTACAGGATCGCGTATACCGCAACTGCTTCATTGCGAAAGGCGGCGGTAGAGCAAGGAGAGTGAATTCATGTAAAATTCATTTAAGAAGATCAGTCATCTGCCTTCTGTGCTCCTATGCATGTAAAAAAAGTGCCGCGCCGATTGCTTTTTCGAATATACGTCATTTAACCCCAGATTTATAATATTCATCGTGCATGAAAAGGGTGTATTGCAATTCAATACACCCTTTTCACGTTTAGAATATGCGTTGGCCTGCATGGCACATTTAGTCACGTACTGGCGGCAACGGTCGACGTTCGAGCAGAGATGAAATGCTAGCTGCCCAAAATAAATACCATTTCCGGTTATCTATGGCCAGGAGATACGTACATAATTATACCTATGTCCGGCGGACACTTGGTAAGTGCCACTAAATTTAATGTCATCATCATCATCATGCTTGCACCTATACCTTGCATGTGTTCTCGTCAAGACGATTATATCTCCAGTAACGTAGCGTTTTGGGCGTGTCGGTATAAGGCATCGCTGTAGCTTTCAGGGCGCGAAACGACGAGGAGGCTGGGGGACGTGACCATAGGTCGGGAAACTCCCTCATGAGTCGACTCACTCAGACTCACTCAGGCTCAGATTGAGCCGTGAGTCTGAGTCTGAGTGAGTGCGGGAGAGTAATATTTTGGTGAGTTTGAGTTCGAGTGAGTCCGGTTGAGAAAAATTTTAATAAGTCTGAGTCCGAGTGAGTCCGGTTGAGGAAAAATTTGGTGAGTCTGAGTCCGAGTGAGCCCCAAGCTCTAAATGTATTTGTTGAGTGAGCCTGAGTGAGCTCTACACTTTTTTGCCGATCTACGGTTCTACTTACACAACTTAGCTTTACTATCAGTCTTACGTAGGTTCACGTCTATACTCATGCCGACTCACGCATACTTCAAAGCACCACGTTCATACGCCAGCTCGATATTTATTGATCAGAGGCGTGAGTTACGGAGTAGGGGGGGTGCCGTGACTTCCCCATCCCCGCTTTCGAAAACTCTTTCCCGGGAATTTTCCTTAAAATATTTCGTGTGAGTTATCTCTTTAAAAAAAAATCCTTACTGGATTGCAACCACTGATAAGGTATGAGATGAACAGGCGCCAAGCACAGCACCAATTGCGCGAGATATTGGTGTAAAAGAGCATTTACACCAAGTTCGAAGGAAGCCAATTGTACGCTAATCGACTCATGAGTCGGCTCACTCAGACTGACTCAGACTCAGATGAAGCCGTGAGTCTGAGTCCGAGTGAATCCGGCTGGGAAAGAACTTAGTGAATCTGAGTCCGAGTGAGTCCAGGTTGAGGAAAAGTTTGGTGAATCTGAGTCCGAGTGAGTCCCAAGGGAAAACATATTTCATGAGTGAGTCTGAGTGAGCTCCACATTTCGCCGACCTATGGACGTGACATACACAGGCCCAGACTTTCAACAATGTTTAGTTTCGAGTCGAAGAACCACCTTTCATAGGCAACACGTGGTGCTGCAATTATTTCCTATGTCTATGTCCTCGTCATTTCGTGCGCTGAAAGCAACAGCGGTTACAATATATGCGTTTTCTATGCCATTTACAAGCAAATTCGCATTGCTCACGGCTTACTTAGAAGAGTGGCTCGCTGTGCGAGTGAATAATTATTTGCTAAATAAATATGCGCTAAAAATCGCGCCGCCACTCATTCATGAACCCAACGAACTCGTCTTTTCGCCTTCTTGTCTCTCATGGCTCGTTTACTAAGCCTGCTTGCTTAGCAATCCATCATCAACGCAGTCAAAAATGCACTAATCCATGTTATAGTACTCTCTCTGCAATGTCTTCTTGATGTTCTACAAGAGCTCATGTTGTTCCCTTGTTTTTTCCTGTTCCTCGTTTTTAGCGATTCTTTCTCAGCCTTTCCCATGATGTTTTGCAAGGCACGACTAAGCAGCCGTTATACGGACAAGCTGCTTTGCATGCAAGCTCGATTTACTATTACGAAAACGGTCTATTACAAGATATGTGTTCAGTTGGGCTCTGCAAAATATCACCTCCAAACCAGAAACCACTTTTCCTCAAAATGTTTGCATCCATCTAAAATTGTACAAATGTCTTCCGTTAGTTATAAACATGGAAACTATAGGCACCGGGCGCGGGGACTGGTGGCGCCTCTTTCGGTGGCAACGGAGAACTAATGGCATGTGGGCGCCGGAACGGGCGCAGGCGCTTGCTGCGGGGGCGCGGGCTGGATGTTGGTTTCACTTCATTGTGCTCTCGTCGCTTGTGTCGTGCGCTGCCGAAATCTACGTGTGCACGAAGACTGAAGCTTACAGTATCTTAAGGGACGGCGAAGGATCGAAAATAAATAGAAAACATAACAGGAACGGGGGGCGTGCAAAACTACAACTGAGGAACAAGTGCAATCGGCGAAGCATCCAGTAAAGACGAAAAGGGAATGGGAAACGTACGCTCTATTTTTTTAATGTTAGGGGACAATGTTAACGTATAGACGGAATAACAAAGTATTAGGAAAAAATTCGGCAGATCCCACGTATTGTGCGAACCAATTTTATGCGAATCAGCGAGTCTATGCTGCATTTTTTTTTAGCTTCAAGTCGAGCGTAACGAGGTGGATCGACTTGTTTTTGTAGATGGAATAGTGTGACACATAGTGTACTTACTAAGCATGCCGACTACACTGAAGTTTGAAGGCTAACTTGTTGTCTGACGTAATGTTAGCGCTCATGTTAGAGAACAGACGTCAGTGTTTTTGAAACGAAGCGCACGCTACGGTGCGATTCACATTTTGTGTCGATGCTGTGAATATCATACGCGTAGCGTTGGTCAGAGTATTGTTCCGGGTCGAGCAACGCTTGAATATAGCTTGCAGAGTCATAGGAGCACATATGTAATGTTTATCTGACGGTTATAAAAGCGGAGCCAACATTGAAATCAAAGGGGTACATAGGTAGCACCAACTTAGAAAATAAAGACACGAGAAAACAAGTACGAGGGAGCGCCCGACCTTTCTGCTCCCTCCTGCTTCTTTTCTCGTGTCTATTTTCTAAGTTTGCGCTACTATGTACCCCTTTGATGTTAACGAACTCGCCGAACAAGAAGTCTCAATAAAACCAAGATTGACGTTAAGCCGACGTAACATCTGTTTCATATGAGTACATGAGTAATGTTTATTACCTTGTCATGAAATTAGATAGTCAGCACTGCAACCACAATTGACGTTGGTTGCACCGACATTTTTCTTGCGCATAGGATCTTTTCAAAAGTAATTTCAAGTCCTGGCTTGGCTCTGTGGTAGAATATTTGATATCCGCTCAGAGTACCTGGTTTCGACTCCTGCTGGGATCCGGATTTCTATTCTTTGCATACGTTGGGTTCACGCGGCTCATGCCAGATTTTTGGACATGCACCCGCTTAAATTATCAATGTCTGTTCTCGCCGTTCCTGGGTAGATCCACTGTGAATCACCTGTGCCACATACCAGCATCCCGCGGCCCGTGGTATACGCCCGGTATGTGCCGCACGTGACTGGAAAGATTTTCGCGCTACTCATACCACCATATCACAACCAGACAGCCATGTTCGTCTTATTTTTGTGCCTACCTATGCCAATTTTGGTTAAAGTCAACTTAAGGAGGCGACCACGAGAGCGCCCAGACGTAGGCGGCTAGATATAGAGATAGAGGCATTTATAGATAGAGATAAGAAATGCTTTGCGTTTAAAATAGAAATAGGAATGGGGATACCTAGATCTAGCTCCACATCGTAGCTTATCGCATTGAACTTCGTCTGCGGGGTGCACTTGCAAAGCAACTTGCAGTCGTTGTCGCTTTTATATTCCGTGATGTCAAGCACGTGGCCAGCTTCGTGCAAGCGGTGACCCTTCTCTAGAGCAAACGCATGAAAACGCGTACGCCGGCTGGTCAAGCCTTGAAAGCCGAAACGCAATGTAACTGTAATCGCCATTAGTGCACGTGCGCTGTCAGTACTCGCAGTCCCGCCAGGAGCCCAACAGTGAGGAGCAGCGAGTTTGGCAGTTAAAATACAAAGATGTTTATTTTACAACACTTTCGCCAATCGGGCCGGTCTCATCTGCAGTCCCGAAAGGGAGGAGGCATCGTGCCTCTGGTCCGCCTCCAAACGAAAGCAAACGCATAAAAGCACAGCACCACGCAAAGAAGCCTAGTCGATTGACGTTCCGACGGTGCTCCTGGATGTGAAGACATAAAAAGAACATGTGTCATCCTTTCTTGATGACTTGGCGACCATTGAACGCTGCCACGACCGCAAATGACTGCGCGGGAGTCTTCCTGGAAGCCCGACGACGGGCCCCGTTATCTGAACACATGTCCGACAGTCGAACGCTTCGTGCTTTGTTCAAGAAACACTGTTGCTGCCACTTCTCTTTGCCTTGGGCGACAAACGAAACAGCGTACAGCTCGCGATTGTCCAAAAAGAAACGCCGCCGCTACTACTTGAATACGTTGCCGAAAGTAGCAGAGCCTTCTCCGCGTCGTCTGCTTCACATGCCAGTGCTTTCGCTGCCGCCGCTAGGGGCGCTTTTCGGGATGGGCGCCGCTGGCGCCGTACGACGGTCGCCCGGTGCCTATACGCAAGCCAGAGCAAGTAGAAAAAAAATGTATTCGTCAGTCTTCCTAGGCCCGACAAAAAATTCACGAGCGTAAAATACACTCTCTCCTTACATACCTGACCAGCAATTCCGTAATAGTTAGCAAGTGGAAATTTCGAGGTCTCATTTTTTTCTTTTCTTTGTTAGACACAATATTAATCAGAGCTAACAGACAACGATATCAAGGAAAGAATAGGGGATGTTACTAGTAGTAAATGTGGCGTAAATGTGAAGAAAGAAAAGTGGACGAAAAGATAACTTGCCTTGGGCAGGGACCGAACCTGCGACCTTCGAATAACGCGTCCGATGCTCTACCAACTGAGCTACCACGGCCGCCATCCCCCCGTCCACTTTATGCGTTCTAAGGTAACAGACAAGAGACAACGCCCTTGCTACGGGCCGGCTGTTCTTTGACTGGTCTTCCTCTTTCTCCGCTTCGTGCTAGCAGAGCGCGAGCCCATGCTACGCTGCCGCTCATCGTCATCACACTCGGCCATGACTGCGAATGAGCGAAGCCGCCGACAATGTCTCTGGTGGCCGATGCTGGCTGTGCCGCTGTGGTCGGTCGCTACAGAGCTGGGGCTCGGCTTGGTGCTTGGCCGATGACGCCTCTGGAGGGCGGCACTGACTGTATCTCAGAGGTCTGTCCCGGCCGCGCTGCGATTTGGTTCGGCGATCTGTCAGAAGTGTATCTTGAGGGCGACACGGGCTGAATCGAAGTGGTTGGTCTCGTCTACACAGCGAGACTCTACGGGCACTTGTCAGACGTGCATCTGGCGGCCGGCATAGGCTGGTTCGCGGAAGCCAGTCTCTATATCGCTGCGGACGCGGCGGTCGACCTCGGCCACGCTGCGACTTCGCATGGAAAGCGGCATGATTCTGTTTTGGTGGGCCATGATAATTGTCGGGTTCGCGGACGTGATGTGGCTTCGCATAAAAACTTCTCAGCGATGGTTCTGGCGGGCGGCCCTGACTGTTTCGACATGGTCGCAGGTCCATACCAAACCGGTGAACTTCGCCCCGCCGCAGTTCTGAAGGCGGGAGAGCATGCAGAACTGCTGAAGGGACAAGATGTGCAAACTGCGGAACTGTCGAGTGTCGCGCGATATGGCATCTCTTGCACTCTTCACGGTGGCTCGAGCTGCAGCGAGTTGTTGAACGAGGCATTTGCGTCGGTGAGTTGGCGATTTCCGGGAATGAGCTGCCACGTGGCTCGTGGTTTTGCAGCACTGTTGATGTAGTGCTCCTTGAGGTAGTCGGACTGGCAGGTCTTGACAATGTTCCGCGTGCTGTAGGTCGTTCCTGGTCAGAAGCCGCGTCATCAGCTGGAGACATGACCTGTACCGGCAAGTTTTTGATGACAGCGAGTCCAGATGGGGTAGGTACCTCAGCTTCTTTCCAGGAGACGGTATTTAGCACGTAGGGAACGTGCGCACACTCGTCCAATGACTGCCATGATTTCTGGGGAGGTGGCTCCCGACTGTGGGTCAAATCTGGAGTGGTTGGTTGTCCTTCGTTTTCAATTCGTTCCGAGGGAACTGAGGTTGTCACACAGCAGGCCGGCGCCTCCGTGCGCTCTAGTGTTGGCCAGCCTGGAGGTCGCGTCGGCGGCCGCTGGGAATGGAATGTGGTCTCGGCGTCTGTCCTTGATGTTACGGTGTGAGACGCCGACGTAGAGTCCGAGACCGGAAGTAGTGAGCCTGGTCCCTGAGGTTTGTGGATACCAGGCCACGTCGTGAAACTGCCTGCAGGTGAGCTGCACTCCTCAGGTGCAGCCTCGAGGTCGTGCTCCTCCTGAGCTCTATCCTCGGGAGCAGTTAGGTTGGATGGAGCGGTGGCGGCGAGGTGCAAGTGATTTCGTCAGAAAGCAGCTATCAGCCTGGCACTCCACTCAGTCCAGGACTGCTGCCTCGTGCCTTCATAGCGATGCCACGCCGCGGCAGCATTACGAAGGCGGTCGACGGCCACACACCATTTCTGCTGGTCCGTCCAGCCTTCTCGAGCTCCGACCGCGTTCACGGTCGCCAGCCAGTCGTCGGCGTCGTTATCGAAGCCGTGAAACTCCGGTAGTTCGCATGCAACCAGCGGTGATGGTACGGCAGGCGACAAACGGGAGAGTGCGGACGCAAAGCTGCCCACTTGGTTTGAGAACTGCCTGAGGGTACGCCCGAACTCTCTGCGTTGCTGGGGGGAGCTCGCCTGAAGGTCTTGTGAGGCGGCTAAATCCAACATGGCGTTGATGGCGCACAATGCTGGAAACATGACAGGAGCTAGTTTGGAGATGGGCGCTGTCAGTGCGTTGATCTCTACTCGGAGCTGCGGGATGGTGCGCAACAGCTCCATGGCACTGTCGGACGAGGCGCCCGAACGGCGATGGTTCACGTCCGCGGAGTATGCCGTGGTAGCAGTACTCACGGCAGTGAGATCCAAGGCCGAGGAAGACTGCACGGCCTCCCTTGGAGGCTCATACGTTGCATGAGTCCAGGGTGAGAGGGACTGAACGGCATTCCCGGGCAACAGAACGCTGCGCGCTGTCCTGCCGACGCCGGGATATGGCTGCCTTTGGGCCACCGAGGAGGCCTGGCCGCCGTCCTCGAATGGTGGCGTACGTGCTTCGGGCCGTAGCAGGGTCCTGGCGTCCATTGTCGAGGAAGCGTGGACGGCGTTCCTTAGACGTAGAGACCCGCAACGCCGACGACCCAGGAGCACGTAGAGGTGGCTTCAGCCGCAAGGTTCACTTGTCGAACTGCGCCATTGTAAAGTAACAGACAAGAGACAACGCCCTTGCTACGGGCCGGCTGTTCTTTATCTGGTCTTCCTCTTTCTCCGCTTCGTGCTAGCAGAGCGCGAGCCCATGCTACGCTGCCGCTCATCGTCATCACAGCGTATATATGTATATTAAACATGGGAGGGTAAGTCAGTGCCGCCAGTCGCAATGACGGCGAGTGTAGAACACTCTTTTTCTGGCAGGCAGAAAAAGAGTGTTTCTGCAAAAGAGTTAAGCTGCAACTTATATTTAGTTGCAGGTTAAAGAACCCCAGGGTGCCTAAATTTCCGGAGCTCTCCACTAAGGCGTCTCTACAACGGTGTCCCTCATAATCATATGATGATTTTGGGACGTTAAACCTCAACAATTATTATTGCTTTATTTGTACGTGTTTAACTTGTGTTCTGTATATACAACAATATAAATAGTGTTGCATACTGAGACAATTGGGAATTTATTTCTTGATATAGCGGCTACAAAAAAAAAGGATGTCTGTATTTCTGCGTAATTAGATGAAGAACTTTGTGAACCCTGCTTTTATGTTTTCACGAACACGTGTACCGGTATAAAAATGCATGGCTTGGGGTGCTTTTTTATCGCTAAACTGTGCTTGCAGACGCTCGTTCATGCTTTGAGGTATCACAAGGATTTCGAGATCATCAACACTTTACGAGACGGTGTGGCTAAAATTCTGCATTCACTCCTCGTAATTAAATACTTTTTGTTCAGGACGACGGTAAATACACTATGGGATATGCTTGAACGACAAAGTGGCAACCACATTGAAATAATTTTAGGGATGGACGGTACGATGATTACATCTAGCGCCATAGTGACACGTGCACTCAATCGCTTATTAGAGTGCACATAAGTCTCGGAAAGCGAAATGCTGGTGTATATTGTGCAGGCATACGTACAAGCATTTGACTCTGAGTTAACACAGCAGAATAAAGTGCCTTCTGGTGACGTGCAAATGCGCATGTAGGAAACCGTAGTGGTGAACGCGAGTGTTCTGACTAGAGACCGGATTTTAGGCAAATGCCTATTTTTTTCCTTGCGTTCCTATCGCGCCACTTTGATATATGACCATGAATTAGGGGTTAAGGAGGGCTTTTATAGTGTTTTTATAGTGCCTATAAATGCCTATTTTTGGGGTTTGTGCCTACATGTCTTTAAGTGCCCATAAATGCCTATTTTCAAAATTGGTGCCTATATGAACTCTATTTAACCTCAAATTTTGCTTTCGAGTACAGTTTGAGACCGTAATTCATGTGTCCGGGCAAAATTGACGTTTCGGAACCCTATGGGGTGCAACAACCTAGTTCCCTAGCTCAACAAACATCCGGCAAGCAACCGGTAGCAGCAGTGAAATGGGACGCGCCAGTCACCTTACCCCACCGCACTGACATGGCGCGAGCGGTTGGAGCACGGGGTGAGGAGAAGACGCCATTTCTGCAAACCTAAATGGGAGCACGTCCCAGCGTGTACAGTGGAATGGGGAGAGGAAAATAAAGGCGGGAAGAGGAGAGGGGAAGAAGAGGAGAGTGGCGACAATGGCCGAGGACGTGGCGAGCGGCTTTTACCGCCGGTTTTCCAGTCCAGCACCTCTTCAAGCACCTCCTTGAAGACTTGGGCATGGTGGGGGGCAGGTAACAGGAGGTTTTTCTGCGCAGCCGCAGGAAGATGGAGAACGAATGCGAAACCGTGGATCTGGTAAAAAAATAAAAAAAATCAGATTTCCACGTGGCTTCTGTCTTGTTAGTAATTTACTTCTTCAAGGGCGCTTCACCAGGTCACATCAGAAATCTTAGTTAGACACTGGAAGTTGTTGCGTGCCCAATCAAGAGCTTTGTACAACGAGAATTTTTTTAATGCTTCATTATGAGCCGCGAAAGCACGATGCGAGGAGGTGAGCTTGAAACCTTTGCCACTCGCTCTGTTTAGACTTCGCAAGCCAAACTACTTCCCTGCCCTCTTCGGTATCGGAACAACTCGGAGCCGGAAGATCACACGACGCAGACGCATCAACACGTCATGCGCACGCAAGGTTACATTCGTATGACATGCCTAAGCCAGGTCGTGCACGCAAGCGGTGTTATGTCATTTCGGCGTTCTCTGTAGTGTACTGCCTGGTTCTGTGGGATGGATCCCTCTATGCGCGCACGTTGGGAGAGGCTGGCATGGATCATGTATTCTTACCACGACACACAGCGTCGCACCGATGGAACTGCTCTAAGGGACGACGCACCAAAAACATACCAAGCGTTGTCAGGGCTGGGGCCGGCACCACGCGAGAACGGCGAGAACACGAACGCAAACGAAATGGAGGCAGCTTAGTCTCGCATCTCGCTTGATTCGAAGTGAAAAAAAATAAAATAAATAGAAACGCGCACAGATTCCGTTTGTACGTTTTAATATTTCTATCGACTTTCATTCTTCTATTCAAGCAACAAATTGCACAAATTACACATGTCGCCTCCAAGAATCTCGCAGTGTCACGTACTACTGTGGCATACGCAGGACCATTCCTTGTTTTACGTCACCTCCACCATATTGGGGCGTGCGCCCGTGAGATTAAGGGCAATCGGCGTTCAGTCTGACATTTCACCTCCTTCCGGGGAGCGTAGCGTTGCAAATCTTAGCTGACGGGATCGTTAGCGCGCAGTCAATGCATTATACTTCTAGCTCGAAACACTCAAACCTGGTAAGGGGCCCTTTATGGTGCTCACACAAAGAGGAGAAATTGACCCTGCGCGACTAGACCCGGCCAATACGAGGCTAACAGACCCTTCTGGCCTTTTGCGGTCTGGCTATTGAATTCTATGCTGCCCTTCCCAGCCATGCCGAAAAGAAACAGACTCAAGAGCGTGTTTATTCGATGGTGGACACTTAACTCACCATTCTGGACAATAAAAGGAGAGACCGTCTTCTGGAAACCGTGCCCGAAAAGGGACCATTGCATGGTTATGTTAAACTATTAACGCCTTTTTGTGCCATCATAAAATATAACATTAGTTTGCTTTCCTGTCGTAGACAAGGTCACGCACGTCTTTATTCGAAAATTTTAGTTCTTGTAAAATTTATTGTGCCTATATTTACGATTTTGAGGGCCTAAAACTGTGTTTTGCCTGCCTATTTTTGGCGCCTAAAACGCGATTTTTAGTGCCTAAAAATCCGGCCTCTAGTTCTGACATTAGAGAACTCACCAACTTACTTACAAACGTTTCTCTACCGATGAAACGCAGTTGTAAAATAATTAACGTTTGTTTAATATGAAGTGCATAAAACACTGCGCTGTTAGTAGGATATAGGATGCAGCAAGCAAAGGTATCCGGTGGACACCATAATAAAGGTTTTTTTCAGCGGCAATATAACGAAACCAGATTGAGCAGTATTAAGGTATTATGCGCACAGGAGCCTCACTAAGCCTGCACATTAATAAAGTCGCTCTTTTTTTTTTTCGACAATCAGGTATTGTCGATCAGATATCGTCACAGCGTGTTCGCATGTGTACGCACACATTTCAATGCTTATTGCAATGCATGTCATTTCAATGCTTATTTGCACCGGACATTTCAGAGTTTGTGCCATTGCATGTTATTCTTCGTCAGAGCATAAACAGCGTCCATAAACGGCACTGAAGTCACCAGGCCATTCTCCTACCGAAGAAAGGTGCAGCAAGGTTATTCTGTTCAGTTTATTAATTCATCAGAACAAAGCAAATGGAGTCACGTTGTTCCAATAGGGAAGTCCACTCCCCTCACAATTGATACAATAGCTAACTTCTTAGCAATGTGGATGCCCATGCAGAAGAAGGTTGCACTGGTAAACACAAGTCAAAGCCAACGGGAAACAAAGAGAATAAAACAACGGAAACAGAATTCTTTCGGACAGTTACAATATGTTTTATGTTAGCTCACTACACAGTTAAACAGTCATTCATGGCATGTTCAGTGAAATATAAAAAAAAGACTTGTTCCACCATGGGATTTGAATATTTCGTTAGTGATCATTTGCTTTTCCAATATAAATATATCTATCTATCTATCTATCTATCTATATATATATATATATATATATATATATATATATATATATATATATATATATATATATATATATATATATATATATATATATATATATATATATATGTAGGTTCAAAGTCCAGCGGTCTTAATGGAATAATCCACCAATTTCTTCGCGAATCATCCGCCTTACACAATCACGCATTTCAGCGTTGACCTCCATAGCTCGTCGGCTGCCGCGTTGGTGCTTCGCCAGGTAATTACCTAGCCCTGGAAAGAAGTCGGTCGCCATTACGGTGGGATTGAGGCAATGACCCATTGGCTGGGCTCTGATTACAGTGGGCAGTCCCCGATGAGCTGATTTTGGTCCGGCCGGGTGTTGCAGGGGTGGTAGACGCCAGTATTTGACACCGAGGCTCGAGTCAATGACACCTGGCTTCATCTCAGGAGTGACAGCCAGAGTATCAGCTCGCAAGGCGCACTAATTATGGCGCCTCCCCCTATTATTATTGCCCATTTTTTCTATCCCATATTTCCTGCTTCCATGGCAAAAACGTGGATAAAAATGTGTTACAACAAGCGCACTTTTGTTCACTCGTCATGCGGGATATGTAATGATAATTACATCGTGTATGAGAATGCTCTGCCAACTAGACATGGCAACAAACTTAACAAAGGCCAGTTTTCGCACGTACTAATATGTTAAAATACATTTTTTTTCCGAGAATTATTGTGTACTGGAACGACCTACCTGTTTCGGTTCGTGAAACGAATGTATCAGATTTTTTGGAGTCCCTCGAAAGACAATAATGTCCTATTTCTCTCATTTTGTACACTGTTGTGCTTAGGAGGTGACGATATCTCTTCTGTTGAAGAACTTGTTCTGACGTTACTGTTATTCTTTCCTATTGTATTTATCTACCCCACTACTGCAATAGCCCTGCATTGGGCTGCAGTATTTGAAAATAAATAAATAACTTATATGACAGTTAGAATTACTGAGGTGGTGAAGAAAAAAAAAAGGTAGACGTAGGGGCATTAACTTGAACTTCGGGAGGAAGTAGGCTTTGACAGCGCAACAACCGATCGCGCTACAGGTTAAACCACAGGCATGCGCAGGTTTCCCGTTAGGGGAGGCAAAGTTTCATCGATCTCCCCTTCCCCATCTGCTGGTAGAGCGCAAAAGACAACATATTTCACAATGTCTAAAAAAACAACAAAAAAAAACATGGTTGATTCGTACGTCATAGGAATCGGTATAACACGTAAGTAAAACGTGGCCTTGCAGAAGTAGTTGAATGTTTACTGTGCATTGATATAAGAGAGCTTGCACAATGTCCATTGGTGTTTCGCAGCTATTGCACCGTTTAACGTGGATGTACCCTCGTTGACGCCTGGTGGTACAGGTGCACTCAAAGCAAAACGGAGGACGCGAGTGGTGGGCCAACCTGCAAAACTGCACGCCGGCTAGCTCTATCAGCAGATGCGTAGCAGATAGCGAGAATGCGTCGGCATATTTGGCTCAGCCATCCCGATATTTTGATGCTCGCCTTATCGCCGGCTCGAACGAAGCCACACTGCTGCCATCACTGCTCGTCAGGGGTGCTCTCAGTGCTCTGTGCATTTACTTTGCCCGCGTCTTGAAGAAATCTTCCGAGCCGTGCGCTTTCTGCATCGCCAAGAATGTCACCACTTTTGCCCTCTGACGAGAAGTGATGGTAGCAGTGCGGCTTCGCTCTAGCCGGTGATAAGGCTAGCACCAAAATACCGGGATAGGAAAGCCAGATATGCTGACGCACTCCCGCTACCTGCAGCGCATCTGCTTATAGAGCGCGCTGGCATGCAGTTTTACCCAGTTTGGCCACAGCGCGCGTGCTCACTTTTACTTTTGGGGCTATTGTACATATTTATCCCGGCTACTAACGTCCATGATCAATGATTAAACAAACCCTTGTGGCAGCTGCAATAGTTAACGGTGAGAGCGTAATAAGAAAAAACCGGTGTAACAGCCAAAAGAGCGTCGCTGATTAGACTCAGAACTTGGGCTAAAATAGCCAGTTCGAGGAATGTTAAAAAATTATTGAATACCGCGGCCAGGAAACGCAACTCCCGCCGTGTCTCCCCTATAGGGAACCAAAGCTCAAGTTTGCGGAGCGACGACAGCGCCGCGATGCGGCTCTGGAGAGAAGCTCTGGTGAAACTGGGAATAAGCGCGGCGGAGGGCGCGCCTGTTTCACCGACAGCCGACAGCCGCGGCACGCGTTCTTCAGTCGGTGCGGGGAGCTTAGACGTTGCGCCGTGAGCTTGGCACGCTGAACCGAAAGGCTTGCTTTGCGAAGCTGCATTTCCGCGATGGTAGAAGCGACCCCACGAAAGCGGAAGCGAGGTCCGAAGTATTACTGTGTGCCACAGCAGTGCAGACAGTACCGGCACGCGATCCGCCTGTAAAACTGTATCAGTTCCCGGACAAGTCGTACGATAGAGAAAGTCCACAAGCGTGCATCACCGCAGTTAAAGCAATAAAGTTCTAGCTCTGCCTCGCCTTCCGTTTTCGCTGACTCAATTCTTCGCTTGAAATCAATTCTTTCGACTACCTGAATCAGTACGTAACGCGGCGCGTGCATGCAACGACTGCAGTAGTGATTGCTCGCCGTCTCGCATTTTTACATCCAATTACGGTTGTATGTTGAAGCAACTTTGTGTTTTGATTCCTCGTGTTTGTGAGACCTAGCTGTCGTTGTTGATGTTCACACTCACAAACTTCATACCGCGGTTAGCGTTGCGGTGTTGGTTGCGTTCAACTGAACTCTGCACAAGGCTGCATCATCGCGCCGGAACGAACGCCTGTGCATTTTCAGTTAACTTCACATCGTTTTGCTGGTTTGTTCTGTTTTTGTCGCTTTGTTAGGGTGGTATATATTTAAGCCGCTGAATCTAACTGGCACTTAATTCAGGAATTGTTATTGCCATCTTCGGAGATTGTGCGGTTTTCTTTCACGCGCACCGCGCACTCGTCCATTGCTTCGAGTGTGCGTTTACGGGTGCGCTTTGCGCGAGCTCGTCGCCCGATACGACATCGCGCCTGAAATTCGACACCTCTCACGCTGAGCCGCGTTCGCGCAGCAGGTCTTATACACCTGTAAAATCGATATTCTCATAAAAAGGGAGTGCAAGCACGAATCGAGCAGCAAAAAAAAAAAAGACAGACAGACTAGGCGAGCAGTTCTGCTTGCTTCGCAGCGGTTAAAGCTAAGCTAAGCTAGCTGCCTCGTGGCTAAGTCAGCGGGTGATGCTCCAGCGGTACGGAGGGCATGACTCGAACCTTCTCAGGCTTTGTAGTGCCACGGCCGTGCAGTCTTTGTTTCTTTCACTTTTTTTTTTTGCACGCCGCGAAAGTTCGTTCACTACAGTACGTGTTTGCCACTGTCAGCATGCACATCTAAACAACAATCACATGTTTTTCATAGTGGACAACGTGGAACATCGATAACCGTGATTAACGAATTTCTCTCCTTTGATTACGTTCGCTTTTCGAAGTGCCTGTCCAGCGGGGAGTGCGCGAGAACTCTGCACGCGCACGGAAGCGAGCGGCGGAGAGAAGGGAAAAGGCGCGGCTTACCCCCCAGTTTCTATTTTTTTGCGAGGCGCAGCAAGCGCAGCGCGAGAGCGCTGCACGTGCACTGAAACAAGCGGAAGCGCGGCGGAGAGAAAGGAAAACGCGCAACGTATATTCCCAGTTTCTATTTTTCCGCCAGAGATGGCGCTGCCTGTCCAGAGTCGCAGCGCCACTGAGCGTTGCTTTGGGAGCCTATAGCCCGGCCCCGATTTTTCTCGGGGCCAGCGAAAGCGGGGAACGCGTTGTTACGAGGCAGGCGCGCGTCACGGAGCTATTTTTAAAGACGATAGCCTTTCTTGGGATACCTAAACGGAGAAATTTTGGTCTGTCTGTCTGTCTGTTTCTCTGTTTGTCGGCACGTCGCACGATCCAGGGGCTGGCCAAAGTTTGACTGCTTTCTGAACGCCCAGCCAACTTGATCAGTCGTCTTTGTGCATACTTGTGAACATTGTCGATCAAAAAGCAAATATTACGCATATCTGAGGCGCAACAACAATACGGAAGTATTAAGTGGTGTGTTCTTTTATAGAAAATACATAGATACTTAATTCTGAAGACCCTAGTGTTTCTTAGGCTGCGCTGAAAATGCGGGCTGCCTTGCAAAAGCGAAGAGCCGTCGTCTATCTCCGAGTTCGCGCGAAGTGCCGCGTGTTTCATCCGACGCGCGATAGCTGGCGCAGTCTGCCCTCGTCGGTGCAAACAAGAGAATCTCTTTTCGTGGTCGCTCTGCGCGCCTTCTCAGCTTTTTACACGCTGCCAAAAACACCGCCCTTGCGGCGAGAAGACGCTTGGTCATGCCAGGACGGAAATGGTCGAGAACAGCATCACAGGTGGCCGCGGATGAGACCGGCAGAAGACTATCGTCTTTCGATGACATTTGCAGCGAAGCTCGCAGATACGCGGCCAATTTTTTGTACGGGTGAATGATATGAGCAAGGCCCGCGCTTGCGTAGAGTGTATTAGAACCGTTAGCTCGGGCTAAGGTCACCACCTCGCGGTGTGTTAAGGCATTAATAAAATTGGACTTCTACTTAAAACGCGCCGGATGGGACGAGCGGTTAGCAACGATGCTTTCCAGGAGCTAATCACTGAGGCCATGGTCATGATGCACTACTTCACTTTACCGCTCCCAGAAGGCGACACCACCCCGCCGACCAAGAGCATTGCGAGAGGAAAGTGTGAGATATGAAAGGCACGTTTGTAAAACCTCCTGAGCGTGGAATCGTGGCGCAGTGTATAGCGTGCCTGACATCTGTTGTCGCGGACAGAGAGGTCGTGGGTTCGTCTCCTATTGATGGGACCTTTTTACAGCGAAAGCTGTTATGAGATCACAACAAGGGTCGTTTCTGCGCCGTAGTTGTCCGCCGCCGCCGCCGCCGGTGTCCGTAACCAATATCACATGAAATAAGAAAAAAACTAAATAAATAAAAAACACCTGTGACAGAATGGGAATCGAACCCGGGTCCTCTGCGTGGCAGCCCAGCGCTCTACCACTGAGCTACGCCACTGCTTGAAACTGCGGTGCAAACTGACCCTAGGCAGGCTTCATATCGGGTAAGGAATCGCGTTAACGTGTGTTGTAAAGCGTTTTAGAGCAGTAAAGTAAGAACCAGGCGTCACACAATGCGAATTGCGTAACGAGTGAGTCGTTCAATGCTCCAACCCATTACAAAAGCCTGTGGCATAATTCTTCATCGTCGTCAGCCACAGCATCAACAAAGTGCACATAATTCGTTACAAGAGTGTAGCGGGCACTGCCCTTTTCTGAAGAATGACGAAGAATGGCATAGTAGACGCTTCCCCACTACACAAAAATTATGATGATTTATTGCGTAGTGGGTACCATGCAAGTGGGCTTGTAGTAGTTGCCCTAAGAGTGTTTAAAAAAAGGCTAAAGGCCGCTCTCCCAGCTTTCGCTGTGGCTGTGCTGCGCCTTCTGCGCAGGCCTGGCGGTTTTTTTCTTTGCCATCTGATCGCGTGCATTTTTCCGAAGTCATTTCGGTGACGGAAATACGTCAACGAAGTCTTGGTGGACCCCGGCATCAAATACTTCCGTATTAAAAAAATGAAAATGAAGTGAAGACGTGCTTCTCACATTGATCTGCCTTTGGTCTCTCCTTTCGTCAAGTAAACATGGGAAGTAAACAGTTATTGGAAGGCAGTATCAGGGGCCTCCACCCGCCATTATCCTCGAAAACCTGCATGGCTATAACGGAGTAAGCCTATGAGGCAGACTTCGCGCACTCCCGCGCCTCCTGGGTGACTAGGAGGGCGGTCACCCATTACCTGCTACGCTAGTGAACACGCCTATGGGTTAAACTAAAGACGAACGCATGGCACGAGACACTTGCAAAGCAGCCTTATCGCCTTTATTTTCTATCAGAGCTACAGCTTTGGGAGAATGGTCACTTGCGCTTTATAATACATCAATGAAAGTCAGATCACAGGTGGGAGTCCTCGTTTGGCTTTCATAATGCATTTTCACAGGGCCAGCTAGCTGAAACTTTTGAACAATTTGTTACACTGTGTCGCTTCATGAAGATGGACCAGCTTTCGCATGGATCACATTAAAATTAGGATAGGCCGCAGCAGTAACGGAACAGGTCATAAGACTTTGTGTCGATTAGGTAAACTAAACCAATTATTGTGCGACAGTAGGGCCGTCGTGGTCAGGCCACGCAAACCAGAACAACTGACGATGACCAATTGCTCTGAACAAGCTGAATAGTTATTGTTGAGCTCCTTCATGCTGCATCGACCGCTATGAGCGTCGACAAGAATAACAGATACACCTGTCTTTAAAAGTGGAGAGCTTACTAGTTCACAGTAGCCATAACTCGCAAAGGCAAACACTAGCTGAATTCAGTAGGCCATTGGTCCTTAAAATGACCGGCCTTAAAAGCTGAGGCCAGTCATTTGGGAGGTATCTAACACGTAATCATAGCGTAGGACGCCCACCGGCGAAGGGCGTATAAGTATATAGGTAACAAAAGCAACGTGTACGGTGTCACTGGATCAATGGTTCGACAAAGCAAAATCATTCGTTGTGACGCAGGACTGGGCAGCATCGCGATACAAAAGTATCGCGATAATATTTCAGAGATACTTTTCAGTATCGGTATTTCTGTATCGAGATACATTTGCAAAATGTGTTTGTATCGCAGTAGTGAAATACATTTACGATGTATCGATTTTATCGCGATACTACGCAAGAGACGGGTATCTAGTTATATTTTTTTTTCTTTTTTTGTCGGTGATGAGCTCAGGTGTGTTTCCAAAGGGGGGAATGAAGGTTCTTTTCCTTTCTGTGCGATGGGTAGCAAAGGCGCGCCGCCAGCCGGCGACATAGGAAGGGCGGTGATGGTTTGCCCTCAAGCATAGAGAATGGCCCATGTGGCAAAGCGCGCGACGCCGCTGACTGCGGAATCGCGCAGGCTGTGTTCTCAGCCGTTACCGACGAAAGTCGCTGTCTCTCAAGGCCAATGCAGCACGCGTAATTTTTTCGGGTGGCAACTCATTACGAAATCGGTCCGTTCGACAGTTTCAGAAGAAGCGATGAAAACGGCACGCTTACGTTGTATCGCAGGGTCTTTTTACCACTTATGTACTTTGTAACTCACCCTCCCCCTCTATAACATCTTATTGGCACTGATGGCACTGTAATAAATAAGTCAGCTGCAAGTTTGGATGCGCTGCAACTTTATTTACCACAGTATGCTGCACTTAATAAAAGTACTTGCGGAGTATAAGCAATCCCGAAAGAAAAAAAAAGTATTCCAGTATCTGTATTCCGGAATACTTTTCTGAGTATCTCTGCCCAGCCCTGGTTGCGAGTAAACAATGAAAAACGAAAAGTGCTGGCCACTCCATTTGCATTCACTTTCGAAGCATATTCTACACCACACAATCCATACCTCTCCACGCGGGTAATGCTCGACGTAAGGCACAATACTAACAAAAAAAAGTCGAAATGAAATTATTTCCGTCTGACCGGTTCGACCATCAGCATCCCAGAGTGGGCAAACAGAAGCCGTGGCAAGAACGCGGATCGTATTTCTATATTGGGCACACGCTCTCACCACTGCCAAGAACAGATTGCGACTGGCCGCCCATACCATGCTTCAACAAAGTGGCCGTGCGTTTCATATATCCCGAGGGATGAGCAGGCTAATCCGACAGTGGGTCCTTCCTTTCTTTTTACTGATTGCTTTTTTGCTGACACGTGGAACACAGGAAAGAACTTTTTAGGGTAAACACATCGAAACAATGTATTAAGGCACTGGAAAACTGCATTAGGCCGGACAATATATATATATATATATATATATATATATATATATATATATATATATATATATATATATATATATATATATATATATATATATTTGGCAGCTTTTTTATAGCAAGAATCAATGTCACTTTCCTAGAAACTTCCGAGAGATAACAGAGCTCAGTAAAGAAAGGTGAACTTCGCAAATGCTGCGCGAGTGGTGTAAGGTATTGCGCCACGTACTCAACATTTTGTTGTTTTTTGCGGTTGTTTTCTTGTTGTTTAACTGGTGTAATACTAAGCGCAGTAGATTCACGAAAATGAGAGTGCTTTTTGCTACGCATCTGGCTCAAAACATGCGATCGATAGCATTTATAAGAGCTGAATTTATATAAACATGACCATTCTTTTGTTACTCAGTGGAGAGAATACGACGCTTCAGCTTGAAAACAATGCCGTCATCTTGACTTATCATGATTGCTCCCCTGTTGCTTACAAAGCTGCGCCAAGGCACCATGCGCATCTGATTACGCGAAAATCTACCTGTTTCACGAAGCGCTCAAAAGAATGGGAGAGCATTCAGTCACTGGACTGAGATTGGCTAAGGATAAAATTGGTTGTGTGAGCGCGGATGATCAACATAAGGAAGCATTTTAGCAGACCTTTAACGAACAGTTCCAATATCTCAACCCAGTTTTTTTCATAACTTACTTCACTATATTAGCCAGTCATAGTGAACGCTAGTTGTGTAAGGGTAATTACGGTAGGCAACGTCTCTTGACGCAGGTTGCACCGCCCTAATGATTTGCTCATGTTTTCAGTCAAAAAATATGCTTCGATGGAAACGGCGCGAATAACGCGGAGCAAACCAGTATGTTTGACGTTAGAAAAAACTTATGCCCTTTAAAGAATATAGATGAAAGGAGCCGCGGACGATATCGTGTTCAAAAAGCTAGACGTACTGATACTGTATATGCTGTTTGTGCAGATATAGGTCCAGTGATCACGCAGAGCAAAGCATTCATCCCAAAACGTCTATTAAGTCTGCCATGAACATGTGCCGCCGTGGGATAGCTTTGTGGCGTCATCAGTGATGTTAAACATTATCACGGGTGATATTAACGCCAAAAGTTCGGATACATTAAACTCACTATTCAATGATTACGTTAGCTGCCTTAACGGCTTTGGATACGACAACCTGATTACTCTTCGAACTCGCCTCCCCACCTGCACCCACCAAATAAAAGATATATCGACCTCACGTATTGGGGTGGTGAAAAGAACGATTTGTGCAATCACCTTACTACACCTCACACGGAACTCATCCAAGTTTCAAAAACTAATCCCTACCCAATATTCGTGCGTTTAGCTTATATTCCGGGCCCTACCAGTACAAGCTTTCCTATAAAAAATTCGAGAGTTCTATGGTCTATGTCTTCAAGAGCTCAGGAGTAGCCGATGTTTTAGGCGCATCAGCATCTCCACACGTTATATATATAAAAAGTATAATCCATCGTTACGTTTTCAATTGATTGCTGTTTCAGACCACTGCCCATTAATGGCGTGCAACAACCTTGCAAATTCATACATTAACGTATGTAAAAAAATAAATTCCAAGGTGATTGCAAATTCGAAAGTACAAACTGTTTGCAAAAAAAAAAAGATTTCCCATGGCTATCCACCAGTTTAATTGTGGAGTGAAAAATAATGCAGAAACTGCCATTAAATAATTGATTCACTGAGAGGGAAAACAAATATTCCACTTTATTAGAGAAACTACACCATCAGGCTAAAAAGGAAACATTGCAAAAATAAAACTAAGTATATCATAATGATGTCAAAGAAAAATGAAATGTACGCACTGCTGTTTAGGTTGGCGCGGTTTTAACGCCGTAATAACTATGCTGCATCTCGTTGATATACCCTCGGACATTGTGGCCGCTTTGATTAATTTCTTTTGTACAGGTTAGAAATGGTGTGGATATTCATTCACCTTGACGTAACATCCTCTGCTTCAGATTTCTTTTATCTTATGGCGAAGCTTAATCCGGTGGTGGTGGTGGTGGTGGTGGTGTGCCGCGTGGCCTCACTTACTGCGCATGCGCGAACCCTTTCAAAATAAAACCTCCTCTCCCCCCTCTTTCTCCTCATCCCTCCCCGCGGCAACCACACCCTCACTGCGCATGCGCCTCCCCTCCTCTCTCTCCTCCTACGCTCCCCCCTCTCTCCTATAGGCATCCCTGCCCGCGGCGTCCACACTCCCACTGCGCATGCGCGTCCCCCCCTCTGCTACGCTCCCCCCCTCTCTCCTCTAGGCATCCCTGCCCGCGGCGTCCACACTCCCACTGCGCATGCGCGTCCCCCCCTCTCTCTCCTCTCCTACGCTCCCTCCCTCTCTCGCCTCGCGACGCCGACGCAGGCAGCGTCTGCTAGCGAGTTTCTTGGTTGAAAAAACCGACTGCACGCGCTGCACAAACGTTCACTGGCCACCCCGTATATATGGCAATGGATTTTGACCTGCAAGGTGGTGCCGGTGGGAGATTTCTCCTGGGTGTTGTTGAAGAATAAAAAAAATTCGCAGCGTGCGCGTTAACTAAAAGCGGACTGCGGGTCTCTGTGTCAATCGGAGTCTTCCGTCTCTCATTGCCCATTAGCAGCGATTGGCATGTTCCAGTAGGAAACACCGCTTCATCACTGCCTGATTTGCGCCTCCCCAGTTTTCTCTCCTGCGCAACGCTGGGTGAGCGCCAGCGTCAACGCCACCGCCAGTGTAAGCGTTAGCGCCCGCTGCTTCACATCTACACATGGTTCCCTTTAGCGCGAGATGGTGTAATTTTTTTTCGTCATCGAGTGACACCGGACATGGGCTCGCAGTCATCCGCAACCAAAATGAATACATGACCTCATAACCTCAAAACTAAATAAGTACATGACCTCAGAACTTCAGCCCATATATCGCGAAAATAGCAATATCTGTAAGATTTTGTTACATGGTGAACGTTATACTTGAAACGAGAGTTTTCATAATTTGTTTGAAAAAGACGATAACCTTGCTTTCAACAGAGGGGGAAAATGTCTCACGGCTGAGCATCACTCTACTGCTATACTTATATTCTTTTGTAAATTGTCGGAGAAATAATTGTAATACGGATATAATGCCTGTCTACTAAAATGTCCTATGTTTCTAAAAACTCGCCTTGCGTTTACAGGGTGATATTTCATTTCGTTAGCATCAATATTTGCGAAAATTGAAATTTGGCGCGTATATGATAGTATAAGCCTCACTGATGAATTATTTATTACTATTTTGTAGTGTTTCATTAACCTCCTCACCACATACATTTTCCCAGTTTAGAATCGCTTGGTGCAACTGACCCAATACTAACATTATGAGGTCATTTAAAATATAGACTATAAACTGTATGACTATCTAACGCTTTCTTTCCCTCTGAAAAATCTAGCATTGGTGTGTTGCGATGATTGACATGTATTAGTAGCTCACTTGTTCATAATCTACGACAATGACTTCTCCGAGTTCCCAATGTCATTCCAATATCTACCTTACACCGACGGTATACCTGATCGTCAGAAAAAATCACGTTATTAATATGCAAGCTTAGCCACGCTCCTGTACGCATTAAGACCGTAATACTGCTCAGTCTGGTTTCTTTATATTCCCAATGAAAAGTCCTTTATTAGGGCCTGCGCCGGTAACCTTTGCTTGCTGCACCCAGATACCCACTAACAGCGCAGTGTTTTATTCGCATCATATTATACAAACGTTAATTATTTTATATCTGCCTTTCGTCGTTACAGAAATAGGCAGCATATGTCATTAAGTTTTTAAGTAAGTTGGTGAGTTCTCTAGTGTCCAAACACTCGCCTGCGCCTCTACGATTTCCTTCATGCGTATTTGATAAATATTGCCTAACATAAAAGAGCAACACGTATCCCACACGTCTACCCCAATTGCGACATAGCCAAAATTAGGTGATTCATAATAGCACACGTACCAGCCACGTGCATATCTGTAGCATCTCGCGGCACCACTATCATCTACTATTTCCTCTGACAGGCTACAGCCAGAGTTGATGCGGCAATTGCTTTTCGTTATGAATATATACTTCATCATATTCAGCACTTCTCATAATAGACACTGTCACGAAGCCCCAGGAATATATCGCTCAACTTCAGTGACCCGCTCTACAGGCTCAGTGAAGAGCGCTGCTGCTAAGTTTTCTACGAAATCATTTCTTGGCCAATAATAGGCACTATCTATCTATCTATCTATCTATCTATCTATCTATCTATCTATCTATCTATCTATCTATCTATCTATCTATCTATCTATCTATCTATCTATCTATCTATCTATCTATCTATCTATCTATCTATCTATCTATCTATCTATCTATCTATCTAATGCCATAAGCTCTTCTGCGCTCTCGCGATCATTTCGTTCAGTTAATGTGCACTACACTTTGCATAGCGTGACATCAGTAAATACGAACAGGAATTTCATGTCATGAGACGAATACCAAAACATCCATTTTATGCACATGTGTCATCAGATGGATAATCCGACGCATTCACGCTGCCATCGCAGTTGCTTCATTGTCTTGCTACATAGGTATGTATATATCTCATATGATGTGAGTGCATGATCAGTATGAATGACAGGTCATGACACGAGTAGCAAGACATGAGTGCCGTTGATATAATGATACGTATCGCACAAATGAGAAATTTTATGGATACTGTAATGGCTCGATCCACAGCTTTTAGATGGACAGGATGCTTCGGAATCCCATCGGTATCTCCTCTAAACTTTGACGGTATCGGTTGTGGGAGCCCTATCATTTCTTGACCTTTCACCTCAAGTCATCCATTCTATTGCGTCGCGAAGGCAGTGCATGTATACAACGGGCGCCGTTCCGAACGAGTGGTTCGTGTTGCCAAGGGTGTGATGAATAAGACTCGAGTACACGTCTTCTTCCCGGGCTTGTTTTGGTGTCTACCACACTAACGAACTCTCTATAACGACGTTATATGGTGTCGTCATCGCGTGACTGATTGTTTCCATCATTCATGTGGACGCCGACTCCACGGGACGCCGACGCCGCCAACGGACACTTTTGGCGTTTGATGAGGCATCTAAGGCTTTCGCCTTAAAAGAGTGTCCGACACTGGCTGTCCTGTCTACGAGCTGCGCTGCCTAACACTCCCAGGCTTACATACCAAGAAATACCCAATAAAGTGAACGGAAAAACGACAGACGCTGTAGCTCAACTAGTAGAGCATCGGACGCCTTATTGGAGGGTTGTAGAATTCGGTCTCTACCAGTGGCAAATTGTCATGTCGCTGACTTATTTTCCTTACATGCATAGCATAATTGCAACATTACCGCTAAAGACTACAAATAATGTGTGTTATGCTTTCTTTGGCTTCAGTGCCTGTTGGTTTCATTGCGCTGTGTATAACATCTCGCTCATTAGAAACTTATGTGACAAGAACTATAGTACGCTAGCGCTGTTTTGTGCCGGCACAAGGCTGACATGGCAAGCACATGCGGATCAATCCAAAACAGGCCTTGTAGCTTGATGCATTTTTCGTAATCACAGCCATTACTCATACTTGATAGCACTGATAAACCAATTGCACCATTCACCCCTGTCTACTCGCTGTAATACAGCACGCCCTTGCATTTGTTACAGGTTTTTTCTTGCTCGCGCACAAGGTAGCGATTTTATCTCCCACCGACTCATTGCTGTTATGCCACACCCATTCAAAGTTTCGTCAATGATAATATGACAGTACCAAAGCTTTTCAGCACTGCCTTTTTCACCACGCTGCAGAAGATTGGAATCATTTTTAGGCAGGCAAAGAGCAGAAACACTTGGAAAGCTGAACGAAAAAAGGCACACGTAGCCTTCGCTTTTTCTTTCAGCTGTAGCTATAGCTTCGCGATTTCCCTACCTAAAGACGGTAGCATAGCAATTAACTAGATTGCACTCAAACCCTAGGCAAATAATGCACTTGGCTACATCAGTCTGACCACGCATCACTTTCTCTTGAAAACTACGGTAGAAATATATTGTTTTTCATGAGTATTGTTTCTGTACCGCAGCAACATGACCAACCGATCACGCAATGCGTCTCCGTTGCACTTGAGGTATAATAAACCTGCGACCTCGACGTCAGCTTTGCAGTGTCATATAATCTCATTATTGCGAGCACTGTCAGGTCTTGGCAAATGATTTTTCAAGCATTCTTCGCAGTCGCTCGGTGAGCAGTCCATTTTGCTTCTGTTATATGGCTTCGTCATATGATAATGCTCGGAATTTCCACACATCGTTACCACAATTAATACATGATACTACAGTGACGAATTCGTTTTTACATAGGAAGAAACGATGGAAATGAGGAGCCGCATGGTTAGGTCAGGTTTCACATGGCGGCCAACCAAAACAGCCGTTAGCTACGGTAGTCGGATTACAGCAGCCATAAGTTCATTATCTTGAGGTAAAATCCTCGACTGCTGACTCTTACAAATGCGAAACTCATTGACGCGCGAAGACAGTCAACTTGGGCCTAATATACAGCGAGGCACGCCACGAAGTTCAGGGTATTGCGAATACCTCTCCGGACAGAAAGCAATATCTGCGGTCTTTGCGCAGCAAATATCCTGCGGGATATAAGATATAGCACCTTCTTTTATTGACAAAGAGCAAGACGATGCTTCTCATGGACTCCGCAATATGAGCACCTCTACTACGATCGACATCAACGAAGCTGTACCACGAGTCTCGCCTTGAAAAAGCATCATGGTGCGCATCGCGTCCTGTCATCATCTAGACACTAATTGTGGTCGGATAAATGTGGATGGCGTATATGCCCCGTAGCAAAAGTAGTGATCAAAACAAAAAAAATATAGAAGATCTGTTCAAGGCAATTCAGCCATCTAACTTATTACAAAAAAGCAATGACAATATATGTGCTTCGTGATACAATACAATTGTTTCAGAGCAAGGGGTGCGTTCATAAAGTTATCAATATTGCAATGAGGGATTAACTATTGACAATGGGAGCTTCCTGAGAGTAGGTCACGTGCATTTACAACAAATCGATCAGGAGTCTCAAACTAATCTCAGCTGGAGGGCCTCACTAACGAAATTTAGCCCTGCAAAGGCTTAGAGAGTGAAGCGGATTGGAAAGGGGGAGGGGGGAAGTGAACAAAATGTCGCCTAACGTGGTCATTTCAAAGAATGCCTTTTCCAAATTTATCATGTATGTGTCGTTTATGAAGATCATTTGCTGTGACGGATGCGAGAAACATCGATACTTGATCTTCATAATGACAAAAAACCTAGGCGCCAATTCTGAAACTCAGAAATTTTGTTCCACGGTTATGTTTCAACTCACGGTGGCCGCATCGGGCGCCACACGAAGAAAATGCTGGAGACCGGTCCCGAATCTGCAGCTTACCCGAACAAATCGTTATTAATGGCAACAAGTGGAGCGAAATTGCGAGTACTATTTAGCAAAGTGGCAAAAACTTTTGTTGTTTGCGAAGGCCCGGGCCGCTAGCCAAAAATCTGCGGGCCGCATGTTGGGAGATAGATGAACTTCGAGAAATCACAGAGGCAGACTCAATCATTCACAGGAAGTTAGGGAACTTCGATGCAGTCGCTATGGATTTCCTGCTTATCTTCTGTGCAGATCCAAACGAAACAGAAGTTCACGAGAAGTTGGGTGCGTGAAGAGATGAAATATCTTTGAAAGGCGCGTATCGCTGGAGACAGCATTTCAACGAGTCCTCTTCACTCTAAGAAAAAAAAAGAGCATGTGTGGCTCCTTTCGGGTAGTCCTGACTTGCCACGTATATGACTCTCTGTAAAGAGACACGATAACTCTCGCAAGCGTCACACGATTCTCAAAGGAGAGTAGGCATCACCTCCAAAACAGAGTTCACGTGTATCTTTAAAGAGAGTCATAATATGCCAAGTCAGGACGACCCGAAAGGAGCCATCCATACTATTTTCTTTTTTTTGGAGTGTTGTCGAGACAAGATGGAAACGTTGGCCCCAGCGATACCCCCCGTGTGCAAGGATTTTTTAACTCAACTTATACTCTGTCATATTATTGGACACAAAAGAAAGAATACAAGCCTACTTCTACAGTTAAGAAAGAGTTTCACATGAATTATCATATTAGTAATCGTTCCAAATAATTTGCCCTCGAAGATGACTGTTGGGGCGAGTAAAGGCAAAAATGTGGTTTGTTGCCAAGCCAGTTCAGTATACCGTAGGAAAAAAGGATTATTACAAAGAGGCCACATGTTTCAGCATTGAGAGGGCTGATTGAGGCAATGCGACTTCATGAAGCTGCCGGATACGTCCACTGAGGTTAACCGCTGCACTACAGCTTCATGGCGTCTCGTAACTTGGCAAAATCTCTCTATTGTATCTTTCTGTAAAAGTGTCACCTACTCGGGTAGATTGTTGAGATCTGTAGCGTGTTACTAAGGGCCACACATAAAATGACGCAGGAACAGACGCGAGTGGACGGGACAAACGCGGACTGTAAACTGCTTATTTCACGAAATCATGAAGAATATATAGACAAATGAAAGAGGAAAAGAAGTATCTCACATGTGCGAGTGAGAGATAGCATGTAAAAGCAACTAGACCTTACTCTGGCTCGTCTCAGCTAGATTTCTTTCCAGCACACCACGGCATTCCCCTCAAAAGTACGATCATCATGACCATTTGTGATTACTGCACGTCTATATAACAAATTAACATGGCAGCGGCTGCTCCCTTCAGTAGCGTTCTTCCTCTTACTGTTACTGATCGGAAACTCCCTTGGCAATTTTTGCAAGCGAATTTGCTGTTACCATTCAGATGTAAGTTAGCGACTCGTAATATGCCAAATTGTTTCTTCCTTCATCTACAACATGCCGTTGCATTCGCACCAAACGATTTTCTGCGTCTCCGAAATCCCCTATGTGCAGCCTTCCTCTTCTCTCGCCTTTCTGTACCCCAACTGTCAATTTCATCTGCAATTTTTGCTTCGACGAACATCTGTACAATGAATGTTTTTTTGCCATAGGTATTAAGACGAATGCCATGAGTGGCGCATGGGACGCGGAATGGGACCGTCAGGCGTTGTCCATTTTTGACGACCACACATAAGGCACGAAAGGGATCACGTGACACACGTGGCGCGAGCTGTGCGTTCACTTCCTTGTGGCTTGGGCCTGAATAAAGGAGTACAAGAAAGCTAGCGCTCACGTCCAACTCCCTTCGCCTTTGTAGAAGAGTGACACTGAGGTGATAAAGAGGAAGAGAAAGGTCTCCTGCCCATGCATTTCGTCATTACGTCTCCATAAGAAACCGCAATATTTACCCCTCCCTACGAGCTTTTCCCATTTTTTGTTGACTTCATCCTGCGGCACGATCGATCGATCTTTTTTGCCTGTCTATGCTCCCGCGATGCTTCACGTCGTTTCTCAGACACTTCCGAGTTCCCTTGTTCCACCGGCTTTTTCCCACCAGTACTATTAACTGTGAAGCAGCACTGTGTAACTAGAGAAAAATGTGGGAGTGGGCTAGTTGGTATTCCATAACGTTAAAACTTTAGCGCGAGAAGTACGCAGCGCACAAGGAAACGACTGGGACAAGCGCTTGTCCTGGTCGTTTGTCCTTGTCGGCTTTGTGCTCCTTGCGTTGAAGTTTTTTTAACATTATATAACTTGATATATCAGCGCCGAAATATTGCATGAATTATTCAGCAGTTGTCTCGAAGGTCTTGGCCATGGTGGTCACGTTTTGATGTAGGCGAACTGTTAGAGGCCCGTGTACTGTGTGATGCCAATGCACGTTAAATACCCAACAGCCAAATTTACGGAGGTCTCCACTTCGGTGTGCCTCATAGCCATATTGAGGTTTTGGAACGCATAACCCTAGGAGTTATTGTTAAACGAATTAAGCCAACGAAAGCCACGTGTGTAAGAGGGCGCGGTGGGCATTATATCATTTATTCTGACGAGAATGTCTGAAGATACATAACAGGCATTCAATTCGATCCTCCGCCAAAGCTATTCTCGAGCTTTATTCCTTTTTTTTTCCAGAGCGAGGACACATACCCTGTGCCTCTAATCTCTTCATTGCATACAACTGCTCGAAATTCGCTGCGGCACGCCAAAGCCGCGTGTCTCTTACATTTTTTGACGTTGCAGCGGAAGATGGTTTTTGAAAATGCACTTTTTTTTTGGCGCAGTTATGCAGCTGAGGCATTTTTCGCATAGAAAGCGCCTGCTACAACGCATGGGAAACATGACCTAGAAAAGTTCTTGCATAACATTACTTACCAATACTGCGGTAAAGTTTCGCAAGGCTTTTTCTTCATATTTATTTCACTCTATTTAAATGCGGAAGCGGCACGAGAAAGGGCAGGATTTTGAAATTATCTAATTCATTCCAAAAATATGCGAAGCCATTTTTTGAACGTGACCTCAGGAAGAGGGTCTTATAATCATAAAATTTTCTACGCTTGTTTTTTTTCTTTTTCACTTCTAGAAGATTCACATCGTTCATTCCATGCAATAAAAACTACGCATTATGTACAGGTGCGATGGCTAGAAACGCAAACAGTGCGTCATCAAAGTTGTCTGCTGTCTCGCATTTGTTCTAAAGCGATTATAGCCCGAACAGTAATAAAAAAGCCTCTAGAGTCATCCATGATACAATCAAGGACCAGCCTAGCATCGTTTCATTGCCACGAAGGTGAGATGGCGGTGACAGCAGCGCGCCGCGCTATTCACGTTTCTGTCCATCTCCCCTGTACGTCTCGAAGTAACAGTTTTCCGAGCAACAGCAAACCACCGAGTGAGGGCGTCAGATCAGCTGGAATTCGACATCTGGGTATGTTGAACTAGGAAATGTCGAAGTAACCAAAAATAAAGGAGTATACAGTACCAAGCTAAGCACAACAATCCTGCATCAATTATTTGTTTTCTTCAATAGACTTTGTTCATCGTGTCCTGCTGACGTTACTTTGATAGGAAATATGCGAATATATATAGGGTGATCTTATCCGTCGTCGTCATGTTTCGTATAGAAAAGATATGCCCTCTTAGTTAGCTTGACTTGGAGGGGCATAGATACGTTGTGCCTCAGGACGATTTGCAGAAATGTTGTTTCCACAAATTCAAGCAAAGTACCCAGAGTCAGGGTGACAGGGTAATGGCTCCTGGCTTTTCAGACCGTTTGGCGAAAGCTGTAGCGGAAACGTTGGTCAAAAAGGGAGATCTCCTAAATGGATTATCTAAATCCCCATAAGAAGAGACTGGAAGTTATACCCCTTGTTCACAGGCTTCGACATACATTGAAGATTTTTGGGAGCAGATATGATGTCCGCGTGGTTTTTTCAGGACCTCGGAGAGTTTCTAGTCTGCAGGCGCATTGGTGAGAACAGACAATGGAGGAACGCATGTATGTGTTACTAACCACGCCTTGAAGTTCAATCAATCAATCAATCAATCCAAATTTTATTTTCGCAGTAGACAATACAGTGCATTGCAAATGCGAAAATAAGGGACCAGATAAAAAAGCTGCGCTTGCGCAGCTTGACTAAGCTGTGGTCACCCGTACAGCAGCAGTGACAGGACGAAACATATCAGCAAGTATAGGCCATAGTATATATACAATGCTTTTATCAAAGGCAATTATACGATCAACAATGTTGTAATAAAAAAAACAGCAATGTATGTTACAATTTACGATCACTTTAGTAAAAAGAGTACATAAAGAAAAAATATGTACGTAAGAAACTACTGCATACAAAGAAACATGAGTAGTTCCAACACATTTACATAAACAGATCTAGTAAGGTTTTTTTTAGTAATGTTAAGAACGTCAACATTTCTTTGGTCTAGTTCATTTAGTGTAGTGGCTAGTACAAATTCGCACCCTTTGTGACACAGGTAAATTATTATGTTCCTTTTTCCTGTGCCAGGGGTATACAGCGGTCAAACTGACCGATGTATTGGACTACCAGAATCGTAATAGCGTGGAAGCAATACGAGGGACAAGACGGGACGCAGACAAGCGCCATCTTTCAACTGAAAGTTAACTTTCAGTTGAAAGTTAGCGCTTGTCTGCATCCGGTCTTGTCCCTCGTGTTGCTTCCCCGCTATTAAGATTCTGATCATGGAGTACCAACTAGCCCGATCTGGCACCCTTACGATGTATTGCAGTCGAAACCCGGATAACGGAATCGCGCAACAACGAAATTCTCACGACAGAGAAATATTTTCCTGTCCGCAATAACCTGCGCTCTTCAATGGCTCTCGCACTTCGCAACCGCGAAATCTTGCCAAACGGCCATCCCTGAACAAGGAAAAAATCACGGGGCTACCACGAATCATCTCCTCGCGCAGGGTCCGCATACTGCGAAATGCACTAAAATGCATTTTGTTCGCACTTAAAAATCTTGAAATACTACCACAAGGCGCTTGCGTGGGCGTCGCCATCTTAGTTTACGAAATCGGTCAATTGCCGGAAGTGGTCGCAAGCGCCGGACGTTGTCATTCCCACCATGTTGCTTTCTGAGAGCGTTTCTTCGGTTCTTTTCTTTTTCGTTTTTTTTCTTTTTTTTTTCGCACAATTGACATTGCGGTTCGCGCTATCGGCTCCCGCTGTTTGCCCTTCTCGGGCACCATGCGCAAGAAGTTTCGCTTGCGCACGCTAAGTTTCACTTGCTGTTGCAAGAATTGTACGGCACCCATTTTAGCGTTGTTTTCCAGCAGCAGCACATCCACGTAGGAGGTAGTGCCTGGCACGGCTACATCAGCGGGCCGTGTCGTCCGCTCAGCACCGTACAGATTTGTGTGTTCGCTCCGCAGCGCCTCGCCGTGTCAGACGATTGCTACACGGCCCAAGCTTGCCCTGAACTTCTGACATTCCTCACGCGGTCGCCGTTGCACGGCACAGGACGAAGGCGCACGCCGTTGCGACTGTCTTGCCGCTTTCTGTATCCTGCGCAGTTCCCGAGGGTCTGCTTCTGCGAAGTGTTGCGTGTCGCAGTTAGTAACAAACGTCTGGTCATGAGTTGCCTGACGAAACCATCGTAAGCAGTATGCGCGAAACCAACACTGTGGAAAAGGGTACAAGCCGCGATGAGAACACGACCAACCCACGGGATGTTTTAAACAGTTTAAACCTGAGACAGCACTCTTTTGGCTTCTGACGGAGCACACTCGGGGCACCATGTTAGACAGATGCGTATTCCCGCCGATATTTCATAGTACCAGTGTCTCCAGCCACGGAAGAAGAATGGACCGCTCTCCTCACCAGTCCCCAAGAGGACGACCAACTTCGGGATGTCCACAGAGCCCATGCCCTGGCCGTCGAGTTTCACCCCATGGTCCCGTCGTGGACGCGGCCTGCGGACGGGCCCCGTTAGGGGGACTTGCTCTTCTCAGGACCAAATAATGTTCAATTCCAGTTCAGTACCTATATTTTAGGTCGCCGAAAAAGCAGGTCAGAAAGAGAAGTTTTGGAAAGCATTTCACATAGCCACGTAAGGGAAGACGTCCATAAGTCCAACCTCCGCATGCCTCCCCGACAAGGTAGCAAGCGTCCTAAAATCCTCCATTCTCGGTGATTCGATATTACATGGCTTTTTTTCGTCGGTGCTTGGTTTGTGCTTTGACGACTGGTGATTACCGGGAGTCTTCAATGATCTGTTTACAGCAATAAAATTTAGCTTTAAGTCCAGCCTTGTCCTGCCGCCGTCTTTTTATGTGTCGGTTGTTTTCTTTGCTAGTTTTCCACTCTAATAATGTACCAACAGGCCCAACACTCGAAACTGCTGCTACACATTCCCTAAAATCATCTGCCCACCTAACTTTCTGCCTCCTCGTCGCACTGTTTGCTTTCTCTTGGAGTATCTCTCGCTACATGTCCGGCCCAAGCCCATTGTTTCTTGATTTTGAACCAAGGTGTCCTTAATAGGAGTCTGTTCCCTGACGCACTATACTCTCTTCTTTCTTAAGGTTACACCCGTCATTTCATTTTCAAATAGGACAAAAAACACAAACCTACTGGCCCTCATGGTGAAAGTAAGAAACTACAGTAGTAAAATAAAATAATGTCCAATTCTTTAATGAAGCCATTACGCGGCTTTCAAATATTGAATTAATAAAATGAGAGACTGGCGGCTTCATTACCAACCGTGGCTGCGACGGCCTAATGGTGTCGCATTTTTCTCTAGCACTACCCAATATAAGACTAAAGCGCGTCAAGGAAAAGCTCGTCATGCTAAACGGAATAAAATAAGAAGTCATAAAATCTAAGCACCGTTTCTTCAACCCTTGTCACCTACTATTGAATTAAGGTTCACCACATCATTACCAAGCGCTTGTTAAGAGAAATACAGATCCTGACTTGTCTATAAAATGTAGGGAAAATATTTGTGTGTGTGTGTGTGTGTGCGTGCGTGTGTGTTTGTGTGTGTGTTTGTGTGTGTGTGTGTTTGTGTGTGTGTGTGTGTGTGTGTGTGTGTGTGTGTGTGTGTGTGTGTGTTTGTGTGTGTGTGTGTGTGTGTGTGTGTGTGTGTGTGTGTGTGTGTGTGTGTGTGTGTGTGTGTGTGTGTGTGTGTGTGTGTGTGTGTGTGTGTGTGTGTGTGTGTGTGTGTGTGTGTGTGTGTGTGTGTGTGTGTGGACAAAAGCAGCAAATCAGGAATCAGCCTTAAGGGCGAGGATTGTCCGTCCACGGTGTCTGTTGTCACGGCTAGTCGAAAGATATGTGAGACAGAAAAAAGGTTTAACCAATACACTGATATCAATCGTAATTGTGACAGAACAATAAAAAACACCTAGAAGCACAAGCCCCTTATACTAGTCGACGACTTCAACGTACACATTATGGACCTTAGGACCTAGCTTTGTCGTCGACTCTCCCTGTCCGTTGTCATGGTATACAGAAAACCATTGGTAGTCGAAACATATGTGTGTATGTGAATAAAAAATTACTATAGACGAACATCAATCATAATTGTGACAGAACAGTATAAAGCACCTACAAGCACAGACCCTTTATACTAGTCGGCGTCTTCAACATAGACATTATGGACCTGAGGACCTAGCTTGGTCGTCGACTCTTTATGTCACTTTATGTCACACAATTTACATTATATGGGGCAACGCTCGGGCAACGAACGGTTTCTCACCCATTCGATACCAAGAGCATCGCACACTCGTCGTGATTCACTTCGTGGAGATGCGTGGAGTATTTTTTGAATGAACTCTAGAAGAATATGTGCGATAACTTTAATTTTTGAATGTCGCCCTTATTATATTAAGTTCAACTCCCGTTATCAAAGTCAATTGACACTATGATTTAAAAAAACAACAACAATAGTTTCTCACAATGACCAGCTCATGATACCTTGCCGAACTTACTATCCAGGATTCACTCAAATGGACGTAGCTGCTGTGTTTTACACCACGCATCGAACTTTCCAGCGTTATCACTGGTGCTCGCGTAAGCTCTGGACTTGGCTTTTCGAGTTCTGCGCGTAATCTTAAAAGGATGATCTCAAACAACCACGAAGCTTTCCAAACATTGCTACGCGGTCTGCGCCGAGCGTTGCTTACAGTTTTTGTGGATACAACCCACATACATCAAAATGAAACAAGGAACGCACGTGGCAATGAGCCCTCTGAACAAGCATCGCCCCGATGCTTAAAACAGAACATGCAAGTGATAAAACACATGCTACACGAAATAACAATAACAAAGCAATCAAAAAGTACAATCTTCAGGTTCTTTATCCAAGAAGAGGGAAAGCTGTCCAGAGAGTCTACATGTCCACATCGGCATAGGTAGTCTACGCCGATGTATGGACGATTTGGGGGCGGCATGCACCGGCTACGTGAGTGCTGCAGAGCAGAAAGCTTCATTGAATTTATCTAAAAAATGAGCTCAGGTCCGCAGATCTAGTTCGTTCAACTGAAGTATCTACTATTCGGAAGTTCGTTTACGTGAAAGATTTTTGCATAGAATGCATAGGAAAACCGCCGGGGATTTTCTAAAAGTTCGCGATTCTGGAATATTCGTTAAACCGACGTTCGTACACGTGAGACTTGACTGTACTTCACAACGGAAAAGGAGTGCCTTGCCTTCATCTGGGTTACATCACAGTTTCGCCCCTACCTCTGCGGCAGGCCCTTCAAAGCTGTGAGCGACCACTGCGCTAGCTAACTTGAAGGACCCTTCAGGTCGTCTCGCACGATGGAGCCTGAGACATCAAGAATTCCATGAGACCGCCACGTGACCTCCACCAGATGTCACGTGGCCGTGACGGTGAACAATGTTCCAGCAGGGCTTGGAAATATAAAACTTCTTATTTGGTCGAACATGTGCCCGGAAAAATGAAAGGTCAAGTACAAGCAATACACGCTGTAGACTGAAAGCGGTGTGAACAGTCGTCGGCCGCCGAGTAATGTGATCATCGCTGGAACGTGCCGTTTTTTGTATATCACGCATCGAACTTTCCAGCGTTAGCGCTGGTGCTCGCTCAATTTCTGGGACAAACTTGACTTTTCGCGTTCTGCGCGTAATCTTAACAAAAAATGGTCTCAAACGACCACGAAGCTTCCCGAACATTGCGATGCGGTTTGCGCCGAGCGTTGCCAACAGTTTTGAGGGTGAAACCCAAATACATCAAAATGAAACAATAAACTCACGTTGCGTTTATTGGGATCATTCACTTGCAGGGAAATACTGAAGAGTACAGTCGCGCTCAATATGAGTTGCAACACCCTGGCTGTGTTTAAAGAGATGCCAAGCCTGAACAATGACACCGACGAACGTTAAATTGGTTCAGAAAAGTACCGCCAATTAAGAGAGTTTAATTCACCATTACTTTTCTATGTAGCGGCCACTTTACAGTGCTGGCGCCATTTTGAGTGCAGACAGCGTGTTGCAACTCATATTGAGCGTGACTCTACATTTACTCACAGCTGAAGGATGGAAGGCAAAAGAGCTATAGGGAAACGCAGGGACGTTAACCAATTCGGAATAGTCGGTATAGTACACTTCAATGAGAAAAGGGCTGGCGGAGCGTGAAGGCTGCCGGTGCAAAGAAAGAGAGAGAGAGAGATACTGGCAGCAGACGCACACAACGTCACAGTCAGTCAGTCTTGTACGGTATACGAAACCAACGTTAGGCCTAAAACCGCTTGTGGAAGTCTGGTTGGCGTCGGAGGCATTGTTGATTTTTCTAAAAAAAAATGAGAATCTCACTGCTGAAGAGCACACACTTACCCTAGGAGGCCCAATTGCATGTTGCGAACTTTATAGCATACCGTCTCTGTCTCATCGAATGATCCCCAGAATGAACAATGCCTTTAGATTTGCCTTCGAGAAATTCCTTTTATTCTGATTTTTTTTTCCGGAGTGTAGTAATGTAGTGCTATGTAGAGAGATTGTGTGTACTAATATATTTTTTTTTTTCAATGGGACTTTGTCTTGTAGTTTTCTTGGGGGGGACAATGAACTGTACCATTTGTCCGCTAAGCAGATAAGTGTCTCAGAGGTTTAGTAAAACGTTCACCCCATATTTACTTTTGCCACGGTAGGATACCCATATCAAACTTATTTA
>JALIZH010031125.1:7500-13917 GCA_030522465.1 Rhipicephalus appendiculatus | reverse complement strand
ACATGACACCCAGGACAGCATGCTGCAGTGTGCACTATGCTAGCTCCCTCCGGAAATTCCCTTCATTGACATTCGCCACACGTCAGAAGCATCCACAAATGTGCGCTTGGCTCCGCCGCAACTTCGACGAGGACTGTGTGGAGAATTAAGACCGCTTGAGGGCATTCGTCCGTTGAAACGATTCCGCGAAATTGACTCACGCAGCCGTCTACCTGACAAGTGATCCGAATCGGGGGTAACGAGTGTCTTTCTTCACCCAGTGTTGGTGGACACCTCATGTCCATTTAGCCATGCTGTCCTGGCCTGGTTCACCGGCTCATGCTAGTCCTTCACGGCCCTATTCTGTTATCTTGCGAATAAAAAGAAGCGTAGAGACGATAAGTCCAGATCGACGAGTCGACCTTCGGTTTTATTAAAATCTTGAGCAAGCGGCGTGCGTTGTTCGAAGTGGCGAGTTGCATCACTGCAACCTTTCCTCATTTTAATAAGCATCCACCTACTCTAAGCGCCTTTCCCGAGTGATCCCCGGGGTGATTTCCTCCACCGCAAGGAGATTCTCCACCGAACCACACGAGGTTTAATTCCACCGTGTGGTTCAAACCTCCCAGGCAGCATTAATTACCCGCCAGGAGGAGGTGGTGTTGTGGAGACTTCGTGTGGGGGTGGCACTTACTCCGTCGGTCACATGTGCCTGACCACAACATCTGCATGGACCATTTGGGGATACTTGCCCATTCTGTATAACTGAAGCGTCCGCGGCTAAAATCAAGCACTTGTCATGGACATGCCCTGGCCTGAACCAAATGCGACGGCACTACCTGAGAACAGTGGACTTTCATCCGACGAGACCATGCACTGGACTACGATTTGTGTCTCTATGGGCCCCACCAGAGAGCACTGTTGTTGTATATAGCGGAAACCGGCCTCCATCTGTATATATAACTTTGTATGCCGCTGGGTGAACTTCCGAAATTAAAAAAAAAAAATGGTTTGCTTTCGGGTTCCTTGCTGCTGGTACAGCAAAACAGCGAAAGCCAGGACTACATAGGCGCCCATCTTCCCCGCTGTCTTTTAGTGTCGCGCATACAGTGCAAGGTACGCTAATACATGTTTTTTTTTTCATTGAGTGGCCGCGGCAATAGTCAGTTCTGCATTATGGGAGCGCTGTGTGCAGCTAAGGGTAAGTTACACTAAGGGTAACTTTCATTAAGGGTAACTGACTGGATTCCAAGAGATGGCAAACGCATGAGGGGGAGACAGAAAATTAGGTGGGTAGATGAGATTAAGAAGTTTGCAGGTATAACGTGGCAGCAGAAAGCACAGGACCGGGTTGATTGGCGAAACATGGGAGAGGCCTTTGCCCTGCAGTGGGCGTAGACAGGCTGATGATGATGATGTGTGCAGCTGTATACTTAATATTTCTTCTATCGAAGATTCATAGCCGGCAGTATCTACACTGCAGGGCTGCGATCGGAGCCACTTAAGAGAAACGCTATACTTAATGCTCATCCTCTTCTACCGGCATAGTTTCTCATCTCAATCACGGGGCTTCCCGCTCATTGCCCCGCTGTTAATTTTCAAGAACGCGATACCGATGACGGGTGAATAATCTTTCCAGCAAAGCAACCACTCTTTATGTAAAGTGCCTTAACAATTCCCCCCAATGTCAAACTTTCGTCCTTTCTTCTTTCTCAGAGCTGTGGATTGTTGCGAGAGGCGGCCCTAGCTCTCTTGTATTGATAATCACAATGTCCGCTGCTGGTGGCTAATGAACCTCTTCTAAACCTCGCGCACGCGACCATGCACCGGCCAAGGAGGGTCTTTTAGATGTGAAGCATCTTAGAGCGGGGTTCAATCCGGTGGTGTGCGGCGTGACCACCCTAACTGCGCATGCGCAAACCCTTTCAAAAAAAAAAAAACCTCCTCTCCCCCCTCTCTCTCCTCTAGGCATCCCTTCCCGCGGCGACCACACCCCTCACTGCGTATGCGCGTCCCCTCCTCTCTCCCCTCCTACGCTCCCCCCCTCTCTCCTCTAGGCATCCCTCGCCGCGGCGTCCATACTCCCACTGCGCATGCGCGCCCCCCCTCTCTCTCCTCTCCTACGCTCCCCTCCCTCTCTCGCCTCGCGAGGCCGACGCAGGCAGCGTCTGCTAGCGAGTTCCTTGGTTGAAAAAACCGACTGCTCGCACTGCACAACCGTTCACTGGCCACCCCGTATATATGGCACTGGATCTTGACCTGCAAGGTAGTGCCGGTGAGAGATTTCTCCTGTGCGTTGTTGAACAATAAAAATTCGCAGCGTGCGCCTTATCTAAAAGCGGACTGCGGGTCTCTGTGTCCAGTCGGAGTCTTCTGTCTCTCATTGCCCATTAGCAGCGATTGGCATGTTCCAGTAGGAAACACCGGTCCATCACTGCGTGCTTTGCGCCTCCCCAGGTTTCTCTCCTGCGCAACGCTACGGTGAGCGCCAGCGTCCACGCCGCCGCCAGTGTAAGCGTTAGCGCCCGCTGCTTCGCATCTACACATGGTTCCCTTTAGCGAGAGATGGTGAAACTTTTCATCTTCCTTGGCACCGGCGCTGTGCATGACGAGAAAAGCTAGTCACTGTTGCGCCGCAAGGACAAAGCAATGAATGCGATAGGAAATTAGAATGTCACACAATAAACGGCAAGCAATTAGATAGTTGCAGCGCACCGCTCAAGCGCAAAGGACGCACGAAAGAAACAAACACAGGACGAGCGCGAACTAACAACTGTCACATCTCGACATTTGCAGCGCGTTGCTCAAACACAGAACAAGACTCAAGAAGAGAACGCACATGCAGGTATACACAGGACGAGCGCGCGCGAACTAACAACTGTCACAACTGTTACTTCTTTGTGTTTGAGCAGCGCGCTGAAAGTGTCGACTGTGCACAACCCAATGTGTTTAGATATTTTTATTTCTTGAAAACTGCGGGACGTGGAGTGACCCCTCTGCGTTTCCTGCCGCGCGGTGGCGTTCGAAGCATTGCTTGCCTGGCGTTCCACATCGCGAGTGGGTCAGATATAGGGCAGTTGAAACAGAAACTAGGAGCGTTGAATTTAAAGCGCGCCCTTGAACACGCTGAAGAAGCTGAAGTACCTGCGAGATCTGCGTACCGCCAGCAGTAAATGGTTTATATAAACAGCTCGTCGTTAGTATTCTAAAGAGCGTATGGCGCGTGGCAAAGTCGCTACATATCAGTTTACCGCTTCAAGTGTTGGTAATAACCATGTTGCTGTTGGCATCGTTACGCAACTTTAAACAACTAGTTATACAACACATAGGCCATTGTTCAACATATGACTGTGCGTACAACATTTGTACATATCTTTAGCGTCATTTCGTAACGTTTCGCTCAATAAAAAAATTACACCACAGTCACCTTCCCCCCGTATTCTTCGCATAACATCGATTTCCATGGTACAGTCGTCAGCAAGCTTAGCACGAACGCTCCGCAGCGTGTCATGAAACAGTTTAGTGACGCTAGCGCCGCGTTGCTTTGGGTTCTGTTGCCGAGAGGCTGCTGACCCGAAGGTCACTGGTTTGATCCCGGCCGCGGTGGTCACGTTTCGATGGAGGCGAAATGGTAGAGGCCCGTTTACTGTGCGATGTCAGTGCACGTTAAAGAACACCAGATGGTCAAAGTTTCCGCAGTCCTCCACTACGGTGTCTCTCATAATCATATCGGGGTTTTGGGACGTAAAACCCCAGTTATTATTATTATTATTATTATTATTATTATTATTATTATTATTATTATTATTATTATTATTATTATTATTATTATTATTATTATTATTATTATTCTGTTGCCGAGATATTACCCATGCATGCCGACTTACTATCCAAGCATATTGAGGTATAATCTCGGCAACAGCCCCCAGCGCTTCGCGGCTGGCATCAGTCAAAGTAGTCCGGGTCACGCGTCGGAGCGTTCGTGTTAAGCTTGGTGACGACTGTACGTGGGATCGTATCTTTTCATTACAGATACTCGGTCACATTGCGTTATTCAGCAGATGCGTGTTTGAGCGACAGCGCCGATCGGCAAGCGTCGGGCTGAGCGTTTATACCTCTCAGCATTGCTCGAGTGCGTGCGGCCGTAGAGTACACGGTCGAGCAGGCTGAGAGAGAGAGAGAGAGACGGACAGCCCGTGTCACCGCCAGTCGCGCAGCGCAAATAGACATGGCGAGCACGTCGGCGCCGCATTCGTGACCTGCCGCTACCCCGCCGTCTCCGGCTGCGCTCTGTATTCCACTCTCTCCTGTCTCTCTTGTCTTGCGTGTGTATGTGCGTGTGTCTGCACGCCCCGCACGCTTGATTGAGCCCCGACTTCTACATAATATACATTTCGTCACCCCCGACGACGACGACCTTCTGGAATCGCCGAGTGTTTCTGTCACGGCCCTGGTGCCAGGCACGGGATCCTGCTTGACGGTCCTTTGTATGCGAAGCAGAAGAGTGACGGTAAACAGGATGTGATAAACGACGGGCAGGGCTCGTATAATACAACACGGCCGAGTGAGGGCGTAAAAAGAAGTGATGGGGTCTCGTTGTCGAGTAAGTGCGTACACAGCTTTGGGGATGACTCCTTCTGCTTTCCTCCGTCGTGAATATCGCTAGGAATGCGATGAAGGCACTGATGGCCTATTATTTAGGGGTTTCCCTCTCTTGCTTCATTGTTCTTGTAGATTTTTTTTCCTCTTTGTTGTTCAGTGGCCCGTCGCCGATGATTTCTCAATTGCCTTGACGAATTTCGTGCGCGCTTGAAGTGCCATTACAATACAAACAACGGAGATAAAAGAGGCGGTCTTTTCGTTCCTCGCTATAAGTGCTTGATGCACGTGTAAGCAAGTACAGTACTCACAGATTGAAGCGCGACATCATTTTTTTTTGTAACATATCGACAGCTATGAGCAATTACTCGTGATAACCCCGTCATGTCGCGACGAATCTACCTCTCAAAGGAAATGTTGCTCTGATGTAAGCTTTCGGGTTAAAGTTACGCCATGACACGTACTGTAGACGCTGGAAACGGAAGTACGAACATCAGTGAGATCTGTAAGTGCACATAGTGTACTCCACTGCTATAGCTTTTGGTTGAGTTTGCAGCTTCAGTGCGAAAGAGCCGCGTAACAATGCCTTAAAAACCGCGTCCACCCCCCCCCCCCCCCACCCCCCACCCCCACTTTTAACGAGCAGATGAGGAGCGAACCCTTAATTAGCGGGAGATTTTTTTTTTTGTCCTATATTGTGACAGCTAGCTCTCCCTCAGTCCAATGAGCCTTGGCGCCCCAGCAGTCTACCAAGCCGATAGAGAAAATCTATCGCTGGATGGACGGGCGAAGTGGGAGTCACGGCTAAAGGCAGATGAAACGAAAGCTTTTAAAATGTTACGCTTCGAGAAACCGTGAGGACGGACGGAGAGGTAGGTGAAAAGGAAGTTCTGTGTTGGGCCTGTACGCTGTAAAAGCGAGAGTCGCCGCGCGATCGTGACTTTCGGGCCTCCGGAGCACGGTGCCTGAAAGCCACCCTTAAAAGCCCGTAAAAAGCGTTTCGGTCTCGTTCGCCCGCTTCGTGGGTGTGACATTGCGAGGCTTCGGTGGGTGACCGAGCCATTTGACCAACGGGGGGTCTTGAGAAGTACTGGACGACTCGTACAAAGAAAGATCAGTCGGCAGCGAACGGCGAGAAAGAAGAAGACGTCAGATAAAATACCGTAGTCCGAAGCGGGAGGAAGGTGTGCAGAATGTACAACGAAGAGATGGACCCATAGCCACGATAAGTGTACAATAAGAAAAAGAAGAACAGGAGAAAGGCGAGGCGAGAACCGCTTATGGGAAGGGGAGGGTGAAAGGCAGGCAAGGACGCAGTGAATCTTTCTTTCTTTCTTTCTTTTTTCTTTCTTTCACTTTCTTTCTTTCTTTGCGAGAAAGTGTGATATCCGACGTACGCCGTGCCCCGTGGTCTTGAAAGCAGCCACAGCAGGAAGCCTTGCCTTGTCGACTCAACTGCCGCTAGGAAAAGAACAGTCGAACCTTGGCGCAGCTTTTGAAGAACAACAACAAGAACAAGAAGAAAAGGAGCGATATGTACCGGCGGTGCGAGGAATAGAGACCTGCCTACACTGAAGATGGAGACCGAAAGAATAAAAAAAGACAGAAACAAGGCCGAGAAGTGGAATTTTTGGAATCGCAGCCTCATCTCGCTCTCTTCCCGCCCGCCCGTTGTTGTTGAAGTGCGCGCGGAACTGCGGTCCGCGAGCGCGAAGAATTGATATCGCTGCGAGCACAAAACGAGAGGTATAGAGAGCGAAGGAAACGGGAACACGTAGAGTGTAAGGAATGGAGTGACGGGGAGGATCGGCCATGATTGCCACGCCTTTCTGATATCTC
>JALIZH010031123.1:0-10561 GCA_030522465.1 Rhipicephalus appendiculatus | reverse complement strand
AATAATTAGTCCCTAACTTATATTGCCAAAAATATCTAATGCAAGTGGCACGTCACGGGCAATAAAACGGAACAAACCTTGAAGACAGGCGATTAATGTTTAATGTGCGGTTTTGTTAAATATAGCATTTTTCCTTCTTTGTTTATTAACTTATTTCAGCAATTTTTCCTTGCCTTTACAGCATCACATTCGGCTATCTGATTGCTAACATCAGCTGTATCATGAAATGAGAACTCTCGTTCTCGCTTCACTGATCTGACCGAAGGAGAATTGATACTGCTCGGGATTCTATTCGTCGGAAGCATCAAAAGCATGGGAAAGACGAACGGTGGCATTTGCTTCACCTACTCTCTCCCCCCTCAACCCCCCCCACCCTTATCTTGCATTATGGAGGAGTCAGTCGTTCGAAGGAGCTCAATATTTACACCACCACAAAAAAACAAAACAAAAAAAAAAGACATTGCGAGTACGGACCAAGACGCAGTTCAAAGAGGCGGGGACGCAATTTTCAACGCGGTGACTTTATCACCCCTATATGGCAGCATATAATTTCTCTTTTACTTCAACACAGCCGCTAATTTCGGATACAGCAGAGTCAAGCCAATTTTTCACTGGTACATATACGCGATGCAGCTACTGGTTCTACAGGACCCATACACGTCTTCAACACTTGATACCATGCCATACACGCTACGCGGCTTCATTTTTTCGGAAGTCCAAGCAAAATACTAAAGATCTACAACGCAACGACGCATGTGCACAATGCGGCGTCATTTTCTTGTGTTTATATGGAACACCTAAGACGCGAGGTTGTATAGTGCGCGCGCATCATAGGTGCATGGACAGCCATGTCGCAATAACGTCTAGGAAAAACTCAATGTTAGAAACGCAGTGCAGAACCCGAATTCCTTACCTTGTCATGAGGAAGAAAAGCGGCGTTATGGGAGCAGTCTGTGAAGCATACTATCGCGAAGCTTTCCTGTTAAATAAGTGCAGCGCCTTTGATACAGAGTATAAGAAGCGTATAATAGTATCTCCGCTCGTTTCAGTAGGCGTTGATGAGGCCGAAAGGAATCATAACACGTCATCCAAGCTGCACCAACCACTCAAATCTGGTCCTTTTTAACATAGCTGATTTTTTAGCCTCTTGATAACGGTTTGCTCTGCTAATGAAGCGATGTACGTGTGCCATACGCGATACCCATGTGTTCCCGGAAGGTTTGAATTGCTGTGGCAAATATGTAATCATTTAGAAATTTATGGTTTCTTCGTGGTTTTAGGCCATGAAAACCTCTTGAGACGAAAAAACCTAGAATGTAAACGCGTATATTTGACGAAAAGGATCCACGTCCACACTGATATGAGTCCACGTGTTTTGTCACAAATCGCGCAGCTCGATATTTGCTCGAGGCTGCGGAATGTACTTCAAAATCTACGCGGCGCAGCTGTGAATATTAATAGCGTGTTGACGCAATTTCGCATTCACATTCGAAACTCTCGTTTAAATCATTGAAGTTTTCGCGCCATGGAGAAACCGAGAAGGGAACTTGGTCACCGAACAATGAGATCTGGTCATATGCAAAATTACCGGCAAGTTCGAATAATGAAGCCCCATTGTTGTTGAGCCCAGCCACACGAGTGGCGTTCGACGTTGAAGAATAGAAGCCAGATCTTTCGATTAACCTAGGATATTTCAAAGAGCCCGGTTTATGGAAACGGCCACCGTAAATACAAACCTTGCAAAATCTATAAGCATCACATCTTAGAGGCTGCGGTACGTTTATACTCAGGGATACACAATTTCAAACGACGATGGATTCCTCGTTGGTGCAGAGCACACTGTGCATCTTACATTGGGCCGTCTTCTTTATGCCGATTCGAATATTTTGAAGGCCCTCTAATGTGCACATATTTATGAAATATTCTCGAAGAAGTATAGCATTATTCTGACAGCGTGTGTAGTTCAAGAAGAGTTTTTTCAAAAACAACACCGTGTTCTACGAGTGACGCACGACATCGCACGACGCCCTACATGCTATGACTAGAGACTGCTCCCTCCGAGGTCTACTACCAGACCATATTTACTCAGAAGCGGTGTCTTTCTTTGTACTCTTCATCTGGAAATTATAGGCAATAATTTGTTCAATTATATAATAGTACGAGTGATCGAAAGCATGTACATCATTTCGGTGTTACAGAGAACGCATTGCTCCGCCTTAATTTACGGTATTATTTTGAAGGAGAAGTGCGAATAATATCTGGGAACCTTCCAGATTATTTCAGAATCGCCTTATAGGCTCGAGCGCGCAAACACGAAAAGTTGAGTTTATTCTGGAAATAGCACGGCCACCAGCGATAAGACTGGAATGTTCGATGCCGCATGTGTAAACGCCGACGCGGCGACCGCAGATCAGATAACTCAACGGCAGACGACTATTCTCGCCGCAATCAGTTCACAGCACGCATTGCTTGTATTTCGGCCTCTCATTTCTCGGGCGCAAATTGGACCCAATAAAGAGTGTCTTCTGGGAACACGCTGACGAGTGCAACCTTCTTCAACGTCACGACCGCAAGACAGTTTTCTGTTAGAAAACAATAATCTTACGCTAAGAGCACGCATACATGTGAACAGATGCTGTTTTGTTCGTCTAGGTGCCTGCATTTATTTGCGACAGAACGAACACCCTAAAACTATCCTTGAAGGAGCGTTTCTTTATTCTTAGCTACGCTTCAAGAAGCAGCTCCAAGGAGCCTCCTTTAAAAGCGTTCTTCTTTCTTTTCATTCTCTAGTTTGCTTACTCTGGCAGTATATGTAGATAAATAAGCAAACACATGTATAAGAACGGCCGGCAAAACCCAGCGGCGAAAGGCTTCGATACCGTATGCCGATTTGCAATTATTCACAGAAATATTTTTGTACGCGTTTTTAGGACATCAACCGGTTGTCCTGTTAAAGTATGCCAAGTTGAGAGCGTAGGCAGCCATTGACTACGATACTCTAGCGCGCACGAAACAAGTGCAAACATATTTGACAGAGATCTGTCTGGCTATAGGTGAAAATTATACGAATAAAACAAACTCTCCAACCACTTTTTTCTCTATGTTTTTATGATTGAAATTAAAAACGGGCCCTTTCAATATTAGAAACATAGATTAAAAAGTGGCTGGAGAGTTCGTTTTATTCGTACGAAACAAGTGCGGATGCTGTTAGAATCTTCGTCGGTGCCCTCGTTTGAAGAGGCAAAAGACTGGCAAAAGCGTGTAAAAAAAAAAAACATAGAAGAAATGCCTGAACAAACGGGGGGTAGGGGGGGGGGGGTGATTCGTTTGTGAAACGCTACACCAAATGTTCGATGCGACGCGAGCAGGAAGCACCTGAAGGAGAGCAAACACTTCCGAGTTTTCCGCGAGAAACCTTAGTGATTCTGTCGCGGAAGAGAGCAAGCAAATAATGATATGAGCATTAATGCAGTCTTGTTGGTGCCTACAACTTCTGAAAAACAGCGCCTGGTCTTGTCGCTTCATTCTATGTCCCGTCTTTGCGCTGTTTTTCAGACGTTGAGTAAACAAAGGCTTTTTTTATGTCCATTTGTTATGCGGCATTCTCTGACCCAGCTATATATTGGCTGTATTACACACTCACTAACACAACACGCAAGCACAAACAGAGTGACATACATACACGTACTTGTGCTTGGCTACGTGAAAGTGTGCGAAACGATTGGGGTGGGTAGTGCACAACGATTGGGGTGGGTGGGTGTTGTAATGACACCTTTATTACCAGTAGACAAAAATTTGTTGCAAGTGTTTAGTCCATCGCACTTGACTCTTCCTACTCTATGTCTCTTTGGGAGAAAGGAAAAAAGCACAGCATATCCACGGAGTGAATGACGATGAGTGGGCGAAGCTGCAGAGGTTCATCTGTAAACCGTGAATCTTCCGTGAATTCTGCCCGGTACATCATCACCGACGTGAGATCGGGCGCGTTTATACTAAAGGGTCGATGAACGTTATGGTGACTGAAGCAATCATGGTTACACCGTGAAATCTTCAGTGGTTTCGCCCAGCAGTAATCAAAGCGATAGTGTGTGTGAAATTTTATTCAAACTTCAACGACCGGTCGTCGTCCATAGTCCGCCAAGCAGCACGATCCGGCAAGCGCACTCGTACGGCGGTCCGCGCAATCGAAGAGCAGCTGCACCGCCAACGCCATCTAGCGTACCTTCACCCAACCGCCATATTGTACGCATGTCTATAGGACAGCGCCCTCTCGGAAACAAGACGAGAACTGCAGATTACGACACCATATCCACGGAGTGAATGATGATGAGTGGGCGAAGCTTCAGAGGTGCGTCGGTAAACCGGTAATCTTCCGCAAATTCTGCGCAGTACATCATCAACGACGTAAGATCGGGCACATTTATACTAAAGGGTCGATGAGAGTCATGGCGACTCGCAGCTCACTTTAATTTTACATGTACGTTGTGAATTTTTTTATTGTTTAATCACGCACAGGAGACATCTCACACAGGCACTACCTTGGAGGTCGAAATCCAGTGCCTACTGGCTACTCAGGATGCATGGATCACCGAGGACCGCCGAGGTGATGCCTAAAGGAGCTTCGCCCGTATATATATATATATATATATATATATATATATATATATATATATATATATATATATTCATCATATACAAGTACCGCCATCTAGCGGGCATTCCAAGAACTAAACGAGAGGTGGCTACCTACAACTACATACATCGAGGACGCACGACCCACGGCTTAAGGAGCTTCGCCCCTAAAACTGGGGGGAACCTTAAGCTTCGCCTTTAAGAGTTGAACGCGATAGCGATATCCTGTCCCGAGTGCGTACTTTAACCAATTAGTGCACACTTGCTATGCACCCACTACGTGGTGTTAAGGGAATGTGCGCAGTAAGGTGTGTGCCTTTTGTAATGGGTGGCCGGCTTTAAACTACGAAGTCGTTATGATAGTAACATGTTCTGACACAAGATGACAATGAATGCTTGTATAACGCAATATTTCTGGGATATTACATATTATATTGCGACGCCTATATCAAGGACGCTTGCATTTGCGAAGCATGAAAGTTATTTTCACTGCATTTTCAAGCAGAGCAAGTTATCTTCACTGTACTTCCAAGCACAGGCGTGGCGGTGTGGTAGAACACCTGCTTGCCACGTAGACGGCTTGGGTTCGATCCACACCCGGACGCGGAAATTTATATTATTTATTTTATTTGCATCTTTCTCGATTTTTCGGTCACGGACAAGATGATCTTTCGCTCACAACCAACGACGCCGACGCCGGCATTTCTGCGAAACGAGCTCTTTGACGTTATCGCGTTAAAACAGGCTTCGAAGCGCTCACACACACACACACACACACACACACACACACACACACACACAATCAAACAAACAAACACACACACACCCACACACACCCGCACACAAGGCACACCAAAGTTTTGTTATCGTTTTAAGATACAGCCTCTCGGCTTTGCACTTGATTCGTCTGCTAGCTTGTAGCTTGAGCGCACTGATGTTGCTAGCGTCCAGTTAGAGCGCATTCAGCCGAGAGACACACATACTCCTGCAGGCATTAAACACGCAAAGAAAAAAAGCCGGCAGATCCCACGCACTGAAGGAATCGATGTATTGCGAAGCAGCCAGGAAGGAGCAAACCATGCTTTACATAATTTGCGTGTCATGTTTTACATGTTAGGACCTGTCATTTATGTTCGTCATACAGTCACGTCACGCAATACCAATTTTGGTGTATATCAAGCTATCGAACTGGACGCAAGCGCACAATGAACGTGGCATGTAAATGGCTTTGTAGATGACATGCATGCCAAGATTTTCATGTTACCGCTTGTCATTTATGTTCGTCATACAGTCATGTCACTCAATACCAAATTTGGTGTACCTCAAGCTAACGGAACGGCCGCGAGCACGCCATGAGCGTGGCATGCAAGCCATGTCTCACCTGACAAGTCATGATTTCCATGTTACCACTTGTCGTTTATGCTCGTCATACAGTCACGTCACTCAATACCAAGTTTGGTGTATATCAAGCTAACAAAATGGCCGCGAGCGCGCCATGAGCGTGGCATGCAAGTCATGTCAGACATGACAAGTCATGATTTCCATATTAGCACCGGTCATTTATGTTCGTCATACAGCCATGTCACTCCATACCAAATTTGGTGTATATCAAGCTAACGAAACGGCCGCGAGCGCACCATGAGCGTGGCATGCAAGTCATGTCGCACATGACAAGTGATGATTTCCATATTACCACTTGTCATTTATATTCATTATACAGTTATGTCACTCAATACCAAATTTGCTGTATATCAAGCTAACGAAACAACCGCAAGCGTGCAATGAGCGTGACATGCAAGTCATGTCGCTCATGACATGTCATGATTTCCATATTACCACTTGTCATTTATGTTCGTCATACAGTCACGTCATACAATACCAAATTTGCTGTATATCAAGCTAACTAAACGCCCGCTTGCGCGCCATGAGCATGTCATGCAAGTCATGTCGCACATGACATGTCATGATTTCCATATTACCACTTGTCATTTTTGTTCGTCATACGGTCACGTCACTCAATACCATGTTTGGTGTATATCAAGCTAACGAAACGTCCGCGAGCGCGCCATGAGCGTGGCATGTAAATCATGTTGTCCATGACATGCACGCCATTATTTGCATATTACCACCTGTCATTTATGATCGTAATACAACCACAGTAACTCAATTCCAAATTTGGTGTATATCAAGCTAACGAAACGGCAGCGTGCGCGCCATGAGCGTGGCATGTAAATGATGCTTTTCATGTCAAGTTAGTCATGATTTTCATGATATAACCAGCCATTTATGTTCGTCATACAGTCATGTTATGCCCCAAATTTCGTATAAATCTCATTAACGATATGGCCAGGAGACCATAAAGTCGTAGGCGGCTAGATAGATAGATAGATAGATAGATAGATAGATAGATAGATAGATAGATAGATAGATAGATAGATAGATAGATAGATAGATAGATAGATAGATAGATAGATAGATAGATAGATAGATAGATAGATAGATTCGCTCAAAGTCGCCGAAGTTCGCTAAGAAATGCTTCGCATTTAAAAACGGTTACAACGAAAGCATCTGCTTCCGTAGATACTACTTCTCGGCTTCGCGCCCGCTGGATGCGGCGCGAGCCAATCGGGTGCTGAACTGAGGACTCCACCCAACGAGGATGATCCTTTAGGTCTGCATAAATAAAAGCTTTTCTCTCTCCCTACCTCTGTCTCGGCTTCGCCCTTCGTTCATCTGCTAACATCTAGGGAACTCTAGCTCAATGGAGTATCTTAATTGCGGAACACTTTAGGGGGCAGGCTGTTGTATATATGGTGTCGTAGCTTGCCGTAACGCAGGCAATACCACGAAACCATAGCCATCTGTACGATATTGAGCGCGCTTGCGCTAAGTCTCTTTCCTCTTGTTCTTCGAGAGCTTCACTGTTTATTTTCACTTCATAGTGAATTGCGAAAACGTAAATTAATAATGGAACTATTCAATGGGCGTAATAGTAGGCCGAATATTCTCGAGGAAAGTGTGAACATACAAAGTGGTTAATAACAACACTTTGATGAAACATTTACGATAACGAAAAATGGCGTTTTCGTATAACGTCAAGGCATGACTGCTAAACGGCTCCAACGGGGTATATTCTATGTTTTTATACACTAAATACTTCGGTAAAGCACGCTTGTCTTTTGGCAAATATTGAACGACTGTGTAACGAAAGGGTGGTGATACTGTGTCCACGGAACGAAGGCCGAAAATATAACAGCACCAAAATATTTTATTGCGATAGCAATTATATGGACACTCTCGGCTGATTTTTGCCGTCACGTCCCGTATATGTATATGTATATATATATAAGTAAAAGCCACCAAGAAAAATACCCGCGGGTAACAGTGCGCGAGTGGGGGCGACAAACGCCGCTGAAGCGGACATCACACGAGCCGGCCCACCTCCGCCGCTCCGAGGCGTATGCGATAAGATCCCCCCCGCCTTTTCGACGAGCCGGGGAATGCTCAAGGAGACGAAACGCCCCGCGCGTTTTTAAAAAGGGCGGAAAAAGGACGCAAGAGCGGGGGGGGGGGGGGGAGGGGGGTGTCCCTCATGCAGCCACTGCAACCTTTGGTTTTACGAGTGCGGTCGTCGCCGGCGCACGCGTTATCTCGCAATCTCAGCAGCCGACAGCGGGCGGCTGGCTCCTACGTGCTCCGCTTTCAACGCGAGGACATTGTGCGAACAGTGTCCCTGGAGCGGCTGTATGCTCTTAAACCAGCATTTTGCAGAGTTGCGTGTGATCGGATCCAAAAGAGTTAGCTGCCAGCCTCAATTCGATTAACATTAGAATTTGCTGCTATCGCATTCACCGCTTGAGCCTTGCGGTGAAACTACGACTTTTTTTACCATTCCGTGCGCTCAAAGAAAAGTGCTGTGAAATTAGGCTGTAATTTATTCACCTAAGTATCAATTACAGATGAAGGATATTTAGTAGACCTCTTGTTTTTAAATGCGAAGCATTTCTTTGCGTACTTTAAGCACTTTTGCGTTTCTATCTATCTATCTATCTATCTATCTATCTATCTATCTATCTATCTATCTATCTATCTAGCCGCCTACGTCTGGGTGCTCTCGTGATGGCCTCCTAACTTGGGGTAGACCAAAATTTGTATGGGAGGGTAAGAGGAATTGACGATATGTCTGGCTGGTCATGACCTGAATAACGTGAAAATCCCGTCACGTACGTCGTCAAACTCATTTCTCCCTACACTTGTGGCTCATACCCGTATACCACGGGCCGCGGAATGCGGGTATGCGCCACAGGAACGGCGAGAAGATGCATTGGTAATTTAAATGCGAGAGCGTTAAGAAAAACTGGCATCGGTGGCGTTGACACTGGTAATTTAAAGGCGACAGCGTTAAGAAAAACGGACACCGGCGGCGTTGACGCCAGGAATACAAAGAATAGAAATCAGAGTCCCAACAGGAATCGAACCTATGCATTCTGCGTGGCAATGAAGCATTGTAGCACAGAGCCACGTCAGGTCTCGAAAATGCTTTGGAAGAACACCCTATGAAGGCGTAATGTTGATGAAACGTATATTGCGATTGCAGTGCTGGTTATCTAATTTTATAAACATTACATAGGTACTCCTATGACGAAGGAGTCATGTCGGGTTAACGTCAGTTGTATACTTAAGCGCCATACACTGTAGTTGGTTTACGTAGCACTATCCAGGGCTACTATCCTTGCAAGCACAAGCTCTACATATCAGCTTACGGCTTCTGGTGTTGGCAATACCCATGTTTCTGTGGGCATCGTTACACAACTGTAAACAACTAGTTATATGAAACATGTGACTGTTCAACATGTCTGTGCGTGCAACATTTGTACATATCTTTAGCGTCATTTCATAACGTCTCGGTCAATAAAAAATTTGCAACCCAGTCACCTTAACTCCGGATGCTTCGCATAACATCGATTCCCGTGCTACTTTGTATCTACGTAATTTTAGCTGCATCCATGAAGGTTATTACATTTTTATTCACAAGTGAAACATCTTTAAGTAGCGGGAATTATATCCGTGCAAATTCCAAAAACATTTTTGTTCACACTGTGACAACAGCGTCAGCATTCTCTTTACCAGTCTCAACAAGAGACACAGTACCACGAGTTACGGTGTTTCAGTCACGACTCGTGGCACACAAAATACTTGTGATTATTGCCATCTCCCTTCCAGCTTTGAAGAGTCAGAGCTACGAGGCATGACTGTGCTTCGAATTGGCGAGTTATATTAAAATGCGCTTGCCCCAAGACATTTTTTTATGATATTTTTTTTTTTACAGATGACGAACTGCTTCCGAAACAACTTGCCCAAGCGATAACCCCCTTCAGACACACCTCGGGCAAAAATAAAGCGCTAGAGACAATAGCGGAAAATTATTCAAATGAATCTCTGGAGTATTAAAATTCTTCTCCGTTCGAAACTTCGCATTTCGCGATCGCTTTTGGTACGGTCAAAACTGGATATGATTGCGGGCCCTTCGAATATATATGCTAACTCGTCTAACGAGCGCCCGCACACCGAGGTCGGAGCAGTGATCTGTATCTTCGCATTTCGACTGCGGGCCAAATCTGACGAGATAAAAACAGAAACATCGAACTAATCAAAGGGTTATTTCGCTTCCGTATTTGCGCCATTTGCCCCTACAGCAATTCTTGTTTCAATGTTGACATTCGCACCTCTCTCTCGTAGTGTCTGGCATTCCCCACTCTGGTTTTTCCGCCAAACAAAACGCGGATGCCTCTGCAAATGCTCCCGGGAAAGCGAAATGAGAATATAAAAGATGAGTTACAAAAAGAAAAAAAAAACAAAAAAGGCACACACAGAATTACGTCTGAGCTACAATGAACAACCCCGTAAATGCTGACACGGGGGGTAACGG
>JALIZH010031122.1:20000-21369 GCA_030522465.1 Rhipicephalus appendiculatus | reverse complement strand
TACACTGCGAAGGAGGTATTAAAAAACAAGCACTGCTCCCCTTCAAGCCCTTTCCCTAGGTCACGGGGTCGTAGGTGGTCGCAGGAAATTTTTTCGGGGCGGGGGGGTAGAATGGCAAACTTTGGCAACTGGTGGTCGCTGTGAAGGCGTGTAATAGTTTAGTATCAGACGAAAAGCTATAGCATGAACAAATTTTGGGGGGAGGGGGGGGTCAGAACTTTTCAAGCTCCACCCTATAGTTAAAGCCTGGAGCTCGTAGATATGCGGGCGCCTACTCCACACGCTAGGAGGCGAGAATTTCCTCTTTTTTTATGTTACTGCCCTACTTCCATGCGGCGCTGAGCCCCTGCTGCAGCAGGGCCATTTTCATTGTCCGCTTTTCTTCATAAGAAGATACGACGTACAAAAATTGTGTCTTACTATGAGTTTGTGGCGAAACACTTTGCAGCCTCCGCCTCGCTGTCTTTCAGCTCGGCGTGATATGGCTACGCGCTGCATCGCATGGCGATAAACCACAGCGCCACCGCAGCGTCACCAGAGCAGACCAGAGGTAGCCACCATACCAGAGGTATATGGGTCATCGACGGTGGCTACTAAAACAGGCGGCCAAGATTTGAAGATTAATTCTTTCCTTCGCTACCCAGACGAGCGTATGTCGGTATGATCGCCCGCTGCTGCTACTAAGCGAACAAACGATCGTTATGTTTTCATGTTGGGATTCGTCCTTTCCGTTCACACGACATCCCACAAGATGTACATGGTATCACTATCATATGTCATCAATGATCTTCCTGATCCGTCCGCGTTGTCGCCCAACTCGGGGTATCATATGGACTACAGAAAGGCTTACCGGATCGAGTTAAAAAATTGGGGGGACCCTTAGCTTCGCTTTTACGAGTTGAACGTGATAGCGATATGCACACGCACGCACACACATGCCCTATCGCCTCCCAATCGCTAGCCTACTTTCGTTTCTCGGTCGAGACGTAAACTGTGTCGCAATTAAGGAAAGTCAAAGTGCAAACGCCCTCCGGCTGCTATCTTTGTTTGCATATACGTCGAATTTTCGCTCACGGTTGACGCTGGTTTTTCGGTCACAACCAAAGACGCCGCCGACACCGACACCGGGACTTCTGCGAAACGAGCTCTTTATAACGCTGTCGCGTTAAAACTCCACTCCAGTGGTATATTGCTACCAGCAGCTTGCACAGAAATTTATGTTAACATTCCAAAGTGACTCAGGCTATTACAGACGCGCGCTGTATGGTGTCATTCAATTACCATCGAATGACACCACTACAGCAATCAGCTGAGGCCATTCGATTACCATCGAATGACCTCAGTATCAGGGATTTATTGCCTCACGAAT
>JALIZH010031122.1:0-15000 GCA_030522465.1 Rhipicephalus appendiculatus | reverse complement strand
CACGAGATAAGCGCGCGCACGAGTGACCATGCCCTGGAAAAGCGCGTGCGCATTGCAACGCGTGGGGCGACGACCTTTAAAGGGGCTCTGCAACACTTTTCCAAGTAGCCATGGAATTGATTCACTAAAGGAGCTTATTGCCTCACGAATTTACCACCGCAAAAATTTTTAGAATCCATCAAGTACGAGCGGAGTTACAAAGATTTGTCGCACGCTGCAATTGCATTCTCTCTTCTCTCGCCCCGACGAAAGCGCTGGATTCTAAGCAGGGAGGGATGGCACGGGGAAAGAAAGTACGTCACGCGCGCCTCGTGACCTTGAGCACTTTTTCTCGTTTTTTTTTCTTTGAATACGCGACTTTTCAGTGCGATCCCGCGCGCACACGCGTGGACAAGTCGCGGCCTCCCGCGGTGGCCTCAGTAACGACCGAGCGCGCCAGGCTCAAATCAGCCAATGGCTGATACAATGGCTGTGACGAGTGATTTTTGAGCTTGTAGCATCATTTGTCGAGAGAAGAGAAAACAATTTTTAGCTGACTTTGCGAATTTATTGTGAATTCCAGGCCGCGTGCTGAGCTCTAATATCTGGCTCGCTTGTTCTCGGGTACCTCGACTATTGATCGGCACCGCTTTCTGACCATGCTCAAAAAGTGTTGCAGGGCCCCTTTAAAGTGCGCCCTTCGCGCCATCTCGCTAGTGATGACAAAAACGCGCTGAAGTTACCGCGAGTTCTGAGTACAGCCAACAGTAAATAGTATGTATATATATATATATATATATATATAGCTCGCCGTTAGTAAGCTGAAGAACGTACGTTCTGTGGTCGAGTCGATTTGCGCCGCTAGATGCGGAGCGAGGGGTCGTCGGTTCGACTCCCGGCGACGGGACTTCTTCTTCTAGTGTTTTCTTTGCCGACTGTTAGTGTATATTTTACAACGTGATATCCGTAACGGAAATACGTCAGTGCAGCCTTGGTGGTCCCCGGCGTAAAACAGTTTTTAAAGAAAGTTTGCCTAGCTTGAACTGGAGGCACAATGCTTAACAGAGAGTGGTGCTGATGGGCACCTATTGGTATACTCCTGGCTGTGGCTGTTTTGATAAGTTCTGCAAATTTTCTCTTTATTTCTTCCTCTATTCCTTTCTTCTTTCTTCTCTCTGTTTCTGTGTGTCTTTTTTTTAGCCCCTGTGCATTTCTTGTTTTCTCTCTATTTCTTTTTATCGGCCCGTCTGTCTTTCTTTCTCTAGCTTCTATTTCTTCTTCTTCTTCTCTCTCTATTTATCTCTTCTCTTCCTTTATTTCTCTTTATATCGTTCTCTATTTCTTCCTCTCTCTTCCTTTGATTCTCTCTCTTTCCCTCCTTTTTCTTCCTATCTTTCGTTCTCTCTATTTATTTTTCTTTCTATGATGTGCTTTGCCCCTCTTCACCACCCTCACACCTGTCCTCCACACCCTCACTTCCCTTTCCTACCCCTTTGCTCTAATATACTACAAAGTGGAACCCCGGTGATACGATCACGGCTCGTACGAATTTCGCGGTGATACTAATTTTTCTGTGGTACCGGCCAAGGCCCATTAGCCTGCAATGTAATGGAGTGCGGTTGTTGCGAACCGATTTACACCCCGCGACGTTTGATACGAACGTAAGCTACCACGCAGGTACGAACAGGCGCTGCCCGCGTTGTCACGGAGGACAAGGTAATCACGCGCGGGCACGGTAACCCTATAGCGCGGGCACGCACGCGCACCTGCCCACACTCCGATTTGCACGGGAGACTCCCGAATTTCGAGCAAACCTCCCAATTGTGCAGGCACATCTCCCGAAAAACATCCCTAACACCACCGCGATAAGAAAATAACAACAAATGCCAGCGGTTCTCAAAATTTCTGGCCTTCAACAATCGCGTGCAAAGCGTTCCTTAGGTCACTTTCGCTGTCATGCTCCGGTGTCATGTTAAAAAGCGTACTATGACTTGGAAGGGGCTACTAGCTGTCATGGTTCACAACACATCGGGTTCGCTAATTACACACGCGCCGTATATTTACAAGTATGTACGATCGTTGACATCTAAAAACTTTATTGGCAATGATTCAGAGCTGTTCATGACGTTGCTGCGGCCCTGAGAAATAATAAACGAAAACGTGCGCCAGCTTTCTGTTGTCGCATGCTAATTTTCCATGTTTTCTGGTCATGCGAATTTCGGATGATACGAATATTTTTGGTGACCCCGCGAGATTCGTATCACCGAGGTTTCACAGGCTATGCTATGCTATGTTGTGCTAGCGTACCTGGATAGCCGAGTGGCTAAGACGCTCGCCTTCGGATCGTTGATACGCGGGTTCGAATCTCGCCTCGCGAGGAAACTTCTAAGGCGAAAGACTTTAGCGTCTCATGCTCGCGGTGTCCGACGTCCGTCCGCGCACCCCGGAACGGTGCCAGCTGTGCCCTCTCACACTCTCTCAGCAATCACGTGATGGCACAGCGGACACGAAAAGAAAGGACATGGCATGGTCAATCGAATGGCCACTGGCTTTCGCCGAATACACTTTGGAATTTACAAACTGTTCTTCAATTTTTTTTCTCCTAGAATTTCTCTCTACCTCTATCTTTATTCATCTCTCTTTCTCTCTCTCTGCACTCGTTGTCTCGCTCATCAGAGTTATTGCTTCCCACGCCGGAGAAATCGAAGCACGTGTTCTGGGGTCCGTCCCTCCTTCCCGCGTACCACACCACCACAGCGCATGCGCGTCCCCTCCCCCTCTCTTTCTCATCTCCTACGCTCACCCCCTTTCTCTCCTCTAGGAATCCTCTACTCTACGGAGTGGCGCCCGCGTCCCGCGCCCTACACAGCGCATGCGCGTCCGCTCCCCCCTATCTCTCCTCTCCTACGCTCACCCCCTTTCTCTACTCTAGGAATCATCTACTCTACGGAGCGGCGCCCGCGTCCCACACCCCCCACAGCGCATGCACGACGCCTCCCCCTCTCTCTCTCCTCTCCTACGCCCCCCCCCCTCGTTCTCTCCTCTAGGAATCCTCTACGGAGCGGCGCGCATGACAGGTGGTGCGACAGCTGCATACTCCGCTGGGGGGCGCCATGGTAGTTCCGCGGTATGAAAATGACGGAGCGCGCGCGTCTCATTCTCTCTCCTGTGCAACGCCGCGATGAGCGCCCGGGCCGCTGCCGTGAAACGAGAGCGGCGACGTTTATCCCGCTCAAGCTAACTCTCCCTGCTCCTTCGCATCCACACATGGTTCCCTTTAGCGGGAGATGGGGAAGTTTTTTTTTTTTCCAGTCCACGGATTACACCTTACGCCCGGGCTGAAAGGCTCGTGAAAGGGTAGAAACTGTTCTTAGAGTGCGCCCACCATAGGTCGAAAAGCTCACTCATGAGTCAACTCACTCAGACTCGGATTGAGCCGTGAGTCTGAGTCTGAGCGAGTCCGGGTGAGTAATATTTTGGTGAGTTTGAGTCCGAGTAAGTCCGGTTGAAGAAAATATTGATTAGATTGAGTCTGAGTAAGCCCTAAGCGCAACATATATTTCTTGAGTGAGTCTGAGTGAGCAAAAAAAAATTATGGTTTTATCAGCATTACTATCAACCTTATATGGGCTTACGTTTGTACTCAAGTCTATGCACACATATATCAACGCACTAGCGTTCATGCGCCGCCTCAATGTTTATTGATCAGAGGCGTGAGTTAGGGGTTGGGGGGGTGGGTGCCAAGACCTCCCCCTCAAACTCTTTCACGGGACCTTCTTGATAGACATATGTCGTGTAAGTCGGATATTTCATAAAAACGTCCTTACTGGATTGCAACCACTGATAACTCGTATTTGAAGCTACAGGATCAAAAGGCGTATCGTAGATCACCGATTATGTGAGATATTGGCGTTAAAGAGCTTTTGAGCACCATGATCGGAAAACCTAATTTCACGCCAGCGGACTCATGAGTCGACTCACTCAGGCTCACTCAGACTCAAGTCAAACCATTAGTTTGAGTCTGAGTGAGTCCGGCTGAGCAATATTTGTCGAGTTTGAGTCCGAGTGAGTCCAGGTTGAGAAAAAAGTTTAGTGAGTCTGATTCCGAGTGAGTTCTTTTGAGGAAAATTTCGGTGAGACTGAGTTCCAGTGAGATCTCAGAGCAAAATGTATTTTCTTGAGCGAGACTGGGTGAGTTCCAATTTTTTTGCCGACCTATGGCGCCCACAGACAAGGGTGTGTAAGTAAGCCAATACGACCATTCGAAGTATATTTTGCAAATGCACCCTTCTCGACGACGCTTTCTCCACTAGCTGTTGCTCAGAAGTATGCTTCATAGACGTGCAAGAATCTGGGCCAGTTTTGTTCCGGCGTGTTTCCGAAGGTCAGTGATTCTGTGGGCATCACTTTCACTGTATACCCGCAAGGTAAGGGACTGATAAGAGCCTTCCACGAAACGCACCGGCTTTGACGCATCTCGTGCTGCTGACATCGCTCTAGATATCACGCCACGGGTTTTCACCGTTTCCTCTCTGAGCGAGAGACGAACAGCTAGCACATGTATACAATACTCACGGATTGAAACGCCCAAATTTAAGGCTAGGTAATGGACGTACTCGCGTTTCCAGCCGCGGCGTAATTCTGACTCGAACATTTACACCAGAGCTAACATTACCTTTAGCAGCCAAATTTACAGCGACATGAAGCAGTTATCACCTGCAATTTATCATAGAAATCTTCATACTAAAAAAAAATTTGCCGACGATTACACTACTCCCTAAAGGCTGTTTCACATGCTGCGATTGCAGCGAAAAAAATCGCTCCGTTAGCTCCGTTCGCTGTGTTCGCAACCGCCGCTAATGGCGGTTTTGTTTCACATGGGCTGCGAATGGTCTGCGATTTGCGCTCTGCGACTGGCGCGGCGAGAAACGTTTCTTGCTGCCTAGACACTGCACAAAATTTTCAAACGTAATGTAAAGATCTGTGCATTATGATATTATTAAGTTTTCACGAACGGTAACGAAGAGCATGCGTGTTTTGTCATTTAAGAACACTTTCCAATCTAAATTAATTTTAAAGTGCGCAACTACGGCCATCACTAAAACAAACACATCGACGCAATTTCGACGGCGTGACCGGGCCGGTGCTATTTCGAAGGGTCCCGACCGAAAAATCGCTCTGCCGCTGCGAACAGAGCGAAACATTTCCAACATGTTGGTCGCTCGCCGCTGACCGCTGCGGCGGGAGCGAACGGCCCTTTTTTCGCTGCGAGCGAATTCGCAGCCTGAAAATCGCTACTTTTTGTGTCATGTGAAACGACCTTAATGCGAATTATGAGCACAGATTCGTGTTGGGGCAACGCCTTCTGTGTTCGATGTTTTGGCTATCTGCAGTTGTAACAATGTAACATTCGATACATACTGCCACAGAAACTGCCAGCTCTCAAGTGCTACGCACACCACTCTGTGCATTGCAGGCGTCGTGAACCAAGCGAAACTCCGACAGCCCCGCCCCGTTAAAGGAGTACTGACACGAATTTTAAATATTTTCGGATTGTTGCTCTAAATAAAAACGTGGGTGTCGAGAACCCTAAAAAGAGTGTCGCGGTGCATGGGAATGCATCGAATATATTTTTATTACCGCTACCTTAAAACAGCAATTTCGGTTTCGGTATCGAGAGGGTGGCTTCGCAGTGACGTATCAAGACTGCTCTGACGTCACGGGAAGACTGCAACTCGCGACATACTAGCAACAGTTGCCTATTTGCTGTCAGTCGCACGTGGTTCACGTAAACAACGATGAGTGCATTGTCGTCCAGTGACTCTGAGAGCGATTTCTGCGACTTAGGCTGCTGCAGGACGCAAATTTCGCGAACCCAGTGAGCTGTGTTGATTTGTCATGATAATGTCCATTGCGGTGGGGCTGGCTTGCAGATGCTGGGTGACGAACTTTAAAATCAATGTATAATATTTTGTACGCGTTGTGTGGCTCCGGTGTGTGGAGAGCGATGACAGTGCACACTATGGAAACGATAGAGTTCCCGTTTGGGGTGCCTCAGAATCGTGTCAGTACTCCTTTAAGGCCGTTTCACATGACACGAAACTCAGCGATTTTCAGGCTGCGAATTCGCTCAGCGAAAAAAAGGGCCGTTCGCTCTTGCCGCAGCGGTCAGCGGCGAGCCACCAACATGTCGGAAATTTTTCGCTCTGTTCGCAGCGGCGGAGCGATTTTTTGGTAGGGATCCGTCAAAATAGTGCCGGGCCGGCCAAGCCGTTAAAATTGCGTCGACTCGCTTGTTTGATGACCGTTGTTGCGCACTTTAAAATTAATTTAGATTAGAAAGTGTTCTGAAATGACAAAACACGCGTGCTCTTCGTTACCGTTTGTGAAAACTTAATAATATCACAATTCACAGATCTTTACATTAAGTTTGAAAATTTGTGCAGTGTCTGCCACAAAGAAAGGCCGCAAGCAACGTTTCTCGCCGCGCCAGTCGCAGAGCCAAAATCGCAGACCATTCGCAGCCCATGTGAAACGAAACCGCCATTAGCGGCGGTTGCGAACACAGCAAATGGAGCGAACGGAGCGATTTTTTTCGCTGCAATCGCAGCATGTGAAACAGCCTTTACGACGAGCGAAGCCAGCCGCAGTGCACGTGCCAGCCATGCATGCACACGATCTCCGACCGAAGGGCCTGCTGCGCGAGTGATGGGAGGAAGAAAGCGAGGTTAGATGCCAGTGACTCGTGATGTCGAAAGACTCCGCGTTCTCTCTCTTCTGTCCTCGTTCGTTCTATCGGTTACGGCGACACCGCTACACGCAGGAAGGGGCGTCCCGCGCGTCGCGTTTCAATTCGGCGGGTCTCGGCGCTCCAGTCCGTGAGTGTGCCCCTAGTTTCACTCACCTGCCTCCCTTTTTCCACTTGGTTTACGACGATGGTCGCCACGTATCTCTGGAAAGTTGCGTTTACGCTGTCTGAAAGGGCTTTTCCAAATCCTTATTCACACTGCCCACGATACCACGCGACGTTAACGACGTTACATCTTGGTTACACGACGACGCCATGGACATGCACTGTGCAGTAGTACGAACGCTGAATAACATCTTGCTGCACTGTCACACCGGTATGCGAACGAAACTCGTGCTTTGCGCGACGGGTGCCGAGTGTTCCCGTCGAAGGAAGATCGAAACTGCGCGATCATGTCCATGTCGCTACAGAGCAAAGTCAGGGTTGCTGCATTAATACCTTTCTGCGGTCAAATGTAGCGCCACTACGGATCGCGCTACCAGCACTGCTGCTGTTGCAGCTTTCTCATGACCCATCATACCGTAAAGAAAGAAATGGTATAACACGTTCACGGACAACCTTACATGAACCAATCATATTCACGGAGTTGTCTGATATCTGACATTTGCCGGTTCCAGAGAAAAATAAGATATGTCGCTCGTTGTTTGAGATCCACCTCAAGCGATGGCGCTCAGGATGCTTCAGACGAGGTCCTATCTCTCGCGAGGTTTCCTAAGCAGGATTAATAGAGAAATTCATCCGCAGGGACCCAACCTATCTCGAAGCTCTTACGAACTCAGTGTATCGTGATCCCTGGCGTACGGTGGAATTTCAGTGAAGCCCAGGGGTTCTTTCATAGTTCGCTGGAATTGCATATATCTTTCTCTGCATTACACGCGCAGATAGAGTAAATGCACAAGCCTTGAGCGTTCTCGTGAGAAAATGCCCTACACCCTAAGCATAGCTCGGCACACTCACTCATGAGTGCACTCAACCACACTCACTCACACTCATTTGAAAGTGGTGAGTTGAGTATGAGTGAGTACTCATGAGTGCATAGGTCGGCACTTTAAGGGAGTACTCACTCAAACTCACTCACCACAATTTTTTCAGCCCTCGCACTCACTCACGTTCACACTCACGTCCACTCACACTCATGAGTACTCACTCACGTTCACACTCACGTCCACTCACACTCGTGAGTACTCACTCCACGTTCACACTCACGTCCACTCACACGCATGAGTGCTCACTCATACTCAACTCACCACGTTCAAATGAGTGTGAGTGAGTGTGAGTTGAGTGCACTCATGAGTGAGTGTGCCGAGCTATGCATGAGTGTGAGTGGACGTGAGTGTGAACGTGAGTGAGTACTCATGACTGTGAGTGGACGTGAGTGTGAACGTGAGTGAGTGCGAAGGCTGAAAAATTGTGGTGAGTGAGTTTGAGTGAGTACTCCCTTAAAGTGCCGACCTATGACCCTAAGACATTGCCGTCTGCTGTTGCTGAAAGGCTACTGAAGCAGGTTCGGCAAGGAGACGATCGCATAGAGCGTGAAAACTCCAACAAGAAGCGCCTCGTTGTGTTGTCTTGTGCATAGGCGTGCGCAGGGTTACCGTTCAGGGGGGGGGGGGGGGGGGGGCGAAGATTCGTCCGAGCGCCCCCCCCTCCCCTATTAAGTCAATGTATAAGGCAGACTTTGCGCCCTCCCCCTCTTAGGTTCTTAGGTGACTAGGAGGGGCGGCCGCCCCCCTCTGCCCCCCCTCGTGCGCACGCCTATGGTCTTGTGTACACAATGTGTCGCATAGGCTGAAGAAGATAGGAGAGCGCGCCAGCTTGCAGGTAACCTTCTCGGCTCCAGAGAAGCTTCAGAAGTTGTACCACATGGTGAACGCTCAGCCTTCACGCGTTCCTGCGTGTGTATACCGTCTCCTGCGCAGTTGGTTTTGTTTATTCAGTCCCACTGACGTGGGGAAAAAGTTATATAGGTCAAACGGGCAGATGCCTAAATGACCGGTTGCGCGAACATCGCAATAAGGGTTTTAACACAGTCCAGGGGCACATCGGAATTCATTGTCCTGACTACGGGTGCACACCCCGCTTCAATCAGAGCAGAGTAAAAGTGGGGCATAGGATTCCATTAACTCGCGATGTTGCCGAAGCTGAGTTGATAAGTAAGCTGGGTGAAATGTGTGTTAGCGCACCCTCTACTGCGCTTTAAAATCACGCAACTGATTACCTGGCTGGGCTTTAGGGCAAAGGTGGTTTGAGTTTGAATCCGGTTGAGAAAACGTTTAGTGAGTCTGAGTCCGCTCGGTTATTCCCACACTAACACACATAACCCATAGAGTTTCCTATAAATACACTAGAGGGAACTCTGGCGCTAGTGTCTGCGGGGGCTGCAACACAGGGCGCTTCAGCCAGCATGGGAATCATGGGTAGTACACAAATTTGCCTAGTCTTGCCTAGTCTTCGTTCTTTTGGCTGCGTGTGGCCTGAATCCGCTTTGCCGCAATACGAAGGTCAGCAAAGGTTTTGCAGTTACGCTTCACCGTCGTTACCTTTTTTGACTCACGAATCCAAATAGGCTCACGAAGTTCCCAACGGTCCATTCTTTTTTCCGAAAAAGAACGAAAGCGCAACAATAAACAAAGCCACAAGTGCGTTAGAAGCCCGCAAGCACGAAGTCTAGGCAAATCCGTGTACTACCCATCATTCCCATGGTGGCTGAACGATCGCAGCGCCAGAGGCCCCTCTAGTTAATTTTAGGAAACTCTATGACATAACCTACCGCTGTCCAGAGCGACCCGTCACAGTTTACATATAGGACATACGCACCCAATATAAACGTGGTCGTGGGAGGCGTGACTCGCTGAACGGACCCTGGGAAGCCAACTGGCGACCCCTTGGTCAGGCCCGTTCATTGCTGGTGGGGCCCTTCTTCCAAGCCAGTGGAGCCTTGGAAGAAGGGCCCCACCAGCAATGAACAACTTTATTTTTTAATAAATGTTGCGTCTCTCTCTCTCTCGAAGTGCGCTCGAAGCATGTCATGTGATGTGGCAATGATGTGAGCACCTTTTTTTTCTTCTTATCTCGTACCCTTTCCCTTGCCTTGTATATGTGCACTTCTTTATCGAAATAAAATTAGTTGGAAGTCAGCGCTCATTGCCACTGTTTTGTTCCGTCCCTTTTGTAACTTTTTTACGCTCTGTTAACATTTTGTATATAGTAGTGCGTAGCCGCCCCAATTTTTTTTATTATTTTTTTTATTTTTGTCTGTGAAACGTTTGTATCAGAAGCCACGTCGATCAGCTTCTACTGCAACTTGCCAAATCCACCGGCGCGTCGTACTTACAGCGGAACCGCGAGAACGGATATCTCGCTTGAAAAACACGTTCTTCCCAGGAATCCTCGCCTGCGTACGTTTCTACTAACACAGAATGCCGAAAATATGGCTTCGGTGTAACTGCTTCGAATTCCTTCGTCTATACCGGATACATATATCTTTCGCGTCAGCGACGCTGATCATCTGCGGCGTTGCGACGAAGCTGGAAGTCGATTGCTTCCCGGACGTATACGGGCTGGGCCGCGGTTACTCGACGAGTTCCACGGTAGGAACTTTGACAAAGGTGAGAAATATTTACACGCGCTTTGAAAGCAAAAAAAAAAAAAAAAAAAAACAGGATCCTCTGCACTTGACCTTCGCTTCGGTATTCACCTTGATTACTTACCGCGTATACACTTGCATAAGAAAAAATTATGGCAGCTTTGCATGTGCTGCCAAGCCTGAAGGAAGAGCGGAGGCGGGTGGCCTTCCGTGTTGATCTTTATTTTAACGCGATATAGAGTTAAAGAGCTCGTTCAGCAGATATTCCGGCGTCGGCGTCGGCGTCGGTTGTGAGCGAAAAATCATCATCTTGTCCGTGACCGAAAATTCGAGAAAGCTGCAAATGAAATAAATAATGGCAAGCAGGTGCTCTACCACACAGCTACGCTTCTGCTTGGGATTACATTGAAAATAACTTCCTCTGCTTGGAAACGCAGTGAAAATAACTTTCATGCTTTACAAACACACGCGTCCTGTATACAAGCGTCACAATACAACGTGTAATATTGCAGTAATATTGCGTGGTACAAGCGTACATTGCCATCGGACGTCAGAAAATGTGAATATCATGACGACATTGTGGTTCAAAGCCGTCCACCCATTACAAAAGGCACACACGTTACTGCGCGTATTCCCTTAAGACCACGTAGTGGGTGCATAGCAAGTTCGGAAACATTTCCCACATTTCCCGCGCATAATTGCTCGTGGTTTAAAGCATGCTACCCATTACATAGTATGCACTAAGTGATTGAAGTACGCACTAGGGACAGGATATCGCTATCGCGTTCAACTCTTAAAGGCCAAACCTCATAAGCGCGAAAATGCACGCGACAGCGACGAGCGACGCTGTGAGCGACGAAACGGGCCGTTCGCGCGACGTGTCGCCTAGTCATTTTCGCGCGATCGCTCGGTTTTTCAGATTTGGAAACCGTCGCCCATCGCCCGGAAGTGCTGTCAGCAGAACAGGATGTGCATCAGTGACGTACTGCCGGTTGTCTCCGCGTGCTTTTCGACGCGCTCAAAATCATGCTCAAAATGCTCAAAACTACAACAACATGGCTAAAGTGACCTAACATGGCCAACGGCGACGAGCGCTACGCGTACAATGAATGTTTATGCACGTGCACATGAAAAAAATGGCTGAAATGCAATAATAAACACCTTCCGTTCCATTATGCATCAACACATTTTATTTTTACATTGCATACCGCTGACTACGCGGCACTTTTCGTACGAGTAGACGGCCTCACGCCAGCAACAGTGGAGTTCGCTCGCCGAAGCCGTCGCGTGAATGAGGTTTGCCCGCGCAAGCGACTGTTCGCGCGAAGACAATCTACGTCGCGTCGCTCGTCGCTGTCGCGTGCATTTTCGCGCTTATGGGGTTTGGCCTTAAAGGCGAAGCTAAAGGGTCCCCCCAATTTTTTTCTATTTCTATTTCTTTCTCTTTCTCTCGGTTTCTTGAGTAGCTTTATTTTTGTTTCTGTTTCTTTCATTTCTTTCTCTCTCTGTTTCTATCTCTTTCTTTGTTTCCCTTTATGTTTATATTTCTGTCTCTTTCTGTCCTGCTCTCTGGTATTGCTATTTTTCTCGTGTCTGTTTTTTTCTCTGTCTTTCTCTTTCTTTCTATGTCGTTCTCTTTCTATGTCTTTCTATCTCTTTATGTCTTTACTTATTTATCTCTGTTTTTTTTGTTTCTCTCTCTCTCTCTTTCACGTGTTTCACGTGCTCCCCTTCGCCGAGCGTATTTTCGCTTAACGCTCGCACCTGCTGTACTCGGTAGTGGTGCCTGCCCAATTCCTGTGGCGCATACCCACCTGCGTAGTTTCACACGATGAGCACAAGTTACCGACAGCCTAGAGTGAGTGAGTGAGTGGTGAGTGAGTGAGTGAGTGAGTGAGTGAGTGAGTGAGTGAGTGAGTGAGTGAGTGAGTGAGTGAGTGAGTGAGTGAGTGAGTGAGTGAGTGAGTGAGTGAGTGAGTGAGTGAGTGAGTGAGTGAGTGAGTGAGTGAGTGAGTGAGTGAGTGAGTGAGTGAGTGAGTGAGTGAGTGAGTGAGTGAGTGAGTGAGTGAGTGAGTGAGTGAGTGAGTGAGTGAGTGAGTGAGTGAGTGAGTGAGTGAGTGAGTGAGTGAGTGAGTGAGTGAGGCAGAAGCTGGACGGTACCAGAGGCCCCGCTAGCTCAGCCAGGTGACTCGACCCTTAACAGCTTTCGCTGTTAGAAACGCCAGGACGACGTGAACAGCGCGTGAGACACATAAGGACAAAGGAACCGATGAGGACTAGCGCTGTTTCCAACTGAAATTTATTAACACGAACATGAAAAAACGAAGACAAAGTAGCACACGTGATCACCGCTTAGTCATCTGCGCATGACGGCAGACATTGAAAGTGAAACGAGCAACCCAAAAACGCGAAAAAATCACGCCATATCAATGATGATGAGTGGGCGAAGCTCGATCGTTTTCATCCATGGCAGAAAGAGAATGTGTGGTCTGGAACGCGCTTATACTTCATGGTCATCAGCGTCATCGCCATCGTTATCACGTGTAGTGGGTATATTCCACTATACTGGAACGCGCTTATACTTCATCGTTATCGCGTGTAGTGGGTACATTCCTCTATAATGCGTCATCGTCATCTTTATCACGTGGAGTGGGTACATTCCACTACACGTGGCTACCTACCTACTACTACTACTACTACTACTACTACTACTACTACTACTACTACTACTACTGCTACTACTACTACTACTACTACTACTACTACTACTACAGAGGAGGGACAGACCCACACACTAAGGAGCTTCACCCCTAAAAAGACAACAGGCAATGCAACCGTAATATATCTAGGTTATTTGACCGGATGAACTCAGGTAATCTATTTCTTCGTCAGTGAGAGCGATTGAGGGTTTGCTGATGCAATTTGCTTTTGCGATAGCTGCAGCTTCAATGATGATGCGCGTATTGTCGGGACGGTGCCTAGCTAAAATCTGTGTGTTATCGAATGCCGGAGAACACCCGCACTGTGAACAGTGGATTGCCAGAAAACCATCTGTCCTTCTTCGTACCTTTTGGTTGTGTTCCTGTAACCGCACATTAAGGCATCTGCCAGTTTGTCCTATATATGTCTGTCCGCATGAAAGTGGTACGCTATAAACAACACCACAACGCCAGGCCTGCGCGAAATACACAGCACAGTCACGGCGAAAGCTGGAAGCAACGCCTTTCTAGATCCCCTTGTGAACTCTCTCGGGGCAACTACAGCAAGCGTAGTTCCAAGCTACCCCCACAACGCCATAAATAATTTTGCAAAGTAAAGATCCCAATGTGCCATTATTCATCATGCATCGCTCAGGCCGAGATTGTCCCTACTTGAAAAAGAGCTCGACCACCTGAGTTCACGCTGACAGTTATCTTCAACTTGCTGTTTTTTGTATATTGTTTTCGTATTCGTATAGAATGCGAGTATACTACATGGTAGCTAGCTAAGGGAGGCTTGTTCCTTAAACAAGTTCGATTCTTTCAGAAACTATCGTCGACAATATCGGAAAGCATCATGAATATACCCCGACACTGAATTTCTTCAAAACCGGGGATTCAACCATTCGCCATTCTGTCGCAGCCTTATTCGTTGTTGCTATAGGGTTCTGCGCCGAGATTAATACTGAATTTCAACTCCTGAAACAATTGTCGGAAGTTTTGTTCGCTGCCACGTGGTGAAACCTGGTCTCAATTCGGCGTAACCTTATCCGAAAAATAAAAGTGGGTCTACTGTGCAAACAAACACGGTGGTTCCTTTTCCTCTATCTGTACATCACCTATTGTTTCACGTGTACCAGATTTCTTTTTTCGTTAGTTTACTCGAACTTTTTTTTTTTTTTTGGTTTCTGTGATATACAGAATATGTCGGAAATATCTACTGTTCCTTGTGTTTGTGTTTCTAGCTCGGCTGTGCTTGGGTTTTTTGAGCCCCCTGTATCTTTCGAGCACGCTGTTTTGACCTCACCGATCCACCATTTACACCAATCACCCCATTTTTGTCGATTAGCGAAAGCGGAAGTTTTCGTTTTCGAGAGAGGGCTTCGAAATGCGGCACACCTATTGTACCCAGCCAAGGTTACAGGGTGGGACAATCCTCCAAAGATAAACGCAGAGGCTATCGAAGTGATTGGGTAGGAACACATATTGCACACCTTAATTGACGCACGCGGTCCCATCCACCTCGAGTGCTCATGCTATCGCACACTATCATATATCCTGGAGCCTTTGAATAGGCACAATAGACGTGTCATTTGAATCCTTCTCTGAATAGCAGGAACTTTGCATTATCAGCACTGTATGTTTTCCGGATGCGTTTGAGTGCCGCCATATTGGGCTGTTAACCTTTGTGTTTTGTATCTTTAACGGCTAAACAATCAGTGTTACGGTAGACGCGTACGTATGAAAACGGTTGGGTTGGTGCATACGAGGTTTTATGACCTTGTTAACTCGCGTCGCGATATGCAAAATAAGTCCCGCCATATCCACGAAGTGAATGGTGATGAGTGGGCGAAGCTCCGGAGATTAAATGTGGTAAACCGTGAATCCTCCGTACATTTTGCCCACTCGATCATGCAAAGACGTGACAC
>JALIZH010031121.1:0-55476 GCA_030522465.1 Rhipicephalus appendiculatus | reverse complement strand
TCACACTTTACAGTGGGTGTCCCAAGTGGACTTGGCTGTAACCATGTGCGAAGAAGCCCTAAAAGCAGACAGTGGTCTCCCGGTCGCAGCCCCTTTGATGTCTTCGAATCCTTATGAGTGGCTGCGGTTTTGTCTCAGCAACACATATTTTTCGTATGGTGGCATTTACCAGCAAACGCATGGTACGGCGATGTGAGTGTCAATATCAGTCACTGTACAGCTAATCTAGTAATGGCAGCCTTGGGAGGGAAAGATCCTGGCAATGTTCACTCCAGCACCCAAAGCGTTTAACCGGCACGCTCGATGACTGCTTCTGCATTTTGAAGAAGCGAGACCTTTAACACTTGCACTGCCTGAACGCCCAGAATGCGAACTTACAGTTTACCGTTGCACACGAGAAGGACAACATGCTGCCTTTTTTGGATGTTAAGGCGTGCCGGGATGAGGGCTCCCTTGCCTTCTAAGTATACAGGAAGCCCATGCACTCAGATCGTTATCTCAGTTTTAATTCGCATCATCCCATCAGCCACAAGACATCTGTAGTGTCATCCTTGGTAACACGGGCCGTACGGGTCAGCTGAGATCACGATGCACTAAAGAAGGAACAACAGACGATCCACCGGGAAAGCTAAGCCACAATGGCTATCCTGATTGTTTTATCTCTAAAGCTTGGAAAGCGGATGCTACAATCAAGCCTACAGAGCAGCGCGACAACTTGTGCACATGCAGCCACACCTTACGTCGAAGGAATCAGCAAGCCACTTTCACGCGTATTTTCAAGATAGGATTTGCGCATTGCGCATGTCTTCGACCAGCAAGCTCCAGAACCAGCTCGTGAATGTAAAAGACAGGCTGCCAAGTGAATCGTTCCAGGTGTAGTGTATAAGATACCGTGCTCTGAATGCTCGGCGTATATTGGTGAAACAGGAATGTTCTCCTCAACGGCTCAGGAAGCACCAACGTGACGTGACTAATAACAGTCACACGACGAACGCCATTGCTGAGCATGCGGATGACCATAATCACACCATTGGAAGGGATAATGCTACTATCATCGCCAAGAAAAAGAATGTGTCATCCCGCCGGCCTCCAACGAATAGGACAACAGGAACTATGCGCCGGCCATTTACGCACGCTCGTTGCATCACCTACTGGCTACATAATTGACTATTCCAGTCCAGCTCAGTGAAGAAGGACCCCGTATACGGTTCCGAAATGTCAGATAATTTCATCAGACTCGGTCAGTGACAGTTTTTCATCGCATTTTGCGAACGACGGTTGTGTTTTCATGTGTTGGCTTACCGGTGACCATGCCGTAGATATATGTATAGTTAGTAATGAGCAATATCAGATGGAACACTGAAATTACCTTTTAAAGGCCATAGCGGCAAAGTGCAGGTGGTAGGCACAAAGGTGTTCATAACACCATATGCCCTAGTGGAAATATATCTCTTGCAATTTTGTACACCACGTTCATATTAGTACGTTACAAGTAATCGTTAAGTAAACATAAATTTGGTGTTCCAGCTCACATTGCTCTTGATAGTGCATCGTCTACAACACTATAATGCGTGCTGATACCGTCATGACGTACTATCGTACTATGCCGCTAAACTGCTACATTTGATATGCATCCGCACCGTAATACCTACACTTAGTACGTTAGTCCTTTTACATTTTATGCATGCATGGGCCGGTACTGTAAAGAAAGTCGGAGTGGGGCGGTGGGGTTTGAACAGAATGTCGCCTAATGTTGCAATTTGGAAGAATGCCTTTCCCATGTCTCATATAGAGTTCATGTATGCAGGAGGTTTGATGTACGTTTCAAGAAAGATATCCATACCGGGTCTGCACAGTGACAAATTTTAAAATAGTTTTTGTTCTACCATGATGTTTACACATAGTGACCGCACGGGGTGCCCCAGGAAAAAAAATGTGCGAGACCCGTCACGGCATCTCTGTAGCTCCCCCTAACAAAGCGTTATTAATTGCAATAGGTGAGAAAATATTGTGAATACCATTTAGCAAAGTCGCAAAAGTTTATTCCTTGTGAAGCTGCGGGGCCACTAGCAAACAGTTCGTGGGCAGCATGCGGTCCCCGGGGCCACTCGTTTAAGACCCCTGCCTTAGAGGGTTTGCATTTGTTTCCACTGTCACATATGGACTCATTCAGAGAGGAGTCTGCTGTCTTCTTATGCTCGCTTTGTTTTTTCTTGGGGTTGTTGACTTGTCGGGGTGGTCGTGCAAGCGTAGTGCGAGTGTGCTGCATTTGCTTAGTTCTTTCATGCCTCAGCTGTCGGTGCCAACACTCGCTTACGTTGATTACATTTTTGTAGATGATGCAATTCTCACGTCTGAGGTTCTATATGTCTACTAGAACATGGCTGAGTGTGCCAATGCGAGTGCCAGACACCAGTGGGGAAATGTAGGAGTTGGTGAAAAAGCAGGGGTCATTTTCTTGGACGATCAAGCTTTTGGGGATACGTTCACTTTAGTGAGGTGTTCGGTCATCTACTATGAGCCACAGCAGTCCAACACTTTGCCAACAGTGCTGTCTTATCGCTCAGAGACACTGACTGACACACCTGGTGACAAATATCGCGACGGTATTGTCAAAAGTGAGCGCTTGCCGGGTTTTCGCCATGGTGGCACTAGATTTATTAAGAGGATGTGACACTGCAGGTGCTCGAGAAGCTTTTCATGCTTATCTGCGATGAGTAAATGCTGCGGGAAACTTTGCAAAGTTTTTTTCAAGCGTACAAATTCAATTAAGTTCTGTGCAGTTCAGCACTACAATTTTTTTTTCTCATTTGGCCTGTTTTTCAGCTCTTGCATATCCCAGCCCTTCAGTTTATTTCTTACGGTTCCTTCAAAGACGAATCAGCAGGGTTCTGCTATATGTGTTTCACTTCAAAGTGTAGTTCAGAGCTTTCGAAACTGAGCACCTAGTTTTTTGTCATCAGGATGAAGTAATCAGTGCTGTTTGCTGAAGAAATAATTTTTGGTTTGTGTGTGTGCAGGTTGACCTGGCTAATGGTGTGATGCTCTCAAGGGCTGCCTAGAGTCGGCTCATGGGAGTTCAAAAGGACTTCCATTTGGTTAAGTGGTCCACCATCACAATATGGTCGACAGAGGCCCTGCACACGTAGGAGCTTCACGGGAACTCTGTCAGACCGTTTTGCTGTAAAAGGCGGCCAGAAGCCTGCACAGCAGCCATTGTCCCCACAAAAAAAAAAGGGAAGCATAGAGAGGTTAGTGAGGAAGCTCACATATTTCAGTAGTGTGTATTTTTTTCTGTCATGTATGCATATCGTTTTATAACTTGTTACCAGTTTGGCGACTACAGGTGCCCCGTTTATAAGCACAGCTGCAAGTTTATTTCCAGCCACAGAATGTACATCTGTCAGCACACTTAACTGGAAACGCTCCGCCTCCGGGGCCTTTACTCGCTTCGACTGATGCCAGCGCTCCCAGCGTTGGACACGATATGTTTGCTGCAGCCAACAGTAGATGGAGCGTGGGTCGATTTCACTAGTAAATTTCTCTTTCACTTCTGCCTGACTGGTGGCTTCAATGCACTCACCTGGCAGGTCCGTTTTCGCCATGTTTCTCGTGGCTACGTTCCACGCATGCTCATAAAATTCGTTGCCGTATGCTTCTCTCTGCAATCAACCATTGGGTGCGACAGCTAACACACCTTTCGAGTTCGAAATCACAGCTGCTGTTCGAAAGAAATGATATATTGTAAAATCAGATCAAATTCTTGTAAATGTTGTTCACCGCATTTCAGATTTATTGATTGTGCAACATTTACAAATGTTATGAACGTGCGTTTCCTCTGCTTTTCCTATACATCATTAATTTCGAGCGGCAGCTGCGATTTCAAACTAGAAAGAGGCATGAGCTGTTGCACGCAATGGTTCATCGCCGAGATAAGCGTATGGCAATGAATTTCATGGGTCCACGTGAGAACGTAGCCACGAGCAAAATGTGGCAAAAACGGACCTGCCAAGTGAGTGTATTCGACTTGCCTGTCAGGCAGAAGTGAAATGGAAATTTGCTAGAGAAATCGATCTGCACTCCATCTGTCATTACCTGCAGCAAACATACCGTCTCCAGTGCTCGGTTGCATTAGCTTCAGTAGAAGCGGGTCGAGGAGCCACGCAGTGGAGTTAAAGGGATACTGAACAAAAATTTGAAAACACTGAAATTCAACTCGGACGACACGACTGTTCCTATACACAGCGTTTATTTCACGTAATTTCGAGCATTTGGCCGTATTTTTTAGTGGATTGTGAGAGTGCGGCGGCTGCACGTCCTGCCTTGCCACTTCCCTTTGTCCACCTCTCCGCCTTGTCCCCACATGGGAGGCAAAATAGCACTTCTTCCTCAGAAACCACTTCAATTACCGAGCGTGTCGCGAGCGCGTAAAGATGCAAGGTGCGAGTGACAGTGGTTCCACAAGTGGTGATTTTGACTTAAGAGTTCGAGAAGCCTCCAAAACGGAGGCTTCTCGAATTTGCCACGTCTACGAATTTGCCACAAATGGCAAATTCGTAGACGTGGGCACAAGCTCTGTTTAGAAAAACAAACGGCCGCGAGCGCGGCTATGGCGTTGTTGGCTGCCGGTTGAGAACACGGCTTGCAATGTTGATTGGTAAGCGATTTTGCAGTAAGCACGGTTGGGGAGTCAGTATCCGGCGGGTTTCGTGTAACTTCCTCTCTAGTTCATGCCGCAGCCACTAGATGTGCCAATTGGCGAAAAATGCATTAAATTCACTATTTTCTGCTAGTCTGTGGCTGAAGTGAAGGCTGTTTCAACAAACCTCAGCACCCAGTTTTTCAGTAGGGCTATTTATCTCGGCGACGAAATTTTTGTTCAGTATGCTCACATGCCTAATGGGTGAAATGCTGAAATGCATGTCTACTTGCTTTTGCAGGTAACTGCATGCAAAAATGATTTGATATTGTTGAAATTTAGATGGCATCTGCTGCATGTTCTCCACTGTCCGTAATGTTTTGTGGAAGGAAAACCTCAGCTGTGATATTATCTATCATTGCACTGACATTCCAGCCGTTGCAGTTTTTTGTGGTGTGAGCCTTCCCGAAGTTATTCCTAATTGTGCATTTCAGCTTTGTAAGAAGTTAGGTGACAATTTGTTGGAACGGTAGTCCTACCTTAGTTCCTCTGTTGGTAGTTAGGCTGTATAAGGATTACATAGCAGAATCTTTGCAAATGTATATTTAGTGCTAGTGCTTCCTTAGTAGGCCTAGTCAGCTGCCGTAGTTCATCGATAGGCATTTCTTAATGAACAGAAATGAATCTGAAGTCAGCACAAATCTGCAACAAACATATTGAACTTAAGTTATCAAATTAGGGAATCTTGTAATGAATTGTTTCTCTTTTTGCCCTGCAGTGCTGCCGAAAGCCTTTTGGAAAAGGAAGCGAAGCAGGTCGCCCTGAACATCAGGCTTTTGCTGGTCACAGAAGACCAAGCTGAGACGAGGACAGAAAAAATAAATAGAGAAGTCATTTTTCAGTTCTAAACTACTGTGCAAGCCTGTTGTTTTTGCCCATGGCCACGTAAAAGTTCATGTTTTCATCCACAATACATTTAATAACAAAAAGACGGATTACACGAGGTCCCGTCATGCAAAAACACACCAGCCCGGTTCTTACCAAAACACGCCAGCCCGGGTCCCACCAGAACACGCCAGCCCGGGTCCCACCAAAACACGCCAAACCGGTCGTATACGCCAAACCGGTCGTATACGCCAGACCACCAGAAATCGGTCGTATACGCCAGACCGCCAGAAACCGTGTCTGAATTCCCGCTCTGGCGGAAACGGGAAAAATACGCCAGACACGGACTGGTGTTTTTTTTCGACTGGGAAAGACCCTAGTGTTTTTTAGGCTGTCTCAGGCAAGGCTATGTAAACCAACTACAGTAGACGGCGCTTAAGTATACAACTGACGTTAACCCGACATGACTCCTTCGTCATAGGAGTACGTATGTAATTTTTATAAAATTAGATAGCCAGCACTGCAACCAAAGTATACGCTTCGCCAACATTACGCCTGCATAGGGTGTTCTTCCAAAGCAGTTTCGAGACCTGACGTGGCTCTGTGGTAGAACGTTTGATTGCCGCGCAGAATGCTTGGGTTCGATTCCTGCTGGGGCTCTGATTTCTATTATTTGTATTCCTCGCGTCAACTTCGCCGATGTCCATTTTTAACGCTGTCGCCTTTAAATTACCAGTGTCCACGCCACCGATGTCAGTTTCTCTTAACGCTCTCGCATTTAAATTACATATGCCTGTTCTCGCCGTTCCTGGGTAGATATAAATTTTCAAAGTCCTGTGGCGCATACCCGCATTCCGCGGCCCGTGGTATACGGGTACGTGCCACACGTGTCTGGAAAAATGAGTTTGACGACGTACGCGACGGGATTTTCACGTTATTCATGTCATGACTTGCCAGACATATTCGTCAATGCCTCTTACCCTCCCATAGAAATTTTGGTCTACCCCAAGTTAAGCAGGCCATCACGAGAGCACCCAGACGTAGGCGGCTAGATAGATAGATAGATACGTAGATACAAACGCAAAGTGCTTTCAGTACGCAAAGAAATGCTTCGCATTTATTATCAGAAGCGGTAAGCTTATATGTAGCGCTTGTCCTCGCGAGGATGGTAGCTCTGGACACTGCTAAATAAACCAACTTAAGTGGATGGCGCTTAACTACAATTGACGTTAACCCGATGTTACGGCTGTATCATAGGAGTAGATATGTAATGTTTATAAACTTGGATAGCCACAATTGACGTTTCACGAACATCAGGGTCTATTTGAAAAGCAGTTACTAGTCTCGGCGTGGCTCTGTGCTGGAATACTTGATTGCCACGCGGAACACTGAGGTTTGATTCCGGCTGGGACCCTGATATTTATTCTTTGCATTCGTCAGGTCAGCGCTGCCGATGTCGGCTTTTTCTTAACGTAAGATTACCAATGTCTGTTCTCGCCGTTCAGCGAGTTATATTTATCAAACCATCTTACCCTCCCATACTAATTTTGGTTTAGCCCAAGTTAAGGGGGGTGCTCACAAGAGCACGCAGGCGTAGGCGGCTAGATAGATAGGTAGATTGATACGTAGACAGACACGCTAAAAGTGCCAGCACTACGCAAAGAAATGCCTCGCATTTGTAATAGGAAGCACTTACCGCTTTGTTTTAGTGCACTCGCGACTTCAAGCGACTCGTCGTTCTGCAGCTGCTTGTCCCGGTACGTTTTGAGGCGCTGGTCGTACAGAATAGGCCTTTGACGCACTTCGACGAGAGGCTCATCGCTGCACAACGTAGACCCTTCAACATTCGTCATGGTAGACGCCGTGGGCACACAAAACAACGAACACGGCCAAGCCAGCTCCACAGACACGTTGCAGCATGCTGAGTCGCGCATGAAGACGCCGAATCTGGGGAGGCCGGAAGCCGCGTGAGGGGAAAGGGCAAACCGAAACTGCTTTGCCCATTGGTCGTGCCGTAACGGTCACATCAGTATTTATCGTAAAAGTCACGGGCCCGGCAACCTTTACGTCCCATACGTTACGTACTTTACGCTAAGTGCAACAAAGTCGGAACAAGCTCATTACGTTGTTTGCGTTTACGATCCGTATCGGCGATCCATAGAGAATCGGCTCTGAACACAGCTTTACAGGCGTAGAAGCATTTTATGGGCGTTTTAAAAACAAGTGCATAAATGGCAGTCAACATTTAAAGGAAGGTGGCTTGCTTCTAATCATCAAAGCAAAGTACGTTAAATAGCAACGTCACTGCCGGAAATTAGATGAAAGGCCATCGTGCCATTGTTGAAACACGTGAACGTTTTTTTCCTGAAAGAGCCTTCGCGTTCTTGTCTGTGCCAAGGTCCGAGCTGACACATAAGTCTTGCAATAGTGGCCGTGTCAGGAAAGTTGACTTACTGCGAACGATGCAACACTGACATAGCGAGATAGATGAAGAACTTACTATCCAGAACATTTTCAATGAATGGTCCGCCAACCACAAAATATTGATCATTGCGCTCTTGAGTGAGCTAATACTCCGCGATATCAATTCAACAGCCTAGTTTGAGTAGTTACGACGCCACCTTGTCGCCACATACATTTCAAAGCTGTTCATGTTAGCAGACGTTATAAGAAAATAAATTTTCCTGTTACGATGCCTCCAATTAAGAGTCGAAGATCGCGACGAGATATTGTCTTCCTATTACTTGACGAAGCGCTGTGCCTACCTCGCGTTGTTTGGAGCATAGAGTTTCCTAAAATTAACTAGAAATGCCTCTGGCGCTGCGATCGTTCAGCCACCATGGGAATGATGGGTAGTACACGGATTTGCCTAGTCTTCGCGCTTCCGGCTTCGAACGCACTTGTGGCTTTGTTTATTGTGCCATTTTCGTACTGTTTCGGATAAAAGAATGGACCGTTCTAAACTTCGTGAGCGTATTTGGATTCGTGAGCCTAAAAAGGTAACGGCGGTGAAGCGTAACTGCAAAACCTTTGCTGAACTTCGTATTGCGACAAAGCGAATTCAAGCCACACGCAGCCAAAAGAACGAAGACTAGGCAAGACTAGGCAAATTTGTGTACTACCCATGATTCCCATGCTGGCTGAAGCACCCTGTGTTGCAGCCCCCCGCAGACACTAGCGCCAGAGTTCCCTCTAGTGTATATATAGGAAACTCTATGGTTTGAAGTGCCAGACGGGAGTGAGCCCGTCACTTTCATTTGTAGAGCACTTACTCATTTTTTCCTTCATTATTTTTTGGCGCGATGCTTTTGGAGCAGCCGCATTCAGCGGTCCGCGTTAAAGGTTAAAAAAAACACACACACACAAAGCGCGCATTTGTTGCTTAAGCTGTGTCTTGATGTGCGGATCCTTCAAAAGGAAGTGAACGCAGCCATCTGCGGATATTCCACGGAAACATGAAAGCGCTTTCCGCAGCGTAGAAATGCCGCTCGAAAGTAACGTTTGCGCACTTGCTTTTTATACGCACTCCTCTTCCTAGGAAAGCTTATTTTCAAAGCAGATGCTACGAACACGTATATCATTTGTATAAGTGCGTGCCGCGATGTATGCATGCTGAATTGATAGGCTATGTACCAAGTGAAACTAGAACTCACGAACATTTCGTTTTTTAAGCTTTTCCGTATTCGTGCTTTCGTTTAAGAAAGTTTAGTAATAAATTATTTCTATTTTTATTCGGTTAATATGTTCTCTTGAAGCAGGATTACATATTGCCACGCGCGTTTCGTATTATACTTTTGCTGTATTTGGTTTACGCCCACAGAGACTGTAAGCAATGCTCAGCGCAAACCGCGCCGCATTTCTAGAAGCTTCGCGATTGTTGTAGATCGTTGTGTTAAGATTGCGCGCAAGACGCGAACACGCGAGCTTATTCCAGAGCTTTCGCGACAACCAGTGATAAGGCTGGAATATTCGAAGACTCGCGTATAAATGTCGACGCGCTTCACCGCTTGTCAGTTGATCGACGGCCGACGCTCCGTTCGCCGCTATCAGTGCCAGTGCTTATTGCTTTAATCTGACTTTCCGTTTACCGGCCACAAGTTCGGCCTAATAAACAGTTTCATCTTGAACATACCGACTGCTGCTTGGGTCAACGTCACGCGCACGTGACATCTGGTGGAGGTGCTGGGTAAGAGCGTAGGGTTCCGTCCTTTTTCTTCACTAACACCACGGGTGACGCCCACGGACTCTTTGAAGGCTCGATGATGTCGTCGCGTAGCATTTCGTCGACTTGTTTCTTTATTGCCTCGCGTTCCCGCGTTGAAACTCTGTACGGACTCTGACGTAGTGGCCTGGAACTTTCCTCTGTTATGATGCGGTGTTGCGCGACTGGGGTCTGTCGAACTCTGGACGACGACGAAAAGCAATCCTCGTATTGCAGGAGCAGGGTTTTGAGTGTTCTTGTTTATGCGTCGGAAGGCTCGGATTGATGTCGAAAGTTAGTTGATGAGCTTGGTTCGTCGTAGCGTGTGCGGTAAACTCGGCGACGGCGAGCGCGTCGCTGGTTTCCACAATGTCTTCGATGTAGGCGACCGTCGTGCCTTTGCTCACGTGCTTGTATTCGTTGCTGAAGTTCGTAAGCATCACTGTTGCTTTCCCTTCACGCAACTCGGCGCTGCCTCGTGCGACGCAAATCTGACGGTTTACAAGCAGGTGCTGATCACCCTCGATGACGCCTTCGAAGTCTGCGGGTTTTTCGGTGCCGACGGAAATGATGACGCTGGAGAGAGGCGGAACGGTGACGTGCTCTTCTATCACGTTCAATGCATGGCTCCCTGGCGTCGTCTGGGTAGGCAGCGCTTTTTCTGAGGTTAGTGTTATCGACTCAGACCTTAGGTCGATCACGGCGCCGTGTTTACTTAGGAAGTCCATCCCAAGTATTACTTCCCTGGAGCAGTGCTGTAGGATTAGAAAGCTGGCTGGATCACGGTCGTTGCTGGGGACACAGCGGCTGTCATTGTCCCTGTCGTCTTCGTCACCGTGGCCTTTGGCTTGTCCGGTAGGAGTCCGTGCTGCGGGGGGAGTCCTTTCAGCCTGCGGCTGGCCCGACTGTCACTGATGGTGTCGGTGTCTTCTTCGCGACGTGGGCTGGGTTCACGGCTTGACGGGGGGCGTCCGGTACATGGGCCGTGAAGCACCTCCACCAGATGTCACATGCGCGTGACGTTGACCCAAGCAGCAGTCGGTATGTTCAAGATGAAACTGTTTATTAGGCCGAACTTGTGGCCGGTAAACGGAAAGTCAGATTACAGCAATAAGCACTGGCACTGATAGCGGCGAACGGAGCGTCGGCCGTCGATCCACTGACAAGCGGTGAAGCGCGTCGACATTTATACGCGTGTCTTCGAATATTCCAGCCTTATCACTGGTTGCCGCGAAAGCTCTGGAATAAGCTCGCGTGTTCGCGTCTTGCGCGCAATCTTAACACAACGATCTACCGCGAGCTTATTCCAGAGCTTTCGCGACAACCAGTGATAAGGCTGGAATATTCGAAGACACGTGTATAAATGTCGACGCGCTTCACCGCTTGTCAGTTGATCGACGACCGACGCTCCGTTCGCCGCTATCAGTGTCAGTGCTTATTGCTGTAATCTGACTTTCCGTTTACCGGCCACAAGTTCGGCCTAATAAACAGTTTCATCTTGAACATACCGACTGCTGCTTGGGTCAACGTCACGCGCACGTGACAATATGATATCCTGATACAAAGCTATCCATGATGACCAGTGCATCGCAATCATTATGGAGAAAAAGGTTCCAAGGATTCGAGAGAGGAAACGAAGCCAAAGAAACGATACAGACTTTTTAAGGTCAGGTGCTGCTTCGGCAAAGAGATTACACGGCTTTAGGGAATGCCAGGTGGGTCAGAGCGTGGAACGCGTCGACGCGTTTATCCCAAAAGATTCGGTCGGCTAAGCGCTACTGCGCACATCGGCAAAGCTGCTGTGGAACATAAATACGCACCAGTGTATTTATGTGTGCCTTAAAGGATGTCGTACACCCGTCGGCAAAATAAGTGGGGACGCGCGAGCGGCGACCGCAATCAGATAAAATTGCATCGCCGCGCCGTGTTGAGCGTCTGGTGACGAGACGTCACAGTGCGCGTGCACGTCCTTTCACGCTCGCAGCCATGTCTTTTTACTCGCTTCCCGCGGGCCACCTCATTACATGTAGCGTTCTGCGGTAGGAATTGCTTTCTGCGTTCAATCCGTCACGCGCAAAGTTCGGCGGGGGGCACGTGGTCGGTGAAGAGTACGCCTCTCGCTTTGCCCTTATCGACAGATAACGCGTAGCAGCCGGACCTTCACTTCTCATCTTATGTTAGTAAACTGAAGCATATTTTCGGCTCGACGCCGTTTTCGGTGCCCTCGTCCATATTCCAGTGCCACACGGTGCGTTTTCACCTAAAAGGACATGCACAGAAGGGAACTAATGCTGCATGTGGCACCGGTTAGTCACTCACACGAGATATGTTTTCTTATTATTCGGGTAAAGTGAGCAGCGTGACGGATTGAACAAAGAAAGCGCCCCTAATGCAAGACGTTACATGTAATCAGCTAGTCCGTTGCAAGCGAGTACAAAGACAGGGCTGCGAGCGTGAAAGGACGCGCACGCGCACTGCGATGCCTCGACACAAGACACTCAACGTCAGACGGCGCTGCGATGCAGTTTCATCAGTTTTAGATTTAGACGGTATCAGTATCAGCTCAGATTTTGTCAGTATCAGATTAAGGCGTTAGTAAACACAGGCAGGGATTCAATTCAAAGGCAACTGTGAAGCAAAGCGATACTTTCGTGATGTAAGCGATAGCACATAGGACGTAACATTACGCTGCGGCTTCATATATTATAAGTTGTTTCCTTTGCTTTCTGACAAACTTAATTTGCTCTTTGAGATCGATGTAATCACTTCCATTTCTGTTTTCCAAAATCCAAATTCTGGAGAAGCGTGGCCGCTTCGTAGCTCGGACTCAGCATAAATTCTGCGGAACTGGACCGAAAATTTGGGCTGTACACCCGAAAGTGGTGGTTTCGATTCCTAGCCAAGGCGGTCCCGTTTCAATGGAGACGAAGCGTTAGAGGCCAATGTATTTGGCTTTTGGTGCACGTTAAAAAAAAATGTACACACACACACACACAAAATCATATGCAAATTATTAACGGTACTCTCCAATACAGTGAGCGTCATAATCACATCGCGGCCTTCGCATGTAAAACCCCGGACATAAATACTATAAGGGACAGCGAGGTTGTCAAATAAACCAATGCAACCTTAAAAAGAGAGCTGAATGCGTTTCATTTGAAACAAAATAACCAACCACTCGTTTGTTTCCAGCAAGCAAGTTGTAATCAGTACCTGCAGTCAGGCCTGCACAGGGGCAGTTGTGCAGACCGATCACTACGGAAGGAAACCACGGAAGTTGCATGGTGAAGGGTGGCCAGGAGGAGAATGTCGTTTCCAGGGATTGCCCCCAATCTCGTGGCCCAAGTGCCCAGCGGTGATTCATTTCTGTTGCGCAAGCAGCCCTTTCCTTGACCTTGTGGATAGATCGGAGTGATTTCCCGTATCCGCCCCTTTACGTAGTTGATTGTTATCTTTTTCCAGAGGTAAGAGAGGATAACGAAAGCGCATTCGAGTGAAAGACAAGAAAAAGTGTTCGTTCTTCTGTTTTTACTTCTTTCCTCCGACTAGCATCCTCATTGTCTGAGAGAATGCCCTGCGAACGTTCTTTTTTTTTTTTCGTTTTGATTCTCTGGCAAGCTTGGGTTTCCTGGTGCTATATCTGGTCTAATTTTTTGTAGCTTTTATGCAAAGGACACTTATTTACAACTGTTCTTATTCCTCTGAGGCTCTAGCGATGCAGAAAAAAAATTGGCGATGCTGGAGGCTTTAATCGCAGTACATGATAGCTTTATTTCCCTTCAAAGAACTATAATTTCATTAGTACAATTTCTATAATTTCATTAGTACAGCCGTCGCCGTTGAAGCTCCCTGCAACATAGATGCGGCGCTGGCGCAAAAAGACAACGAAAAGCCGCGCGTGCCAAACGCCGAGCGCTTTGGTTCTAGCGCACCAGAAATTGGAGGTTAAAATAAAAGAAATAAGCTGTGTGCACAACTGGTTAAAATGGTCGTCTTCACTTTCACCGCCTTTATCGTGGATTGTGAAATGATTCTAGCGCACTACGGGCGCTTTCTCGTAAGGTAGTAGCAGGCGCTCTCACCACCTAGCGCTGGCCCAAAATAAAAAAAGAAAAAAAAAGAAGAAAAAGAAGAAACGCGCGTTGCGCAAAAAACAAGGCGCGCGGCGCAAAAACAGTTCGCGTTAATAAACGACAGTAAAATTCATTGAAAACTATGTTTGTACGTATATATATATAAAAACGTACATAGTCGTTTGCGTCCCATTTCTAAGGAGCTTCGCTCATCGGTTGTATTCGTAACACGAAACAACTGCTAGATTTTTTTTCTGTACGCATCGCCACTCAGGCTGTGCTAACCGAGCTAACAGCTTCGAGTCGAAGGCAAGCGAAAAATGTTTTGTACTTAGGAACTGTACTATGAACAGGCTTTCTACCATAGTTTAAAACGACCAAAGTTATGCGCGGCACGGCTCAGGATTCCAGCGAGAACCGAATCAGAAGGTGCTGCGGATTAGTCCCGATTTGCATTCTACTATTCAAGCAAACCTCAAGCGTTTCCCATGCTTTTGAAATAACTCTCAAGTACGCAGACCGGGAACCTATGCAATTACCAGTATTTATAAGGTTGTTCTCTATTCAATCGCAAGGGAACGTTTTCTTATGGGGTATCTTTTGCACATCACTGTTTCTGTTCTTATTCACACGCAGTATTCAAAAACCGATAGCCTGGTGTTAGTGATGAAATACCTGCTGCAACAGTGAATATTGCAATATATTTCACAATAGACTTACGATAGGAGCAAGAGCAGTTCCGTTTCAGTACCAAGTTTGGTGGTGTTTTCTGGACATTGCTTATATTGAAAAAATACAAGACATTACTACAGTGCCTGTGTCGTGTCTTCACTTGTCCTCGTCCGTTTTTAGCGCTGTTATTCCTACATAATGATGAACCACCAAATAGCCCAAGTTTCTCTTCTGAACACAAAAATTTGTATCGGAACAAAGATTTCGGGATGTGTAATATAGTGCGTAATTATAATTTGGAATTGTATTTTCGGGTTATCATATGGCAACACTACCCAACCGTAGCCAACACTTAGCATCAACGATTATGTCACTTCTTGCGCACTGTAGTGGCATACTTTCATTCTTCGCTGTCCACCGTGGTGGTGTAACGGTTACAGTGCTGGGCTGCTGAACCGAAGGTCGCAGGTTCGATCCCGGCCGGGATGGTGGCATTTCGACGGAAGCTGAATACTAGAGGCCCGTGTACAGTGCGATGTCAGTGCACGGTAAAGAACACAAGATGGTGGAAATTTCTGGAGCCTTCCACTATGGTGATAGTCGTATAGTGGTTTTATGACATTAAACCCCAGATATAATCATTATTTCATCATCACTGTAGGTTCCGTATGTGTATACTTGCTGGTGCGACTCTTCTTCTGAGCTCTGTTGATGCACACGCTGCATTTTATCCTTATTTGTTATGCCACAGCACCCTACCGTTACACGGCGTGCCGGGTGTCCAGTATAATTACTTGCTGCAGCAACCGCACTGTCGTTTCTCATCTGAGCTTTGACGGCACAGTACGCTTCATTACTACAGCAGCCGTACGTTCCGACTTATCTACGTGCAGGCCACGTGGCACGGACAATTTCAAGGGCAATAGCACTATCCATAGTTTAATTCTGCAAATATAAGACTGGATGATAGAGGTAGCGCTACTAAGTTCAAAAGACAGAAAACAGGGACGACACGGACAATGCTGCCTTTATATTCCAGAATACCAGGCGCTAAAAATTAAGCTCTATAATTTTCTTAAGATTAACCCTAAGGTGTGCATGAAAACCATCTTTTAAAAGGTATTGTGTTCTAGGGGAACACAATGTGAGACTGTGATTATCGCTGTGAGCCACCGAATTAACAAAGAATAAATTATGTTATTTTTAGTCAATATAGTAAGCGAGCATGTCTCAGGTGAAAATTTGGAGGCAGTATTGTGTCTACAATGTTCCACTTGGAAGAATTCTTCCAGCCTGTCCTCACGCGGAGATCTCCCACTGCAACGTTTAATTAACCGGGGTTCGCATGATTGCGCATGCAAGATAGTGAGAAAGTCACGATGTTCCTGCGCGATGCGATGAGCAGTCATTCTTTGCTATCACCAGCCTGTAGAAGATGGTAACTGTTTTCGTCTTTGCCAATGCTTCCGACCCGTCGTCAGATTAAGCGTTGTACGCAATTGCTGCAACGCATAAGGGAGTTCCCCCCATTACTCGCTGTCTAACGAGCATAATCACCCTAACCGCAATTAAACTGCGCAGCCGGATATGTCGGAGCAAAAAAAAAGAATTACACCATCTCCCGCTAAAGGGAACCGTGTGTAGATGCGAAGCAGCGGGCGCTAACGCTTACACTGGCGGCTCCGTTGACGCTGGTGCTCATCGCAGCGTTGCGCAGAATAGAAACCCGGGGAGGCGCAAAGCACGCAGTCATGGACCGGTGTTTCCTACTGGAACATGCCAATCGCCGCTAATGGGCAATGAGAGACGGAAGACTCCGATTGGACACAGTGACCCGCAGTCCGCTTTTAGTTAACGCGCACGCTGCGAATTTTTATTGCGATAGCAATTATATGGACACTTTCGGCTGGTTTTCGCCGTCGGCGTCGCCGCCGCCGGTGTCGTCCGCCGTCATTTGCCGTATATGTATATGTATATATATAACTGGCCCCGCCCGTCGTTCGTGAGCGTGAAAAGACGCGAGGGGGGGGTCCCTCGAGCGGCCTTCGATTTTACGAGCGCGGGCGCGCGCGTTATCTCCCCTTCTCGGCGGCCGACAGCGGGGGGGGCCGGTGTACCCTTCTACGTGCTGCGCTCTCAACGCGAAGAGAATTCTCTTAAACAAGCGTTTTCTAGAGTTGCGTGAGATCGGATCCAAAAAAGAGTTAGCTGCCAGCCTCACTTCGTATAACATTACAATTTTTTACTATCGCATTCATTGCTTCACCCTTGCGGTGAAACTGTGACATTTTTATTGTTCAACAACGCACAGGAGAAACCTCACACCGGCACTACCTTGCAACTCAAGATCCAGTGCCCATATATACGGGGTGGCCAGAGAACGGTTGTGCAGCGCGAGCAGTCGGTTTTCTCAATCAAGAAACTAGCTAGCAGACACTGCCTGCGTCGGCGTTCCGAGGCGAGAGAGGGGGGAGGGGACACGCATGCGCATTGGGGGGTGTGGACGGCGCGGGGAGAGATGCCTAGAGGAGAGAGAGAGGGGGGGAGCGTAGGAGAGGATGTGTGTGGGGAGGGTTTGCGCATGCGCAGTAAGGGTGGTCAGGCCGCACACCACCACCGGATTGAACTCCGCCATAAGCTGCTTCGCATCTAAAAAAAGCACACAAAAGAGAGAGACGTAGAGAGCCCAAGCGCTAACTTGAAGCCACGTTTATTTCGGAACACACACGAATATATACTATCACACATCACAATGATCTCACGCATCACGCTCATATCATGACAGTACTAAAAAATACTTTAACCTCTCAGAAAAAACTATTGATACTACTCAGCAGGTAAAACCGCATGCGTCGACAGCAATGACACCAAACGAAGCAAATAAATAAATAAATAAATAAATAAATAAATAAATAAATAAATAAATAAATAAATGAAATAGACACTACAGTAATCCAATCATTTTAGAAAATCAAGAAAACACAAATCACACTTCATGCAGACTTTGTTATTCCAAGTGTCACATCAGGTGAGTACGCGGAATTCGACCCTAATGTTGACGTTACGATGACGAGTGCGATATTGGGAAGGCATTCTACAAAATGATAATTCCTTATCATGGAGGTGTACAGACGGCTGACTTACGCATATGGAGCCTTGCCTCTGGATGACGGAAGCCTCACCTATTTCATAAGTTAACTGCACTCTGTGACGGAATAAAGCAGATCATTGCTACCACGCTGACGGCCACATGAGCGTGGGTCGAACAGTAGATTGCAAGCACACAGACGGCAATCTAAGGACGAATTGGACGACGGAGCACATGTTAAGGAGCGGTGGCGTTCGCTCAGCCGAATGTTCCGACAGCGGCCAGTCTGTCTACTGTTGTGAGTTCCGAAATAAACCTGGTTTGAAGTTAGCGCTTGTGTCTCGTGCGCTGTCCATTCGAAGTTGTGCATATTTACCAACCTGCCTACGTGCCGTACTTGTCAATCTCGAAGCACAAACTCGCTATAACAATTATTCCATGTGAGGCTGGTACTGCCTTATACTGTGTAATACAGACCTTCGCGCTTACTCCACTCACTAAAAGGCTTATAAGTCAATATTAGTTCACTGCGAGCCTGCCAGCGATAATTATCGTCCGCCGCGGTGGAAACGTGGTCACGGTGCTCTGCTTCTCACCGGGAAGTCTTGGGCTCGATCGCGGCTGCGTCAGTCACATTTCGATAGAGGCGAAATGCCAGAAGCCCGTGCACTGTTTGATGTCAGTGCACATTACAGAACGCCAGATGGTCGAAATTTCCGGAGTCCTCCACTACGGCGTCCTCATAATCATGTCTTCGTTTTGTGACGTGAAAGCCCGGATGCTATTATTGTCGATAATTATCATTTAGCTTTGTGTCCCTTGAGGAAGAGAACTGACGTGCAAAGGTGGTCTTCAAGTATCTCCTACTGCTGATTTTAAAGAAAACTGTTAAGCTTAAGTTCAATCACACGGCATACGCAGTACATACGATGCCATGCATTGTCATACATCGTTAACCGTTAATTTTGCTAGCCATCGGAAGAACAATTGCCCTGTGAGAGTAGAAAAGGGAGGGTTCGGCACTGTACATTAACCCATTTACGGAGAATACTGCCACACACACGCTGTACACGAATTACTATATTTCTCTATTATATAAAACCTCTTGCATAGTGTCCTCTGTGCAGAAGCAGCACCACTAAAACGGAACAACAAATCTTGAAGGTACCTGTGAGAGATAGGGGCGGAATATGGTGCAACGAGATAGTTTAACGCTAGAATTAATTTGGCTGCAGTGCGTCAGAACTTCTGTGTCGCATCCGCTGTCTTATCGCCATCGTTACACATTACTTCCTTTGAAAGATTGTTCGCCTGGTAATGAAAGTCGCTTGGTTCAAGTTCGATGATAAATGGGCAGCGGCCATATTAATCGCGTCCGGCGGGCTGTCGACAGCTGCTTTCGGCAGAGGTGTTGGCAGAGGCGGATGTTAATGTTGTATTACCATGCATCTGGCTTCCCCTGTTTTGAAACTTTCCTTGACGCTCGCACGTTGATATAAGTTAAAATATAAAATACTTAAACATCCGCTACATATTCCGTAGAGAGAGCTCGTTGCGTGGTGTAAAATTCAGGTTCCAATATGTACGAGTTGTAGTATAACGAGAAAATGTTGTTGTTGTTCATAAAACCTTGGTTTAATGCAATTGAGCATGAAAATTTCTGGCGATACGGCGTGTCATGAAGCTATGGCTGATATCGTTTAATATTCCTTCGTAATAATATACTTCATAAAACATATCCGCAGTAATTTTTGTGTTCTTGCTAGACAGCACCCCCTCTGCTTTAGAAACGTAGCGTTAAATTGGCAAGTTGAAGTCAACTATTCTTTCTCTTTGTAGTACCTGCAATATACAGATGACCTGATTTATCTTCATAGATCATAGTATTTTAGTTTGTTTCGTGCAAACATGCTTAATTTTAGATATTATTTTGTTTTAACATTATTTGCTCCAGAGTGTGCTGAAGGTAAAGAGGAAATTGAAATAAATGACACTACTTGTTTGTCTAGTGACAAGGCGTAAGACCTCTGAAATATCCCCTGTTTAAACCAACTTCAGTGTCTTGAGTTCAGTAAAGTTGACTGCAACGGTTGCCAGTTCCGCAGCCATCAGCACCCTCCAAATGAACTACTGGTCTCATTAATTGCTTATGTAGAAACAATACGCTTCGAAAACGTAATTAGCGTGTTTATTTTGAGCGAAGCTAGAATTGAGGCATTATATAGGAATTCTAGGTAACCACTCGTTCTGATGGCCTGAAATCCAATACTTGTTTTGTGGGCGATCGGATGTTCCCCCAAGTATGCACCACAGTCACACGTAGCAGCCTTTTTGTGGGTTTATCCTGTATTCACTAGTCATTCAAAAATTTACATACAATTTGCTTGCTGTATTACTCCGGGCAGAGAGGAGTGGAAAAAGCCCTTTGACACTCATTTCTCCCCCTTTCACGTTTTAAAAGGAACTAGCAGTGATCAGGAAAATCACAGTCCTTTATGTTATCGCTCACAAGCGTTCTTGTCTGCAGTTTTGCAGACTTTTCTGATGGGATTCGTGTCCCCAGGGTCTCAGGCCTTACGGTGTACGAAATTGCATGTGCACATTCTAGACCCTTCGTGCGCAGTACAAGACCTTCTTTTGTGCTTATTTGAGTAAACTGAGGTCCCTATTCTTGACAAGGCAAGAAAAAAGTGATGAACACTTCTCGGTACGTGCAATGCACGGATTGGTTTACCAGAATAAACAGAAGCAAAACGTCCCAAGGGTGAAACTGAAGGAAGCGCGAGCCCCGTGCTGGTTAGGCCCGCATAAAAAAGTTCGTACGATCGAGCCACCTGGCCCTTTCATAAAGCTCGCGCATTTGATTTCCCCAGGATCGTAAACTCACCCGCGGCTGAACAATATGTAGTCGTTCAAAGTATAAAGAGAGACAAACCAACAATAAATTAGTAAAAACAAAATGCCAACTTTAATAAAACTATGGTTTAATGGAAGCTATTCTGAGAAATATGTTCTGGGAGCCGCTAGGCTTTTTTTTTTTTTTGTCGAAATGTCTAAACAATAGAGTGGCACGGCGAGGCCACCAGTGATTCGCCCAATCGATGAAACTGCTAATATAATGTAAGACCCTGTAATAAATCTCAACCACGTTTATTTATGTCAACTGCGTGCCTGTACACCCGCTTTAACACTTTGTGGACAAAAACATCACTCGCGCATTTGCCATTTGTCCATATCAGCTCAAAACACTAGGGCCTATCAGCTTAACGAACACTAGGGCCTGCCAGATTAGCGGTTTTGAGGACGCAATTGCACAAGTTCTGTGCCAGTGTCCATGCTTTGAAACTCAACAATGTTCCACGAAACCTCAACTCCACGGCCTCGTTGAAACATCGCACTTGACAAGAAAGATCCTAGAACCTGGACCTACACATTTTCGCGAGGTCGAGGCTACAAAAGTTATGTTGCTTCCCCAACCTCCACTGGCATCTACTAATGTTTGCGAAGTATACTGCGTGTTTTATTTTTTAGGAGCGAAGCTCCTTAGGCTCGCACGATGTTCGTTGTCGCTGTCGTCGTCGTAGGTCCCCGTCGGAACAGCTGCGGCACCGCTCCGAAACCCTCTCTCAGCAAGCGTATCGATCGAGGACGTGACGTCGTGCGCAGAACTGTTCGTAGAGCGCACGCAAAGCGCTTACCGACCGCGCGCAGGTGTTGCGCCGGCGCCGCGCCGCTCATACCTAGAGCGCGCATACAAGCCGTGTACAGCGCGCTGCATTGCTCGCAAGCCACTCGTACTTAGACCGTGCTGCGCTAGAGCATCGATCAATGGCTCTACACTTAGGCCCAGATAAGGTCCGGCGTAACGTGTACGCGCGACCACGCGCGATGCGATAAGCTACGCCGGCGACAAGTGGAGAACTTATAGTCTGGTGTCATGGCGTAGCCGGCACGCCTCGCGGCGTTTGGCGTGCTTGGCGACGCCGGCGCAGAGATAGAGCATGTTCATATTTCACGCGCTCCACGTGGCTGGCGTTGGACCACAATGCACTGCGCGAGGCATCGGCGATCGGAAAAATGACGGCGTGTGGGCCGCGTTAGGAAAGTGCGGCCGTGGTTTACCCGACTTTGATCGACGACCACATGATTCTGTGTCTGCTCGAAGGGATTATAGATCACATTTGCGTGTAGACCAGCAACAGTGTGGACTGCTCCGACACGGAGGGAAAAAGAAACGTCTGGGAGGCCTTCGGAATGCGCTCTTGTATGTACATACATGATCCGCTTTGGTTTCCGATGCAACCTATGCAGCTATTTTGTGGCTCCCAGAGCTTTAAAGCAATGCTTGTGAGGTAAGATGTTTCCGATGCAAAGTCAAACACCGCACAGAGCGAGAAAATACACGCGCGTCAACCAAAAAGCATGGGTAGGAAAGCAAAGAGCGAGAAAGCTGTGTTCGCGTCTACGGAATGACGCGGAGCCGCGGACACGTTCGACGAAGAGAATGCGCATGCGCCACCCCGAAGCTGCTCACCACGGCTTGGTGCGCGCGCGGACTCTAGAGCGAGGATTGGACCACTGTCGCTGGCTGCTCGTACCCAGCGCATCCGACCTAGGCGCGTGCGCCCTGTTGCGCCCAACACGCCGGACTACATCTAGGCCTTTACTAAAATAAAATGACGTAGACTGGCTTCCAAGGAGCTTCGCTCTATCATCAGCATTCACTTCGTGGATCTGCAGTAATTTTTATCTTCACATTAACTGCCCTGATTTGTTATTTCCATGCTTTTCTGATTCCTTTGTCTTCTGTCTGTTAGTTCTACTGCCAAGTTCAGCGTACGTAGCCAACCAAACACGGAATTGTTTAAACTTCCTCCTTGTAACATCTGTTTTTCTATCTCCGTCTTTCCATTGTTTTTGAGAGTGTTCAGCAGTTTATGACAGTAACACGTGTCAGTCTACAGTGGCTTTAGTCAACTGTTATTATCCACACATGTTTCAGTCTACGAATTCATTAGGGATGACTATCTCATTGTTCAAGGGACTCATTCGCAAATATTATTACCCCAGTGCAAGAACTTATGTGTTAATATATTCGCCTACGCGGGACCGAACGTAAATAATTACGGTAGCAAATAGAGACTTTAGGCTGACTTGCCCATGAATACACATCCATAATCTTTCTCAGGTAGTGATATATTTTTCTAATTAATTACTTCTACTAAAATATAAAATCTCAATAGGTAACGCGAACTTCCGCCCCTAACTTTTACAATCAATTCAGTGAACACATGTGAATGCTTTTGTATCAATTCCTAATTTAATGTTGAACAGAAAACGAAGCTTTTCTGACACTGTAGAAACTGACACTGTAGACTGACACGTAATGTCAGAGTTACATTTCCCAAAATACGTTGGAATTAAAAACGCAACTCGCCGGAATAAAAAAAAACATTTGGCAGATCCCAAGTGCCATGGGAATCGATGTTATGCGAAGCATACGGAGGAAAGGTGACTGGGTTGTAATTTTTTTTTGCTGAGCGAAATGTTACGAAATAACGTTAAAGATATGTACAATTGTTGTACGCACAAACATATGTTCAACAGTGCCATATGTTTCATATAACTAGTTGTTTACAGTTGGGTAACAATACCAACAGAAACATGGGTATTACCAGCGCTAAAAGCGGAAAGCAAATATGTAGCACTTGTGGTTGCGAGGATGGTAGCCCTGGATAGTGCTTCGTGAACCAACTACAGTGGATGGCGCTTAAGTATACAAGTGACGTTAACCCGACATGACGCCTGCCTCATAGGAGTACGTATGTTGATGTTTATAAAATTAGATAGCCTGCACTGCAACCACAATTGACGTCTCACCAACATTACGCCTACATAGGGTCCTTTTCCAAAGCAGTTCCGAGACCTGGCGTGGCTGTGTGGTAGAATACTTCATTGCCACTCAGATTGCTTGGGTTCGATTCCTGCTGGGACCCTGATATTTATTATTTGCTTTCGTCGGGTCAATGCTGCTGACGTTAGTTTTTCTTAACGCTCTTGCATTTAAATTAGTATTGTCTGTCCTCGCCGTTCCTGGGTAGATATAAATTGTCAAACACCTGTGGCGCATACCGTGGCACATGGTATACGGGTATGTGCCACACATGTCTGAAGGAAAGGGTTTGACGACGTATGCAACAGGATTTTCTCGTTATTCATGTCATGACCAACCAGACAGTCATGACCAGCCAGACAAGGAGGCGATCACGAGTACACCCAGACGTAGGCGGCTAGATAGATAGACAGATAGATAGATACGTAGATAGAAAAGCCGGCAGATCCCACGCACTGTGGGAATCGATGTAATGCGAAGCAGCCAGGAAGGAGCAAATGATGCTTTACATAATTTGCATGTCATGTTTTACATGTTACGACGTGTCATTTGTGTTCGTCATACGGTCACGTCGCGATATACCAATTTTGGTGTATTTCAAGCTAGAGGACTGGACGCAAGCGCACCATGAGTGTGGCATGTAAATGGCATTGTAGACGACATGCATGCCAAGATTTTCATGTTACCACCTGCCACTTATGTTCGTTATACAGTCATGTCACTCAATACAAAATTTGGTGTATATCAAGCTAACGAAACGGCCGCGAGCGCGCCATGAGCGTGGAAAGCAAGTCATGTCGCTCACGACATGTCATGATTTCGATATTACCACTTGTCATTTATGTTCGTCACACAGTCATGTCACTCAATACCAACTTTCGTGTATCTCAAGCTAACGAAACGGCCGCGAGCGCGCCATGAGCGTGGAATGCAAGTCATGTCGCTCATCAAGTCATGATTTCCATATTACCACTTGTCATTTATGTTCGTCATACAGTCATTTCACTCAATACCAAATTTGGTGTATCTCAAGCTAACGAAACGGCCGCGAGCGCGCCATGAGCGTGGCATGTAAATCATACTTTTCATGACAAGTTAGTCATGAGTTTCATGATATGACCAGCTATTTATGTTCGTCATACAGTCATGTTATGTCATAAAAAATTTGGTATAAATCCCATTAACGATACGGCCAGGAGAGCACAAAATCGTAGGCGGCTAGATAGATAGATAGATAGATAGATAGATAGATAGATAGATAGATAGATAGATAGATAGATAGATAGATAGATAGATAGATAGATAGATAGATAGATAGATAGATAGATACGCTCAAACTCGCCGAAGTTCGCTAAGAAACGCTTCGCATTTAAAAGCAAAAGTGCTTACAGTACGCAAAGAAATGCTTCGAATTTAATAAGGAGTACGCAATATACCGGCTCATCATGTGCTCCTCAAATAATAGCATAGCCTTTTCAAGAAGATTTACATTTCTGAAACAACACTTACGTCTTCCATTCGCTTTAAAAATGTCATGGAACATTCGAACGACATTACAAGAATCTTTATCTTGCACATCATGGTAGTTTTAAACTTGGTATCTATGTCACCATCTCTAATCTCTGTATCGCCATGCGCAGTATGGCTACTATCCACTTCGGAATGGTATTTATGGCGTTATGCCACAAGGTTCGTGTTACGGCGTTCGGATAGAACCCTAGGCGTGTGACTTTATACTAAACAAGAAACACTGTCATTCTGATTAAGGAAAGTGGAAATTGTCCATTAGTTCTAGTTAATATACTGTGATTCTGATGCTATATATGCCGGATATACGCCGTGAAGTGGCTTCTCATAGTGTAATGCCCATAAAAAAACGTAAGAAAGATGTGCATCTGTTTAGCTTTTCTTAGGAACTGAGCGCATACCCAGAGTTCAGAACGGCTGTGAACACGACGTTATTGGTGGAACTGCTATTACCCAACGCTAGCTTTCCCTGTATTTTACGAGTGTCATATTTATTCCAACGTTCCAGATGTTCCATTTGAAGGGCTTCCGGCTTTCCAATGCCCAGAAATATTTCCTACAGTCGCGTCGCATAAGAAATCACTCAAACCAGTGACAATAGCTCGCGGACTTCCATCAGGTCACTATCATTAGCACAGACCTCTTTGTGAGAAGTATTCGGGTGAGCGCGCAGTGGATATCCAAGAATTCTTACGACAACTTTTCTACAAACACCAGGGCCAACTCACGATATCGGAATATGAATGCAGCATTCGCTTCTTCTCCTTTCTTTCGGTCGAAAGCGAGTGTTCTTTTTCTGTTTTACTGCGCATTAATTGGCAGCGGCGCTGTTAACTTTTTTTCAGAATGGCTTTCATTGACTTAAAAGCTTCAATTGAACGGTAAGCTCATAGATACGAGAAGGCGAAAAAAAGCAACTCTGAGCTTTAAGAGAGGTGCACCAGGAGGATTTTGATGTCTAGGTCTTTTTCTTTTTTTTTTTTTTTTTGCAATGAAGAAACGCATTTTTTGTTCAACGAATGACCTGGCATTACAAAGGCTGCTGAGGTCAGCCACAAACGTGATAACTCCATAGGTACTTTTTTTTTTCGGAACAGAAACGTGGTTTATACTTAAGTATTGGCCATTTGACCCTTTGAAAGAATTAATTTCGGCCATCGCAAGACTTCTATTGTGCAGTCCTGTTCTGTATTCAAATTCACCGGTCCATTTGCAAAGCAGGCACGTGAAACCTGTCAGGTGCTGAAACGAGGCTGTTATTCACGAAATTCGCTCGAGCTCCGGTAAGTCCCAGAGTGGAGATACCGGGCCGTGCATTAAGAATCGGCTCATAGAGCTCGGAAATAACACTGGCAAAAGCGATGGTGTGAATCTTCCGGCACACGTTAATCTTGCTCATTTGTGCCGCGCTTTGCCTAAGTAAAAATATTTGGCTAAAGCAGAGGCTAAGCAGTGAGGAAACTTCTTAAAATATTCATAAAAATGTAAGGGTACGCCTGTGTCAGTTGCAAATCGATGACGCTATATACATCGAATCGTATTTTTTTGATGGACAGCTTTCGTAATGACATGGTTGGTGTCACGTATGACGCTGCTGCGCGGCTCGGATGTTTACTTTATTTTCTATCCGTGACCATTAAGAAACTAATGGTAATAGGCGCTCCACTGTTTTTTCCGTGTCTCTTTTTCATGTTTCAAACTCTGTGCTAGCAACATGTTCAGGGAGCTTACGCCAACCTAACATTTCGAATGGCAAGTTCGACCCTCATTTACAAGCATTTTTTACTAGAATAGTTACTCCTGCAACTTTAACGGCAGGTCAGTTCTGTTGGTATCGACGAGGTGACACCCGTAAAGGTGTATTGTGACGGGGCATCAATAATGAAAGGGGTAATCACTAGCTGTCTTAAATTATGCAAGAAGCAGGTAGAAGAAACCATGATGGATGGACAGAGAGCTCGCGTCGTCGTCTTCGGTACCTCTAAAGAATCGACTCATAACATCTAACCACTCTGGGAAAGAGGGGGGAGGGGGGGGGTACCATTTAACCTGCTCGCCGCAGGCTTGTTACACAAGGCGGCGCAAAAAAGATTAAGCGCACGTAATTGCATGACGTAACTTGGCGGCAGGGTCGACAAGTAATGTTCCAGTGGTACGACCCCATAGCGCACGGCGCTAAGTTGCTGCGATACGTGCCAAGGTCCTGTGTTATTAAATTCTACCTTTAATTATGCCGGTCAACCAGAATTGTCGCCACGATGCACAGCCACAGCCAAAGCTAACGAACCATTTTATTGAATAACTATTAATCACGTCATCCCTTTACATAAACTCACAACGTACGGCATTACAGGTCAAGCCTTGAGCCTTATGAAGGATTACTTGAAAACAGGTCGCAAGTTGTCCAAGTCGACAGTAGCGTTTCTGGTTCCAAGATTAACCAAGGATTGCCTCCAGGATCTATTCTAGGCCATCTGCTTTTTCAACTATACATTATTCATTTGCCCCTGACACTTCGCCATACTGACTACTTGTTATATGCGGACGATGGAACCATAAATACATCTCATAAAAGTATCCCCGTACTGCTAGAAACGCTAAACGTTGACTTAAAAAATCTCAGTGATTCGCGCAGTAATAACTGCCTGCACATTAACCCAACCAAAACTATATTTGTAGCATTTCATTCTCCATTATTAACAGTGGCACGCGTGGTGCTCACGATACGGGACAATGAAATACCGGTTACTAATAGCGCCAGATTACTCGGTGTTACATTAGATGAGCACCTAAAATATAACATTCACTTTCATTCACTAATGCATAAAGCTTCTTTTGGCATACACGTAATCATTATATCAAGTAATTATTTCCAAAGACATATTCGTTCGCTATATCACTCCTACATTCATAGTCATCTGTCTTATTGCGTATCATCTTGGGCTAACGTTTACTTCAAAACCAAGCTGTACGATTAATGACCTTCAATAAGGTTTTTACCCTCTATAAACTGCTATACCTAAATCTAAACATTATGCCACTGAGATAACTACTTAAAAAAAACTATCTGTATTTATCTTTAAGCCTAAGCAATGTGGCACCTCCATCCCGGCTCACTCAAATGAATTTCTTATAGATACTAACAGTACTAGGTTCTCAGAAAAAGAATCTACTTCTTCGCCGCGTTCCAGCAAGTTACAGAAAACTAGCAGCCCTCTTTTCAGGCATATCATTTTGAAACTCAATACCATACGTAATTAAATTGTCGTCATCGATACATATATTTCAAAGCCTTCACAAGCAATAGTCTAGACAAATTACGTGAGCAGTTACACTAACTTACAAATCTGTCATTCTGTTTTCTTTTAATTTCAATATGATTTCCTCCTTTTTTCTTTGTCATTGTGCGTGCATCATTCCCTATCGTTACTTCTGAATCTTTAATTTTACTGTTTCTCCAGGAAATCGCCTTGCTCTTGTTTTGCAGCCGCAATTTGTACATTGTCATGTAGTTATTGTTTTGTTTATAACTTTTAACTTCAATTTTATTGTATTACATTTATTACGATGAATTAATGACGCCTGCATCATGCAGACTTTTCACTAGAACATTTTTTTTTCAGCTCATACTAACTATTGTATACTCATAAATTTATATACCATGTCATTTTCTTTTGTTGCTGTTGTTGATCGCTTTCATTTTTCATTCATTTCTTGCTTCGATTTTTTAAACTTGCGTTCTCCCTAGCTATTCTGTAACCTTCATATAAATGTCTTCTTTTTTTTTCTCATCCTGCACTCGACACTTAACATACATGTGTTTTAGTGTTAGGAGGTCCCCCCGTCAGTTCTCGTAATTACGGGACGTCCGAATGTAATACATATCAATAACAATGTTACGTTATATGCAACGAACCTGAAACTGAGCTTACTTGAAGTGCTCTTTTCCTGCAAGCTAGCGGCTCTGCTGAAAATGCTGATAGCGCGCACAATGCCATGATACACTATCAGTGATTTTGTAACCTTCTCGTGCAATATAGACTACTCCTAATGAGCTCCTCTGCAGACGTCTGTTTGCGAGCTTGAAAATGAGCTTCTTCGAAGAAACGATATTTTGTCCACGGACTCTGAGAGACTTCAAAGGTCCATTCACGTGCACGCAGTTATCTCGGCGAAACAAAATAACAAATGAAAGCCAAGTATTGCAGTTGGAAAGTCTCAAACACAGTATGTCTCTTTCTGTAATAAGGCGACCCTACTGAAAATTCCTATACAAATAGGACCCGTACATACGATGTTATTGGATACGGGTCGTATGGGTGATAAGGGGTTTACGGGTCATATGGGTGATAAGGGGTTTACGGGTCATATGGGTGATAAGGGATTTATGGGGCATATAGGTGATATAGGTTCACGGGCCTTATGGGTGTCATGGGTCATATAGGTGATATGGGTCCGACGAATTCTTCGGGTCCTATGGACATGTAAGGGTCGTAAGTGACGTGATTGAGCATAGTAATAAGGCAATGCCAGTTTATGAAGAGTGTAGGAAATACGAATATGTAGCAGTGTGTGCTTTCATGGTGCTTCAAAAGTGCAGTAGACTGTGAATGGGTGGAAAAAATATGGTTATATGTAGGCACATTGGAGAAAACCAATGAGACAAATATTCGTACATCTTCATTTATTTAAATCATTCAACATTTTGGCAATGACGCATTTCATCTCTTTAGCTGGCCAGGCGCATGCACATCTGCTGGCCTACACTTCACAGATGGCAGAGCCATCTGAACAGTAATGAAAAAATACATGAAGCACTGCCTAAATGTTTAGATTATTTGTTCATTTATAAGTTAAATGTAAAGCCATTACGTAGAGCAAAATACCTTAAAGGGGTACTGACACGAAATTTCGTAGCTGAGACAGCCTGCGGGATGATTCCCGTGAACATGCGTATATCATCTACGAAATCTGAACAGCAATTGTAGCTTAGAAGGCAGTTTATATGAATATTGAAGTTTGTGTGCCCTATCCAGTGCTATACGCTGCACCTCGCATCATTGAAATCATACAAAGTGACCTGAAGGTGACTCCCAACTTTCGAGACGTCACCACTGTGGCTGAGCTTAGAGCTGGTGCAGCTAGATTAATGACATGATAGTCACCATTGCCCTTTGGCCACACTTCTGCTAGCAGGCTGCTATTTGGTGACTGCTCACGTGTCCATGCCTGCGGTGAACATGTGGAAAGTGAGGAAGCCTCAAGAAAGTTGGTGCCATCAAACAACAATGATAAAGACGACGGCAGCGACATTGTGCTGCACATGCGACAGCAACAGAATGTGAGCACACAATGCAGGCAGCACAGATAAGTGCGTCAGTGTTGTGAGTACCATTTTACACGCTAGCTGGCATTTTTTGCTCCCGGTGGTTCAGTCCCGTACTGCTGCATGCAATCTGCTGCATTATGAATAATAGGCCATCAGCAATGTATTGCAGGAAAAAAATGCCTGACAAAAATTTTTGTGTCAGTACCTCTTTAAGCAATACTCACTAGCCACAGCCTCCAAATTTCTTGGTATCAGGGCCCTCTTCAGGGGCACCTGTTTGACCTCCTGATGTGCGAAACCCCAACAAGGAGCTACGATGGGGCTCTTGTTCTGAAGCTCAAGGACACTCCACAGGAGCTTTGTTGCCGCCTTGCAAAATAAGGAGTCCTTCTGTTGCGATATCAGCCAAGCTCACTGCACCTCCTTCAAGAATATGCTGCTTGTCAGATGAACCTGCATTGGAAAAATGTTTCTGTGATCCTTTCCTCTTTTGTGGGAGTTAACTTTGTTGCACTCACTCTCAAAGTGTTGCTATTACACTTAAAATTTACTTGCATAACTGCCTTGAAGCATAAAGTTTCAATATTGAAAATTATTGCTCCAAGAGGTCTCACAATTTTGATTTGAAACAGATAGAGGAGCTCACAGAAGAATATGTGTGCAGCTCTAGGCACACGCAGAAGTTGTGATCGGTGGCATTAGCACAACATTCAGAATGGCAGATGTGCAATCACTCATTCTACTGACTGCTAAAATATGGGGTAAAAACGTGGAAGTAAACCATAAGTTTCAAGAGAAGGGGCAAAATCATATATAGCAAAGCTATATGAGCACGTGTTTGTGCCAAAGAGAATTCGTCCTCTTGTTCTTCAAGCACCTTGATGATTAATACAGGCAAAACCGCAAAAAGCATAGCCATTTAAAAGGGCCCCAAACCACCCAGTGGTCGAAATTCAATTGTGGTGGGGAAGTTGTGCATGAGTCTACAACGAACACATAGCTGTGAGAATTTTTCAAAACGGTGCCATAATAGCCGAGTTAGACGCATTTGACGATCAAAACGCGGCCATCGCTCCTTTCGCTCTTTCCTTCACTACCTTCAACAGATCTCTCCCAAAACTGCTTTGCCCTCCTCGCCGAGTGCCCCTCCCAAACTCGCGTGGCAAACGTCACCGCTGACGTGCTGTTTGATAAGTGGTGCTGGTTTGATAAGTGAAGTGCGGTTTGATAAGAGCTGGGGCCTGTGCGGCAACAGCTAACCGCTGTTGCCGCACCGGCCCCAGCTCCTACGAATTGTGCCGGTATGGACTGTGTGTTGCGCGTGCCTTCAAGGGATCGCCAGCATGATGGATTTGTACGGTGACACGCCGTGCCAGAGCACCTCTGTGTGAGATGAGGAGCCGCCGCCACCACAACACGACGAACAACAAGGAGCGCAGGCAGCTGCTTGCAGACTAACCGGAAGTCGTAGGTCCTTGTTCAACCAATAACAGCATGACTTGCGCTCCGCATCACAGATTCAACTTCGTGACGTCACACACGTCACAAGGAGGGCGGAAGGGCCAGGAGAGGAGAAAGGATTGTTTCTTGGAAATTGTGGCGCGCCCGCGGCCTGTAGCGCTGCCACGTGTGGCATTGTTGACCGTGACGGCATTCTGCACACGGTGCACGTGTTTACTTGAAATGTTTGAAAAAATATCGGAGGTGGTTTAGGGGCCATTTAGGGCATGCTCGCGCCAAAGAGAAGTCTTTTTCATCTCATTCTTGGAGTGCCTTGATGATGATATTAAGCGCCGAGCACTTTAGGGGCCTGGGTTGTCTGCTGTCATCGCTTTCAACTAAATCACTTTCGAGTAACTTGTTTTTATCAAGCATAGATGATGGCAAATATACAGGAATCAGACATGCTGAAATGTTTTTTTTTTCACCAATTAAAGGGGCCCTCCAACACTTTTCAAGCATGGTCAGAAAACACTGCTGAACGGTAGTCGAGTCTCCTGAGAGCACTTAGCCAAACATTATAGCCCAGCACGCAGCCTGGAATTCACAATTCATTCTCAAAGTCAACCAGAAATCGCTGTTTCCCTTGACAATATGATGCCATAAACCCAACTGACTGCGCCTTAAGCACAAAGTCTACCTGCGGTGGGAGGCTGCCACATGCCCGCACACTCGCTCGCGATCACGCTGAAAGGAAACCCCACGTTCGAAGAAAAAAGGAACGAAAGAGCTAAAGATCATGACGCACGTTGATGAATGAGCATAGCTTCTTGCCCCCCTTGTCCTCCCCCACCTGCGTAGCTTTCAGCGCGCTTGCTCGTACAAAAGGAGAGAGGAAGCATGTAAAGCGTGTGAAAAATCCCTGTAACTCCACTAGTACTTCACGGATCGTAAGAATTTTTCCGACAGTCAATTTAATGTAGCCATTCGATGATTACTTGGAAAGGTGTTGCACAGCCCCTTTAATACAAAGCAAAATGAACATGTGTCTGTGACATGAAGGTACGCAGTCTTCAGCCTATTATTTGTTTATGGCATGGTGTAACCATAACAATTCCAACCTGCAATTTGACTTCCAAACTACCTGTTCCAAAACTTCACCCACTGTAGCGATCACACCTCTAAATCAGTCAATTATCCAAAAACGAAAGAAATGTAATCACTATGCAAGAAAATACAGTACATGCTCACATAACAGGTAAGTGCAAGCAGCAGCAGTGTAAATGGCATATTCAGCCCATATGATGAATGTAGTGGGACTGATAGTGATGAGTACTAATGCATCAACAGCGAACAAAGATTTGCAAAAACATACAGCTGCCTACCTCTTTATTTATGGGGACCGACGCTGTAAGTGGGAGCTCACCGCTGGCACCTGCAACCTGAAAGGCAATAGATTGGATAGTTTAATTATACATACAACAAGGTGATTCCACACAAGCATGTGAGCATAGCTGACACAAACGAGCACTTAAACCAAATTTGAAAGCAGCACGCCAAATCACTGCCTCTACTGAGCCCGCGCAGCAACACGAGACACCAACAGTCGCTTCTCTGAAGCATGCCCCCTTCACCCCCTCTGGAGAAGGCACCCTGCCGATCGCTAGCATGCTTCACATTAAATGCTGGTGCAAAAGTGTAAAAAAAATAAGAACTCTAGACACAGTGCCATGTGGAAGGAGGCCGCTACACTGCCATGAGATAAACATGCAAAAAGGAACGCGCTCCTTCCAAGGCCTTCGTTGTGCTATGCATGCATGCGTTTTGTCAATAATCCTAGAACCAGGGCGCCATTGGTTGACAATCTCACTCATGAGTCGGCTGATTGAAACTAAGTCCGACTTAGGTCGAACCATGAGTCTGAGTCTGTTGAAGCAGCGTATAGTAGGCTGGCTTGTCAATTCAGCCGCCCATGCAAAACATCAATACAATTGAAAGCTAAATTTCTAAACAGTGCACACCTGGTTGATAGCTTCCTTTAGAAGCATGCCAACCACTGTCAGGGGTGTGGCACGGGTGGCATCATTGGGAATGCCTGAGGTAGCGCCTCCAGTAGTGGTGATGCTGGTTGTGATGGCAGCAATGGCCGAGGCGAAATGGAGGCTGTGGTGGTGGTGACAACAGCTGCAGTGCCTGTGCTGAAGGTGGCTGATCTGGCAGCAGTTTCTGCGACTCAAGGGGCGACAGATTATAGGTACCAGGAAATCGTGAGAGAGTTTACTACATGCAGTATAAATCCCATTAACGATACGGTCTGGAGAGCACAAAGTCGTAGGCAGCTAGATAGATACGCTCAAAGTCGCCAAAGTTCACTATGAAATGCTTCACATTTAATATTACCACTCATTGGAGAGGATCTAAATACCGTAAAATCCCAAGTAAGCGCTCCCTACCAGAGCAAGCACCCCCTCCCTTCTTCGGGAGATTTCAAATATGCGGCCTCTTCTCCCCTCCCATCATCTTCACTGTTTATATTTGCCCAACGAGGGCGAATAAAAACAGTGAATGCATGCATATTCAAGAAAGTGCTTAATTAAAAGCACGGGTGTGCATTCTTTATTCTTAGGGGCTCTTCCGCCTCCAGCTTGAATTTTTATCCATGACCGAGCAAGGGCCCACTCTCCAAATCTTGTCGAATTATCATTCACTCTAGGGAGGTGTGCTTGCTTGAGATTTTACAGTAAGCACAACATGCTAGGATGTCTACACTTTCCAGTAACACATACCTCAAAACTAGAGTTGCAGTAACTGCGTAGCTTATGTCATCTATTACTTTTTAAGTAGTCATGAAGATTCACTAGTGACATACAATATTGCATGCTATGTTGCTGACCACAAGTTTCATGCTGATGTTTATGCAGAGTGATAGAGCCATATGCATTTATGCAAATCTTTAAAGCATTAACTGCATCATATACGTAACAAATATACGACATAAACATACAATCAGCATGAGTGTAACTTGAAGAAGTTCGCTTCGCCATGTTGACATTCAGAGAAGCACTTTAGCTCATAAAATACGAGGCCTATTTTTGCCAAGGTCTGAATGGTCACCAAATAAAGAGCAGTTAAAATCTAATGATGCAACAAACACACGTGTTGTACAATCCCTCTAGTGTGGCTGTCTACCTCATGAGGTTGCCGCTCTCTGTTCTAGATGCGCAGCGGGCATTTAAGCATGCCTCGGATAAGAGTGCCAAGTGTGAAGTGTGTGCTGTAATTCAATTTCTGCGTGCTGAGCGGTGCAGTGCAGCTGAAATTCATCGAATAATGAGCAATGTGTATAGCACAACTTTCATAAGTGACAGCAAGGCACTGCAATAGTTTAGGAAATTATAGCAGGGTGCACAGATGTTTACAATGCAGACGCACCAGGAATGGAGTGAGTGTCAACCGATGATTTTTTTTACTGAATGGATCAGGTGTTTCGGGAAAGTGGTCGGGTCACAGTTTCTGGGCTGAGTGATTCATTTCCTGAAATTTTGCAATCAGCTCAATACACCATTGATGGGCATACTATTATTGCACACAGAGACTCCAGTGGCGCAAAGTGAGTGCATAGTGGGTTGCCAAGATGCTGATTGGTCATGAAAAAATGGTGAAGAGGTGCCACCTTAACATTTCTTCAGCACTGCCATGACGAAGGAAAAGAGAGTTTCTGAGGAGAATAGTCACATGCGACGAGACATTGGTCCACTTCAAAACCGAAGAAACGAAAGCACAACACCAACAGTGGAAGCATTCTGACTTCCCGAGAGCAAGGAAGTTCAAGTGAACCTTCTCCAACAAGAAGTGTATGGCTGCTGTGTTTGGGGAGAGAAATGGTGTCCTCTTGGTGGAATCCATGGGACCTGGCACGACCATCACAGCGGCATTGTACGTGTGACTCTTGAATGCCTACAGAGGGCAATGCAGAACAAGCGAAGAAGGATGTTGTCATCATACATTGTGTCTTTTCATGACAACGTGGGGCCACAAAGGAAGCGGTGGGAAGTGTTCAATCACCCACCATACAGACCCGACATAGCTCTCTCTGATTACCATCTCTTTGCTAACATGAAATGCTGGCTAGGAAGCCTGTGCTTTCAACCAGTCCTGTACACAGGTCAGCTGCTTGCTGCAGACTGGCTTACAGAACTTCTCCAGGAGAGCATAGGAAAGTTGCGAGGCAGACAGTTCTGATGAAGCCCTTGAACAACATTTGTTGTGTTCAATACGAAATCACTGAAACTGTTACATTACTTGTGGCATGAGTGAGGTTGTAAACTATTGGTGCTGTTTTTTTTTCGTTAAAAATCATCCTGGCCAAACAGACATATTTGCATGTGGTGCCAGTATTATCGATTATTTCTGTACTGTTTTCCTTTCTTGTTATTCCACTCCTGTGTGGGCCATGCCGGCCTGAACCATTGTGAAATAAGAAATAAATAAGCTGGTGCCACACACTGACAAATGTCTGAGTTGAAATGCCAACTACATAGGGATGTGGCTGCTATGTGTACCTAAACATTTCTAATGAGGCAGTTCTAATTTTCACTCTGTTTACTATTTCGCAACCGAACAGACCTTGAAAACAAAAGGAATTGTAACATAGGGTGAAAGACACAGACGCACCATTGCCTAGCACATTTGTGCAAATGCACTTGATTGAGCGATTATTGTATACATGTGCAGCTTTAGAAAGCAACCAGAACATTGGAAGTTAGCATCTTGTATATGTTGTTCAATCCTGTTTGATGATTCAAGCATATTTACCTTCCAAGTTCTGACGTTCCTTTCAGAGTCACTCTGGTAGAAAAGGTTTTGTTACACGGCGAGTCGTTTTTTGCCCATCTGCACGAGGTCAGTGGAGTTAGTTAAACCAGAGAACACAAAAAATTGGGGTGCAGGCTATTATAAATTAACGAGACGGAAATGAAAACCTAGAATGTGCGCATATTTTGATTAGTTAAAGGCTATGATTTGATGCAGACGTGTTCCTCCGCGATTAAAGCTGAGCTGCACATGCATGCGCTTCTATTGACATACACACGCAAACTCCAAGTAAATCCAATATACTACAGGTTGGTCATCAAGAATAGCGACATGAACTCGTTCATATACACAACTCATACCGGTGTCACACGGGACATTTCGGGCGCCATCAGGGCCGATCGAAATGTGGTTTCTTGATCGCAATCAACCATGGTCGCTACTACAAGTTATGTCGCCGTGCAGCAGCACATGATACCGACCTATTTCCATCCGGATTGGCCATGATCGCGATCAAAAGAGCCCATGGGACACGGACGCGCGCTATAAGTTACAGCACGCGAACACGACACACGGTAAAAATATGGCACACACAACGCACAAACATGTTTTCGTTGTGCCTTCTTTTGTTCGTCGCACGTTAAACGCACGCCAGCAAAAGTGTCATAGAAAATAAAATCACACTCACCTCCAAGAAGGTCGACATCCCCGCGAAAGTGGCTCTCCTTGATGTCCTTGCCCGGCTCACTTTTCCAATAGACGCCTATTGTTTTTGCGATATCGGCTACGCTCAGCGGATTGAAGCCTTTCATGAGCTTTCCACAATTGCGCGGTAACCGTCTCTGCAAACGACGAACGTGACTTTTGGTGCAGCCCGCATTTCGAATGCGCCTGCGTGGTTTGACTGAACCCCACATCTGCCGCACAGTTTGAAGAGGAGCACCACACGCTGCACACAGCAAATGTTTAAACCCGGAGGCACTAAACCGATCAGCACGTCCCGCACATCATGCAAACGCCATTACAACGTAAATGACTTCGCCATAGGCTTGTCTTGGCCGCTTGGACTCGACCAAGTTCACATCGATAGCTCGAAGGTGGCGAAAGCGACAAAACTCATTCACACACTTTCAAATTCATAACCCCACTTTCTTTTTACAGTGGTAAAAAAACAGGTAGCAAGTTTAATCAATCTTCACACGTTTTTTTTTTTTGACGTCATCGGAAATTATAATTTGGCTACCGTAATGCGGCTGCCCTCATGTGTGGTTGACTTATGCTTGTAAACATCCGGTCGCGCAAATTACAAATGGCAGCCAAGCACTCTGCGGTAATCGCGTTGATTCTCATCGACACATTAACAAACTGGACCTACCGAGAGCGGAGGGCATGGGAAGAAAAAGCTTTTGTGAGCTTCAGTAAGCTTCCCTGCTGATTACAGTTCAGCAGCATGCTGTGACGGCATACATCAACTGGCGCACATAAGCGCACATGATCACCAAAAGAACGCGACAAATACACGCAATTTAGAGAAGAGAAAAAGAAAAAAAAACACATCAAAGACAAATTTCATATCCAGTGTTCTAGATTCACGAAGAAGCATGAAGCGCAGATCTGCAACACGAAAACGATTTTGCGTTCAATACACGGGGTAATGGTAAAGTCATTCTCGTGTGGGCCCCGTAATTTGTGTGGTGTTTTTGTTTAGAATTTTTTCATGAGCCGTAAGGATTACACAGAAGAGTATTCGGCTAACGTTGCTATATCTCTAAGCCAGGCCCGTAGCCAGGGGGGGGGGGGAGGCTTGCCCCCCCCTGAAATTCGGATGGAGGGGGGTGTTTTACTGCGAATAAATAATAAAAATAGGTGGTTTTCGAAGTTTTCAACAGATGCCCCCCCCCCCCCCCAAAAAAAAAATTCTGGCTACGGGCCTGCTCTAAGCATTCATGTATTTATTTCGTATATGCATGTAAGAACTCAGCGTAAGTATTAAGAACAGTTGTGTAAGATCACAGTTTGGAAGAGCTGTGGAGAAGAATGATCTCTGGCTAAGTTGTAAATGATGCGTAAAGCTTTCTTTTGCAGGACGTAGAGATTCTGTAAGGCTGCTAGTAGAAATGAAACACGAGAAGGCTTAACACACGTGACTAACCTGCACATCCCTTAGCAACTTTTCTGTTAGCCAAACACCAAGAGTCTTAAACGGCTGGCACTATTTTTATGTTTTTAGAGCTGAGTCAGTGATTCACGTCATAATATATATATGACGTGAATCACTGACTCAGCTCTAAAACATAAATATATGTTTACCCTCAGGGCAAAAAGTGATCGCTTTCGTGTTAACCGCACTTCTAGTGCATTTACTTCCCAACCAGGCTCCATCTTTACAACCGAAAAAAGTCAACGACGATTACGACACTGCCTAATGCGAATTCTGAGCGCAGCTTGTATTGGGGCTATGCCAACTGCAACCACATGTGGTAGAACTTGTTTTGGTTTTCCGCAGTTGTAGCAATGTAACATTCGTTACATATTGCCACAGGAACTGCCAGCGCTCAAGTTTTACGCACACCACACTGCAGTGCATTGCAGGCGTCGCGAAACGCCGAGCGCTCGAGTGAACGCACACCACCATGTGCGTTGAAGGTGCCGCGAATGAAGCGAAACGCCTAGAGCCCCCCGTTCATGGTCGTCGCCAGCAGTTTCTCTTGGGGGGTGCAAGCGAGCGATGCATCGCGGCTGGGGGGAGGGGGAGAGCACTGGTCAAGATTGGGTGCGGGCAATTGGTGGTGAGGCTTGAGGGGGGGCAAGTGCCCCTTTTCCACCCCCCTGCCGACGCCCATGGCCCCGTTACGACAATCGAAGCCAGCCGCAGTGCACGTCTCAGCCCTGCATGCGCACAAAATCCGACCGTAAGGAACAGAGGGGGGGGGGGACACCTAGTTGTCTGGTGGTGATGGTTTCATGCATACGTACAACAAGAAACAAAACATTGAGAATTATATGTGCTCTTATAGAACTTCTGAGCGATAACCAACGACAAGTATCGATCACGATCGACCAAGTGTATGCCAACCAAATGTTCGGATGGGCCATTTGAGGCATTACGTGTTTACTTGGGATGAAAATTCAAGCTACTCCTGTTTCGAGAGCATGACTAAGGTGACACGTAGTTGTCTGGTGGTCACGGTTTCACACATACATACAACAAGATGCTTTTGAAGGTTGAGACGGAAGCTCGTGAAACAAAACATTCAGAATTATGTGCTCTTGAGGAACTTCTGAGCGATAACCAACAATAAGTATCCTTCACGAACGACCAAGCTTGTGCCAACCAACAGTTCGGATGAGCCATTTGGAGCATTACGTGTTAACTTGAGATGAAAATTCAAGCTACTCCTGTTTCAAGGGCACGATTAAGGTGACACGTAGTTGTCTGGTGGTCACGGTTTCACACATACATTCAACAAGATGCTGTTGAAGGTTGAGATGGAAGCTCGTGAAACAAAACATTCAGAATTATGTGCTCTTGAGGAACTTCTGAGCGATAACCAACAATAAGTATCGTTCACGAACGACCAAGCTTGTGCCAACCAACAGTTCGGATGAGCCATTTGGAGCATTCCGTGTTAACTTGAGAGGAAAATTCAAGCTACTCCTGTTTCAAGGGCACGACTAAGGCGACACGTAGTTGTCTGGTGGTCACGGTTTCACACATACATTCAACAAGATGCTTTTGAAAGTTGAGATGGAAGCTCGTGAAACAAAACATTGAGAATTATGTGCTCTTGAGGAACTTCTGAGCGATAACCAACAATAAGTATCGTTCACGAACGACCAAGCTTGTGCCAACCAACAGTTCGGATGAGCCATTTGGAGCATTACGTGTTAACTTGAGATGAAAATTCAAGCGACTCCTGTTTCAAGGGCACGACTAAGGTGAAACGTAGTTGTCTGGTGGTCACGGTTTCACACATACATTCAACAAGATGCTTTTGAAGGTTGAGATGGAAGCTCATGAAACAAAACATTGAGAATTATGTGCTCTTGAGGAACTTCTGAGCGATAACCAACAATAAGTATCGTTCCCGAACGACCAAGCTTGTGCCGACCAAAAGTTCGGATGAGCCATTTGGAGCATTACGTGTTAACTTGAGATGAAAATTCAAGCTACTCCTGTTTCAAGGGCACGACTAAGGTGACACGTAGTTGTCTGGTGGTCACGGTTTCACACATACATTCAACAAGATGCTTTTGAAGGTTGAGATGGAAGCTCGTGAAACAAAACATTGAGAATTATGTGCTCTTGAGGAACTTCTGAGCGATAACCAACAATAAGTATCGTTCACGAACGACCAAGCTTGTGCCAACCAACAGTTCGGATGAGCCATTTGGAGCATTACGTGTTAACTTGAGATGAAAATTCAAGCGACTCCTGTTTCAAGGGCACGACTAAGGTGAAACGTAGTTGTCTGGTGGTCTCGGTTTCACACATACATTCAACAAGATGCTTTTGAAGGTTGAGATGGAAGCTCGTGAAACAAAACATTGAGAATTATGTGCTCTTGAGGAACTTCTGAGCGATAACCAACAATAAGTATCGTTCACGAACGACCAAGCTTGTGCCAACCAACAGTTCGAATGAGCCATTTGGAGCATTACGTGTTAACTTGAGATGAAAATTCAAGCTACTCCTGTTTCAAGGGCACGATTAAGGTGACACGTAGTTGTCTGGTGGTCACGGTTTCACGCACACATTCAACAAGATGCTTTTGAAGGTTGAGATGGACGCACGTAAAACAAAACATTGAGAATTATGTGCTCTTGAGGAACTTCTGAGCGATAACCAACAATAAGTATCGTTCACGAACGACCAAGCTTGTGCCAACCAACAGTTCGAATGAGCCATTTGGAGCATTACGTGTTAACTTGAGATGAAAATTCAAGCTACTCCTGTTTCAAGGGCACGACTAAGGTGACACGTAGTTGTCTGGTGGTCACGGTTTCACACATACATTCAACAAGATGCTTTTGAAGGTTGAGATAGAAGCTCGTAAAACAAAACATTGAGAATTATGTGCTCTTGAGGAACTTCTGACCAATAACCAACAATAAGTATCGTTCACGAACGACCGAGCTTGTGCCGACCAAAAGTTCGGATGAGCCATTTGGAGCATTACGTGTTAACTTGAGATGAAAATTCAAGCAACTCCTGTTTCAAGGGCACGACTAAGGCGACACGTAGTTGTCTGGTGGTCACGGTTTCACACATACATTCAACAAGATGCTTTTGAAGGTTGAGATGGAAGCTCGTGACACAAAACATTGAGAATTATGTGCTCTTGAGGAACTTCTGAGCGATAACCAACAATAAGTATCGTTCACGAACGACCAAGCTTGTGCCAACCAACAGTTCGGATGAGCCATTTGGAGCATTACGTGTTAACTTGAGATGAAAATTCAAGCGACTCCTGTTTCAAGGGCACGACTAAGGTGAAACGTAGTTGTCTGGTGGTCACGGTTTCACACATACATTCAACAAGATGCTTTTGAAGGTTGAGATGGAAGCTCGTGAAACAAAACATTGACAATTATGTGCTCTTGAGGAACTTCTGAGCGATAACCAACAATAAGTATCGTTCACGAACGACCAAGCTTGTGCCAACCAACAGTTCGAATGAGCCATTTGGAGCATTACGTGTTAACTTGAGATGAAAATTCAAGCTACTCCTGTTTCAAGGGCACGATTAAGGTGACACGTAGTTGTCTGGTGGTCACGGTTTCACGCATACATTCAACAAGATGCTTTTGAAGGTTGAGATGGACGCACGTAAAACAAAACATTGAGAATTATGTGCTCTTGAGGAACTTCTGAGCGATAACCAACAATAAGTATCGTTCACGAACGACCAAGCTTGTGCCAACCAACAGTTCGAATGAGCCATTTGGAGCATTACGTGTTAACTTGAGATGAAAATTCAAGCTACTCCTGTTTCAAGGGCACGACTAAGGTGACACGTAGTTGTCTGGTGGTCACGGTTTCACACATACATTCAACAAGATGCTTTTGAAGGTTGAGATGGAAGCTCGTGAAACAAAACATTGAGAATTATGTGCTCTTGAGGAACTTCTGAGCGATAACCAACAATAAGTATCGTTCACGAACGACCAAGCTTGTGCCAACCAACAGTTCGAATGAGCCATTTGGAGCATTACGTGTTAACTTGAGATGAAAATTCAAGCTACTCCTGTTTCAAGGGCACGATTAAGGTGACACGTAGTTGTCTGGTGGTCACGGTTTCACGCATACATTCAACAAGATGCTTTTGAAGGTTGAGATAGAAGCTCGTAAAACAAAACATTGAGAATTATGTGCTCTTGAGGAACTTCTGACCAATAACCAACAATAAGTATCGTTCACGAACGACCGAGCTTGTGCCGACCAAAAGTTCGGATGAGCCATTTGGAGCATTACGTGTTAACTTGAGATGAAAATTCAAGCAACTCCTGTTTCAAGGGCACGACTAAGGTGACACGTAGTTGTCTGGTGGTCACGGTTTCACACATACATTCAACAAGATGCTTTTGAAGGTTGAGATGGAAGCTCGCGACACAAAACATTGAGAATTATGTGCTCTTGAGGAACTTCTGAGCGATAACCAACAATAAGTATCGTTCACGAACGACCAAGCTTGTGCCAACCAACAGTTCGGATGAGCCATTTGGAGCATTACGTGTTAACTTGAGATGAAAATTCAAGCGACTCCTGTTTCAAGGGCACGACTAAGGTGAAACGTAGTTGTCTGGTGGTCACGGTTTCACACATACATTCAACAAGATGCTTTTGAAGGTTGAGATGGAAGCTCATGAAACAAAACATTGAGAATTATGTGCTCTTGAGGAACTTCAGAGCGATAACCAACAATAAGTATCGTTCCCGAACAACCAAGCTTGTGCCGACCAAAAGTTCGGATGAGCCATTTGGAGCATTACGTGTTAACTTGAGATGAAAATTCAAGCTACTCCTGTTTCAAGGGCACGACTAAGGTGACACGTAGTTGTCTGGTGGTCACGGTTTCACACATACATTCAACAAGATGCTTTTGAAGGTTGAGATGGAAGCTCGTGAAACAAAACATTGAGAATTATGTGCTCTTGAGGAACTTCTGAGCGATAACCAACAATAAGTATCGTTCACGAACGACCAAGCTTGTGCCAACCAACAGTTCGGATGAGCCATTTGGAGCATTACGTGTTAACTTGAGATGAAAATTCAAGCGACTCCTGTTTGAAGGGCACGACTAAGGTGAAACGTAGTTGTCTGGTGGTCACGGTTTCACACATACATTCAACAAGATGCTTTTGAAGGTTGAGATGGAAGCTCGTGAAACAAAACATTGAGAATTATGTGCTCTTGAAGAACTTCTGAGCGATAACCAACAATAAGTATCGTTCACGAACGACCAAGCTTGTGCCGACCAAAAGTTCGGATGAGCCATTTGGAGCATTACGTGTTAACTTGAGATGAAAATTCAAGCTACTCCTGTTTCAAGGGCACGACTAAGGTGACACGTAGTTGTCTGGTAGTCACGGTTTCACACATACATTCAACAAGATGCTTTTGAAGGTTGAGATAGAAGCTCGTAAAACAAAACATTGAGAATTATGTGCTCTTGAGGAACTTCTGAGCGATAACCAACAATAAGTATCGTTCACGAACGACCAAGCTTGTGCCAACCAACAGTTCGAATGAGCCATTTGGAGCATTACGTGTTAACTTGACATGAAAATTCAAGCTACTCCCGTTTCCAGGGCACGACTAAGGTGACACGTAGTTGTCTGGTGGTCACGGTTGCACACATACATTCAACAAGATGCTGTTGAAGGTTGAGCTGGAAGCTCGTGAAACAAAACATTGATAATTATGTGCTCTTGAGGAACTTCTGAGCGATAACCAACTATAAGTATCGTTCACGAACGACCAAGCTTGTGCCGACCAACAGTTCGGATGAGCCATTTGGAGCATTACGTGTTAACTTGAGATGAAAATTCAAGCTACTCCTGTTTCGAGGGCACGACTAAGGTGACACGTAGTTGTCTGGTGGTCACGGTTTCACACATACATTCAACAAGATGCTTTTGAAGGTTAGATGGAAGCTCGTGAAACAAAACATTGAGAATTATGTGCTCTTGAGGAACTTCTGAGCGATAACCAACAATAAGTATCGTTCACGAACGACCAAGCTTCTGCCAACCAACAGTTCGGATGAGCCATTGGGAGCATTACGTGTTAACTTGAGATGGAAATTCAACCTACTCCTGTTTCAAGGACACGACTAAGGTGACACGTAGTTGTCTGGTGGTCACGGTTTCACACATACATTCAACAAGATGCTTTTGAAGGTTGAGATGGAAGCTCGTGAAACAAAACATTGAGAATTATGTGCTCTTGAGGAACTTCTGAGCGATAGCCAACAATAAGTATCGTTCACGAACGACCAAGCTTGTGCCAACCAACAGTTCAGATGAGCCATTTGGAGCATTACGTGTTAACTTGAAATGAAAATTCAAGCTACTCCTGTTTCAAGGGCACGACTAAGGTGACACGTAGTTGTCTGGTGGTCACGGTTTCACACATACATTCAACAAGATGCTTTTGAAGGTTGAGATGGAAGCTCGTGAAACAAAACATTGAGAATTATGTGCTCTTGAGGAACTTCTGAGCGATAACCAACAATAAGTATCGTTCATGAACGACCAAGCTTGTGCCAACCAACAGTTCGGATGAGCCATTTGGAGCATTACGTGTTAACTTGAAATGAAAATTCAAGCTACTCCTGTTTCAATTGGGCACGACTAAGGTGACACTTAGTTGTCTGGTGGTCACGGTTTCACACATACATTCAACAAGATGCTTTTGAAGGTTAGATGGAAGCTCGTGAAACAAAACATTGAGAATTATGTGCTCTTGAGGAACTTCTGAGCGATAACCAACAATAAGTATCGTTCATGAACGACCAAGCTTGTGCCAACCAACAGTTCGGATGAGCCATTTGGAGCATTACGTGTTAACTTGAAATGAAAATTCAAGCTACTCCTGTTTCAATTGGGCACGACTAAGGTGACACTTAGTTGTCTGGTGGTCACGGTTTCACACATACATTCAACAAGATGCTTTTGAAGGTTGAGATGGAAGCACGTGAAACAAAACATTGAGAATTATGTGCTCTTGAGGAACTTCTGAGTGATAACCAGCAATAAGTATCGTTCACGAACGACCAAGCTTGTGCCGACCAAAAGTTCGGATGAGCCATTTGAAGCATTACGTGTTAACTTGAGATGAAAATTCAAACTACTCCTGTTTCAAGGACACGACTAAGGTGACACGTAGTTGTTTGGTGGTCACGGTTTCACGCATATGTACAACAAGATGCTTTTCAAGGTTGAGATGGAAGTGCATGAAACAAAACATTGAGAATTATGTGCTCTTGTGCAACTTCTGAGCCATAACGAACACCAAGTATCGTTCACGAACGACCAAGCTTGTGCCGACCAAAAGTTCGGATGAGCCATTTGAAGCATTATGTGTTAACTTGAGATGAAAATTCAAGCTACTCCTGTTTCAAGGACACGACTAAGGTGACACGTAGTTGTGTGGTGGTCACGGTTTCATGCATACGTACAAGAAGATGCTTTTGAAGGTTGAGATGGAAGCACGTGAAACAAAACATAGAGAATTATGGGATGTTGTGCAACTTCTGAGCAATAAACAAAGCCAAGTACTGAACACGAATGAGCAAGCTTGTGCGACGCAAATGTTCGGATGAGCCATTTGAAGCATTGTGTGGAAATTTCAACTGAAAATTCGAGGTACTTTTATTTGAAGAACACCGGTAGCGTGAAACTTTTTTTTTATTGGGCTTTGTGTACTAGTTTTACTGAGTAGAAGTATGACTCCTGAATCTAACTCGTGAACAATTGTCCAAAGAAACCTGTTTTTATCCCACAAATCTGGTTTTCTCTTTAATCTTTTTTATGTGTGGTTCAGGTAATGGGAAGTTACTTGCTACAAGGACTGAAAATTTTGTTTACAAAGTGCTTGAATATCCAAATCTGTTAAAATGTCATGGGAATGGCTGAGGCATGAAGAAATGTGATGAATGGCAAGGACACACGTAAATTGGACCCTGACACTAATACTAAGGTATTACAAGGCAGGAGCAAGCTCAAAGCTATCTTAATATTGCGGAAACCCTTCACATGGATATTATACTATTAGTGACCATCATGCCTGATACAGCTACATACTCACTCTTTAACGTTACAAATTAAAAAAAAATTATCGGTTGCACATATGCAATATTTGTATGAATTTTTTTTTTGCAGAGATAGCATAAATTGTGCATATGTACTTAAACATGTGTGCAACCAGGCTGATTACAATCGAAATTGAAATACTTTGGTAATCATCTGATATACCGTACTTATGTAATAAATATACTTTAGTATATACTTGAATTCATTATATATACTAATTAAGATTGGTTATTTCATGAAAAGGTATAAAACCATCTAATTGAGCTGATAAACTCTTGGTTTTTCATGTCCTTCAACGCAAAAAAAAATGTGATACGTGCTCTATATATTCAGTCTATTAAGTCGTATTAATGTCCTGTATTGACTTGTGGGTGGCATAGACCAACCACGCAGGTCCTATATAGGGCCCCCATTCAGCCTGATTAGGTCCTATATTGTGCTTGATGGGACCCCCCATACCAACCCCACAATTCCTACATAGGTCCTATGTAAGTCCTGTGCAGGTCCTATCTAGGTCCTGTATACCACATATAGGTCCTATGTAAGTCCTGTACAGGTCCTATCTAGGTCCTATATACCACATATAGGTCCTATGTAAGTCCTGTACAGGTCCTATCTAGGTCCTATATACCACCATGTAGGTCCTGCATCGGTCCTATGTGGATCCTATATACCACCATGTTGGTCCTATACATTTCCTATTGGGTCCGGTATGAAACCATACGGATCCTATATGAAAGTATATAGGTTTTTTCAGTAGGGGAGGCACCGTATTGTCATTTTAGGATATTGCACCAAAGCTACTTCCGGATGAGCGAAAGAACACCAAGTCCAAATTGTATCGGCATTAGCGTGAAAGTGCACAGTACAGATCGGTGCGCAAAATTACGCCACTGCGTTATTTCTTTCAACTGGGAGAATCACAGCAATACACATTTGCCGCAATAAGTGGTTGTTGTTATTTGCTTTCGTCGGACCAAGGAGAGTTGGTTTGGTTCTCTTTGTGTAAAGTAGAAGTACCGTTCCCTGAAACAGGTCGTGCACGAGATTTTTTTATCAACTTATCTTCGTATCTTGATTTGAACGTAGTGTTTGCGTGACTTGCTTTTAGTTTTAAAGCAATATTTTTCTTTGTTGTATATGCAATTTAGAGTAACTGAATTCTCGTCCGAGCATGCGGAGTCATTTCTCTTATCTATGTGACCCCGTCGTGCTCTAAAATACGTGTTTCATCTTGATTTATTATTTCAACCGAAATTCATAAATAAATGAAAAGCGACTGCTGTAGTACTCCACGCAATCATACTTGTGGCCCCGAGTATACGAAATACGAGGACTAGACAGATTTACTATGTACACAACACAGAAATGCGTCGCACGTAATAGTTGTCCACCAGGAAAAAGTAGCATGCAGAAGTCAACACTCGTTGACGACGTAAGCACTGCGTAAGGACTGCAGCAAGAGTGATATCAAACATATCTGGCTCCGGAAATCATCATGGCATTTACTATTATGTAATTAATTATTTATGTGGTATTCTCATTCATTTGATGCGAACAAATAGTAAAACGGAAGACCTCATATGTCTTGTCCCCAAGTAATGCAGACGTATTCTGTTTGGAAATTAAAAATGATAGTCACCTCGCTTCAACTGTCAACAATAATAACTGCTCGAGTTTCACGTGCCAACACCACGATCTGATTATGAGACGTCTCGAAGTGGGGGGGGACAAGGGATGAATTTAGACCACCTGGGGCTCTTTAACGTGCAACTAAATCTAATACACGGGTATTCTTTGCATTTCGCCGCTATTGCATTGCGGCCAGCGCGGCCGAGAATTGATCCTGCGCCCTTTAAGTTTCTTCAAGCAAATAGTTCAGCTCTACATGGCAACTGCCCGCATGCGGTATGGTAACCCGCGTGTCCCATTACACGTGGTAAGCTCTCCCCAAATGAGGTAATGCCGTGCAAATGACAGTCCAGTTTTTGAGTATTTACGTGTAGTAGCTTTAAATCAGGTGTGTGTAGCCAGTGCGACTACAGCAGTTCACATTAACACCCGAGGGACCTTTATAAAAATGTGCCCACTCTAAAAAGTTTTCGGGAGTAACTGCGCAGTTAACAGGAAAACGCGCTTTTCTCCCTGAAGGGACTAACTGCGCGCAAATGTATGCACATGGCACGGCAAAAAGGATGCTTTCCTCCCTTGTGGGCAGGAAGGATCCCTTTTTCGGATAAACTGCAGAAATGTCTGCGACATGCGCTAATTTCCGATGGTGAATAATTTGTCCCACCTCATAAAGAAAGGAACGGGTAAAGCGATCGAAAGGCTTGGCGGGTGCACTGGGAAGGGGGGGAGGGGTCGTAGTAGGGGGGCATGTAGGCGTCCATGCGTGCATGTCGATCTGCGTGGGCCTGCTCAACAGATACACCAACGCAGCAACATTTTGTGGGAGAGGTGTGATAGAGACAACAACGCTGGTATTTTGAAATATTTCAATTCACTAATTATTTTCGCATGTGAACCGAACACATCGCCGGCATATCATTGCATAAACATTTATTACACGTCTACGTATTGACATGTAAGCTGTGGTTAGCCGTACTTCGTCAGCGCGAATCTGCGGGTGGGAGGACACCGTATCCCTCCCCCTGGTTCCGCAGCCCTTGTACACATAGATCTCATGTAAGCATAATCACTTTAATTTTGCAGCAATATCTAATATCGGAGACAACTCCGTGCCACTGCTGGAAGCCTGCAGCCTGACTTTGAATTTCACTAGATTTTTATGCACATCATGAAAAACTCTCGCTTACGAATAGATGAAGAATGGTGTGTTATATTTTGTTACAATTGGCGTGACGAGTGTTCTACGTTAGGTTGGTGGGGGGGGGGGGGGGGGACAAGCCTTACCGCAGTGCCTCGCCCCCCTTTTACCACAGTGCCGTCCCCCCCCTCTCCCCCCCCCCCCCCCGCCTTCCACTTGCCTCCCTTGTGCGCTCGCCTATGCTCGGTACACTAACGCGTCAGAACGCGCCGCGACCCATCGCTGCCTACAAAGCACCGTTTCGGTTCAGACGGAGCCGCAGAGTGGCGTGGTGCAGTGGTTAGCGTACGCTCATGCTGATTCAGTGATCTTGAGTGGGTAGGCTGTGTGTTTATTGCGAATTTTCTAAAATGTATTTCTGAATGTGATGTGTGCATATCGATTGTGCATTTAATTAAATGTCTGTGTAAACATGAAAATGCTTGATAAGACAACCAAGCACTGAAACTTTTCTTCGGCATAAAAGTAACTGTTGCTGCCTTGAGGAGTATTGGGAAGGAGACACTGTTACGGAGTAACCACGCGGGGGGGAATAAAAGTTCGTCCCTTCACTGTTACCTCCGAAATGGGGGAATGGGCGCGGCAAATCAGTTACACCCCTAAAGAAGCAACTTCGATACCCCTCTTCCTCCTTCACTTCTTATGGCGAATTCCACTGGGAGAACAGGGGCACTCAAAAGCACGCTGAAAGCGCACTCTTCAGAGCCGGCGTGCTTCAGTGGGCGAACAGGAGTACGAGCACTGTCATCCAGTGGTAGAGCTATAGAGCGCTTTTGCTGCGCCGAGAGCAGGCGCGAGCAGTTTGTATTGCTCTCGCCTGAAAAGCGGAGCAGGCGAAGTACGGAAACAGTCATGTCACTTTTGAACTTCACATTCTCCGTATTCGTTTTCATCAGCCAGCGAGCGCGGCGGCAATGGTAGCAACCATGTGTAGTTTCACACCACTGACGTCGGCCGCGCCGTTTGTACGCTTAGCGACGATGACGGCTATGATGTGTACGGAGCTACGTTTTCTGGATGCGTCGTCCTTGCACAAACGTGTTTTGCTGCTGCCTCACAAAGAACGCCGGGGCTTGGATTGTTTCGATCACATGGTGTCCCCACTTGTCACCCTCTCATCTGCTCTCCGGAAGCGTGCCGCATTACAGTGGCATACCGAGTGGCCATGCTGTCAATGCTCTGCCCCCCCACTCCTTACTGCACGACGCCCCTACTCCTGTTCTCTTAATGGAATTCTCCATTAAAGTGTGTGAAGCAGCGCACGGAGGAGGGCTGAGAAGAGATTCACAAATAAAAAAGGTGAAAAACTTGTTTGTGTTTATTTGTGAATCTCTTCTTAGCCCTTTTATCGCTGGTGGTGCAGAGGGCGCTATCTGTGCCCTCTGCACCACCAGCGAAAAAAAAATTGTATCAACAGCACCTGCTTCTATGAACAGCTCATCGAAATTTTGTTGCCTTGCGCGGCACGCTAAGTTCACGAACGGATCACGGAGCGACCACCTTCTAAAGCGCCCTCTCTTTATACTGCAGCCTGTCCTCAATCACTTTGAAGCTAATGGCGGCTGCCATATTTCGCTATTGAGCATATTCGTGCTATTTAAAGAATGTCGCTTGGATCAGATGCACTTCTTGCTATTTTCAAAGCCTACAGCAGTCGTTGTAGTTATAAAAGGCGACTGAAATAAGCAAACTCTTCGCGTTTGGTCTTCGTAGAATGACGCACTCCCGGAATAAGGGAGCTTTCGTGAGCAGAACGTGCGCGCTCCTGTACATGTCAGTGCACTCGCGCGCGTTCGAGCCAATAGTCGGCCGTACTGACTTTTCGCATGGCTGCCTTCGTGTCTCGTTGGTTTCAATTTCATGTTCCATAACATAAGTGACAGCAGGCATTGCGAAGCTTGTGCCCTGTCCCTAGTTCTAACTGGGCGGATCTCTGCTCTGTTCAGTGCGCGCGCCGCGTTGCTAATAATAATATCTGCGGTTTTACGTCCCAAAACCACGATGTGATTATGAGAGACGCCGTAGTGGAGGGCTCCGGAAATTTTGACCATCTGGTGTTCTTTAACGTGCACTGACATCGCACAGTACACGGGCCTCTACCATTTCGCCTCCATCGAAATGCGACCGCCGCGGCCGGGATCGAACCCGCGACCTTCGGGTCAGCAGCCGAGCACCGTAGCCACTGTTCCACCGAGGCGGACTGAGAGTTTACGGTTGAAACACCAATTTTTGGCAGAGAATGCGCGAGATTATTAACACATTTTAAGGTTTGAATTTTATGCTTCGCATCGAAGCGATCGACGTTGCCCCTGTAAGTTTACTCCCTGCGGTAAGGTTGCCAGCACAACCTGAAGTCTTCTGTCGACTCACTAGGTGCGCCTTTGTTTCAGGTTGCCTTCTCTGCACAAGGAAACGTTTTCATATCACTAGCGCGAGCGCATGCGCGTACGCGCAACCTTCCAGGTAGACAGAAAGAAAGTTTGACGTCTGGCTTCGCCACAGCTGCTGTTCTCAAGACAGTGGCGCGTTGAGCTGTCATCCGTGCACAATCAGAGAGGAAAATCGTCAACTCGCAGTTTAAGATTACTGATATGATGGCTCGCCGCTGACTTGGAAACAACGCATTGGATTTCCATCCATTACAGCGCGGAAAAGCACAGAAGCATGGTAAGTTGGGCCAGTTGGTACTGGTTCATTGTGTAACAGCGCAAAACAGACGGGAGTACAAAAAGAGGAGAAAAAAGCACAGACAGGCGCTGAACAGCGCCTGTTTGCGATTTTTTCTCTTTTTTGTGCTCTCTTCAGTTTATTATTATTATTTTTAATTGTGCTGTTACACCATGAACGGAAAACCATGTTCTCTGCAGGCGCCTCACACGCGGATAACAAAACTGCTTCAGGGCGCCGAAGTGCGTTGGAAAAACGTTCATTTGAAAGCAGCCGGCCTGCTGACGTCTCGTTCCCGAGTTGCACAACTTTGTGCTACGTCGTGTGCACTTTCAATTCGCGCGCACTTCTTGTGAGCTTCGTAGAACTAGCGCATGTCATGTCATGTGCACTTCTTTTGTGCTTCACGTTTTTGTGAGAGTTGCACAGTCGTAAGTATGAATTTGTGTTGTGTCACCGTAAGAGTCCAAACAGATGCATTGAGCCGTAGGGCTGTGTACGTGCTGCGACAGTGCGATTCATCGGCATGTTATGCCTGCTGCCGACGCGCGCTCACGATAAAAAAAAATCACGCCATATCCACGAAGTGAATGATGATGAGTGGGCGAAGCGCCGAAGGTAATCTGGTAAACCGTCAATCCCCCCTAAATTTTGCCCACTCGATCATCATACAAAGACCTGACACACAAACGCTGGGGTGTGGTGTGATGCGTTGCCGTTTTGCTTTCGAGGGCGAGAGCGCGTTCACGATCGTTTTCATCCATGGCAGAAAGAGAATGTGTGGTCTGGAACGCGCTTATACTTCATGGTCATCAGCGTCATCGTCATCGTTATCACGTGTCGTGGGTACATTCCACTATACTGGAACGCGCTTATTCTTCATGATCATCAGGCGCCATCGTCATCTTTATCACGTTTAGTGGGTACATCCTACTATACGTGGCTACGTACTACTACTACTACTACTACTACTACTACTACTACTACTACTACATACTACATAGGAGGGACAGACCCACACCCTAAGGAGCTTCGCCCCTAAAAACGTGATCTAAGGACGTACGTTACCACACGTATGCAGCTGTTTAAAAAATAGCACTGTCAAGTAGAATATGCTTCAACTGCTGGAGTTTATCAAGCTGTGCTGGTTTGTACATCGTTAGACGGCAACCCACGGCACCAGAGACGAGACATTATGAGAACGGTCTAGACCGGAAGCACGGCGTGAGACTGGTCTAGTCGGTAATTTATTACATTTTTCTCTGCACAAGAAAGGGGACACAAATATGTGGCGAAACCTGGCGTTCACTACAAAATGTACTTTATTACAAGCAGCAACCACATGTTACCCAATACACATGATCGCAAAATAAGAGAGCTCATACACGATGGCGAACTAAAAGAAATTTTAGAGCTGCGTCAACATTCATCACATGACTGCTTTCACATTAACCGTCTTTTTGTGATTACCTTGTTGCACACGATTCAGATAGACCGGTTCCGTCAGTATAGAAGAGGCCGTCGTAATGCCTTATTTCAAGCTCGGACGCTTTCTGACAAACTGATACGCGGCGACCCTTTCACCATGTCTTGAAAGGCAGAGGTGCTATAAAGATAGGCTCAGAATTGCAGCTTTTCTTTTTCTTTTTTTTTTAGGGCACATACCGAGCATCAACATCTGCATGCGTATACTTCCGGCAGCAATATGGAGCGGTTTTCGCCTTTCAGTCAGAGTTCCGGGATACGCGTCGTGACAGTCCGGGATATTGACGACAGCTTATATTTCACGCTCCATCGCTTCCCTGAGGGGCAGCACGAATAGGAGTGCACCTCGTGGCGCTTTGTGTGGTCAACAAACACAATATAGCTGCACATTGCAGACTTTATTGGTCGGCTGTCAAATCCCGCTGTCACATCTCTAAGGAGTGAGTCAAGACGAGGGATGTGAAGTTCCCAAGTGGAGCACGATTTCCCCCAGTGTCTGACAACACTCGAAGGATGAGCTATTTACTCGGCGCCAATATCGGACAAGATATTGGTAATATACAGGGTGTTTCAAGAAATGTGTCCACCATTTTTTAAAAATCAGCAAAATGCGATATTTTCTCGCTGTCTTCACAATTGCTTTTTCTGTAGCGGCAGGCATCTTAAGATGGTTGAAGACATGATTTGGGACAGTAATTAAGAAAGCTAAATTAATTAACTTTTTTAATTAGCGGAGTTAGGTGGTTAAGTCCAATGGGAGAATTGAAGTCCTTCATGCGAAGAACCCATTTCAGCTTTGAGAATTCGAAAAAGCGGCCTCGATTAATTATTGTGGCGTAATGAAGTTCAGGAAAATTCAGCGGCCAAACCGAAACCGAAACGCGGAAGAGCGCAACTGCCATATTCGTGTGAGACGTCTACAATGAGTGAACATCATTATAAGAACCATCAATTGACTTCTTGGTGTGAGTGTGTGGGCTGCGATTGCAGTAGCAGCACGCATGACGCACATACGTTAACGAACGGGGAAGCACTGCACCTCTGTAACCGTTGTCTTGAACAGTGACGTCAGTCTAGTCGTCTGCTTGTTGCGCTCATCGGTGCTTGGGTTTCGTTTTTGGCGCTGAATTTGCCTGAACTTCATTACGCCACAATAACTAATCGAGGCCGCTTTTTCGAATTCTCAAAGCTGAAATGGGTTCTTCGCATGAAGGACTTCAATTCTCCCATTGGACTTAACCACCTAACTCCGCTAATTAAAAAGTTAATTAATTTAACTTTCTTAATTACTGTCCCAAATCATGTTTTCAACCATCTTAAGATGCCTGCCGCTACAGAAAAAAGCAATTGTGAAGACAGCGAGCAAATATCGCATTTTGCTGATTTTTAAAAAAATGGTGGACACATTTCTTGAAACACCCTATATATATATATATATATATATATATATATATATATATATATATATATATATATATATATATATATATATATATATATATATATATATATATATATATATATATATATATATATATATATGTGGAAAAATCTCGTTCTAACGTTCTCAACAACCGTCGATATAAAAAGTGTCGTCACAGGGCACCACAACATCCTT
>JALIZH010031119.1:0-19691 GCA_030522465.1 Rhipicephalus appendiculatus | reverse complement strand
CATCTATGCGCATGCGAGGAACCTGCTTTCATTATCGTACAATCTTATGGAGGTATCACTGACGCAAATGTCTTTTTTTCTTGATGAAGAAAGCCTCGGCAAGCTCACGTGCCAACTAGTCCCGACTTCCTGTTGTTGTACGATTCTGCGCATTCCAAGACAGTTAAGGGGGACGCGGCCCTTGAAAACCGAAAAATCGCGAAAAAGTCGATTTTTGAAAAACCATACTGTTGGGTTGCATGTCTCATAAACTACCTATTCTGTAATTATCAGCACCTAATTCAACCCCAAAGTGCCAAAAAATGCTATTTTCGAGGCCCCCTGCAGCGGCCAAAACGCGCGCAAATGCAAAAATCAAACCAAACTTGCGCGCGCCATTCCCAGACCATGTGGCCGTCCCGCGCCATCTTTGTTTTGTTTTGACCGTGAATTCTTTCTCTCTCGTTTGCCGCCTTTCAAAATGGCGTCAACCGCGTGGTTGAGACGCTATTGGCGTTTTCCCGCGATGCGATGCGGAGCGCTGATTGGCTAGAGCAGCTCATTCATATCTCGCGGGAGAAAGCGCGCCCGCCATTGGCTGCTGCGCTGGCAGCGGGGGCGGCCGCTCCCGGCAGCAGCGCGTCCGGCGCGCTCGTCTCGATGTTGCTCTCTGCTCCGTCCGCTTCGACAGACGTCTCCTTACGAATCGCTTTTTGCCTTGCGCTATATTTCAGATAATTTTCTCTTCTTTTTACTTTTCGCACTAGTTCTGTGCCTTTCATCTTTGTTGTTGCGCGCGATGCCGGCAACGAAGCCGAAGAGGGTGCAGAACTTCGGTGCGCGGGAAATGCGCTATGCGACTTCTACGAGCATCGAAATTCCGCTTTTCTGCTGCGAGTACCGACTGCGTAGACACTTTGCAGCAACGGAACTGTGCTGTCAGCTGCCACCAGTACAGAATCCGACTCCCTGTGTGCACCTGGAGCCGCAAATGCGCTGAATGCTTCCGAGATCGCCGGACCCAGCACATGCTCTGAATCGGTTCCATCGAGCGTGACACCGAGTGTTTCCGAGATCGCCGGACCCAGCACTTCGTCTGCACCGGGGCTATCGATCGTGAGTGGGCCGTCGACCATTCATCTGCGGACGCGTTTCCTAACTAAGGAAGAAATCGATGCGAAACTCCGTGACGCCGTTCGCGCTGAACTCGAATCTACGCAAGTGACAAAAAAAATTTCAACTGATGGAGCCGGCTCTTGCACCTGCAGTGACAAGTGATAATGAACATTTCTCGCTCGTTCAAATGAATATCTTTAACATCGTGCTCAGTTTCACAGTATGCAAGCAGTGCTTGAAAGGTCGTATGACAGCGCGCCGGCTGCTGCAAAGCAACGGAAGTTATATCAGCCGCCGTTGGACTTCGACCAGGGCACCTAGCCATCCAGCGAGCTCTTGAAAAAGATGCCCTACGCCTGAAAAAAAAATTCCAAACGACACCTCTAGACACCTCGAGAAGATGGAGGGAAGGCAAAAGAGGAAGATAGTGCACAAGGACACTTCAAGCTACTCTGCTGGAGCTTTCTAAGGAAAACACATGTGCTGAACTTTCAAAGCCCGTTTTCTCAGAATGGATTTTTCAGCTAGTTGTAGTGCTGAGGAAAGCGATTTCTCAAGAACTGCTCATCAAATTTGCGTGCCGTTTTTTTTATTCTGTTCCTAGATGATTTGGCCAGGGTGCAACAAGCTCCTTTTTCTGAAAACTAGTGCTGTTAATTAATAATAAACCATTAATTTTTTATAAATCTCATCATTATGGGCTACATCAAATTCAAAGTTGCATAAAAATTTTTTGGAGGGAAAATTAAAAAAAAAGGGCTTTGTAGCACCCTAGGATATCTATCCAGAGATGACCACAAAGAATGTCAGCTTTCTACTATGTCCTGGGATTTCTCCCGGCTCTTCCTCAGGCACACATGTGAACCACCCAGTTAGACCTCAGTAACTCGGGAACTGATCAACAAAATTTCATGAAACTTTGCAGTTTCTCTAGTTTTAGTGTAGTGAACATACCCTGAAAGTTTCACCAAGATATCTTAAGAAATAAAAAAGTGCGGTCACCGGGGTAGCCTCCCCCCCTTAAACGGGCCATTGGCATGTTTTGTTTGAGGGGAGCCTTGGAGAAGTCATGTGTTCACCTGGTACATGACAGCCTAAATAATCAGGTTGCCAGGTTGTTGAAAGCAGGTTACCCTACGGCAGTCTTGGTTGCTGTGGCGAAGCTCCTGCAGAGGTACAAGGCAAGTGCGATACAGGGTTGTGAAAGTCGTAAACAAGTGCGACCGGCAGTTGTCCCCTATATCCACAGGGTGGCACACAACCTGAAAAATGTTGCCAACCGCCATGGTGTGCCTGTGGTCTTTCCTGCCCCACGCAAACTGGCTTCACTATGCCCCCGCATCGCCTCTGCAGATAGGAGCGGACAAGTTTCCACTAAAAGCCACGCCACTCAATTAGTCGCGTGCTCGACGGGGGTAGTCTATGAAATCCCTCTGACATGCGGGAAGTTATACATCGGCCAAACGGGTTTGTGTATAAATGAAAGACTAAGGGAACACCAGCTTTCCATAAAGAACGGACAAGGTTCCAATTTGCCTCTTCACTGCAGCGCATGCCCTTCGGCTGCTTGTGGCAAACCGTGCCAGCCTTTGCTGGCGTCAACGAAAATCTTGAGGTGAAGTCGGGACCAGTTGGCACGTGAGCTTGCCGAGGCTTTCTTCATCAAGAAAAAAAGACATTTGCGTCAGTGATACCTCCATAAGATTGTACGATAATGAAAGCAGGTTCCTCGCATGCGCATAGATGAATTTGCAGTTTGTATCGTATAAATATACGTTTGCTTTTCAATAAAATCCAGTCGCGAGTCTTCACCCCGTCCTCGTTCACTTCCTTGTCCCTGTGTCCTTTGCGCAGCACCTTGTTTCATCATTAATTCATTCAGTACGTGCCGCGTAGCCCGCTTAACTATTGTGCCGATACCAGTAAAGCGTGGATTAAGCTACGGCTCTCTCGCATGGGGGCGTTTGGGAACGATGACGCGAAACACAATGGCTGTGGCGGAAGAGCGGATCGTCCGACTTTCCCCAATCCGTGTGCGCACGTAAACGATGCGCTACTGAACGAAAATCACTGCCTGGGCACTTGCTAGCTGTAGTGTACGCACGCGTTTGCCGTGAAGGTGTTCGTTATGCCCACTCGGTTCCTGCCTGCACACAGGGCGCGGCGATGCCTTTTGTTCCTCAAAGCAACGCGTCTGTGCGGAGCACTTAGCAGTCTCACACAAAGAGGCAACAGAAACGGCGGCGCGGCGTGTTCGGGTTGTCGCCCATTAAGGGGGGGAGGCTACCCCGGTGACCACACTTTATTTCTTAAGATATCTTGGTGAAACTTTCAGGGTATGTTCACTACACTAAAACTAGACAAACTGCAAAGTTTCATGAAATTGTGTTGATCAGTTCCCGAGTTACTGAGGTCTAACTGGGTGGTTCACATGTGTGCCTGAGGAAGAGCCAGGAGAAATCCCAAGACATAGTAGGAAGCTGAAATTCTTTGCAGTCGTCCCTGGATAGATATCCTAGGGTGCTACAAAGCCCTATTCTTAAATTTTCTCTCCAAAAAATTTTTATGCAACTTTGAATTTGATGTAGCCCATAATGATGAGATTTATCAAAAATTAATTGTTTATTATTAATTAACAGCACCAGTTTTCAGAAAAAGAAGCTTGTTGCACCCTGGCCAAATCATCCAGGAACAGAATAAAAGAAACGGCATGCAAATCTGATGAGCAGTTCTTGAGAAATCGCTTTCCTCAGCACTACAACTAGCTAAAAAAATCCATTCTGAGACAACGGGCTTTGAAAGTTCAGCACATGTGTTTTCCTTAGAAAGCTCCAGCAGAGTGGCTTGAAGTGTCCTTGTGCACTATCTTCCTCTTTTGCCTTCCCTCCATCTTCTCTAGGTGTCGTTTGGAATTTTTTTTCAGGCGTAGGGCATCTTTTTCAAGAGCTCGCTGGATGGCTAGGTGCCCTGGTCGAAGTCCAACGGCGTCTGATATAACTTCCGTTGCTTTGCAGCAGCCGGCGCGCTGTCATACGACCTTTCGAGCACTGCTTGCATACTGTGAAGTTGAGCAGGCTGTGTTCAGATAAGAACGTCGGTGCATGTCCGCCGACCCCCTTTAATTTCGCCGAAAAAAATATATTTTGTTGTCCGAGTCCCCAGGACTACAGAACCACATTTGGTTTCGCGAGAAAAAATTTCACCTGCTTTAAAAAAATTCACAAGTCTCCACTGAGCCGCCACCGCCTCTTTCGGATTTCGCGAAAATGGGATTTTCGATGAGACGCTACAAAAACACTATTGTAGCTCTAGGTCCGAAAAATTTTCTCCACATACTATGGATAGTTTGTGTCGAGAAAAAAATTATTACTTTGTAGTTTTGATGTTGTTTTGTTAAGCAAAAAAATCGCGAAATCGACACAAAGCTCAATAATGCTCACATTTAAGATTTTTTTTCCTCCGCAAGTATAAACGCCAGACTTCCCAAAGTTTTTGAAAACATTGCCATATGTTTGGTGAACAATTGTGTTGAACGAAATACCTGAGAGTGGCTTCAAACGTTAACCAGAAATGTTCAACTGAGGACATGTCTCTCAAAATGCAATATTTTGAAGATCATTTAAAAAAAAAACACCATCTTCGATTTTCTTTAAACTCTCCAGAATTAAAGCCAAGCACGTGTTCTAACTTAATCTGTAAAAACATGTTGCATTATTTTTGTGAGGTCGGAACTACGAAGCACGAAAAAGTGGCCAAATTGACGTATAGTGAGTAACCGCAACATTGAGCGAGCATGGAGCAATAGTTGCCATTATCGTTATTTTTAGGCCCAGAATGTGATCTGTTGTGCTCGAGGGACAACAGCTTGACACATAAAACAAAAGAGTTGCCTTAAAGTGCAAATTTGTTCATTTGCGTGCGTGCACGCTTTGCAGTTTTGGTCCTGGCGTAAGGACTAACCGCAAGATTTCCAGAAATGTAGTCAATTCGAGCTCTCGGAAGGAACTGTTTATTTACCCATATTGTATACACAGGGAGTCATAATCACATGTCATAGTCAGACAAGTTAGACAGTCACAAACGTCACTGAAGCCCTTGTGCGTATCTTGCTCCTGGTGAAGCAACCTTGTGCACACAACCCATTTCGGCGTCAAGGAGGAGAACTTCGTGAGCTCGATCCCTGTGTCAGGGTGAGCCGCTGTAGACGAAATGTTTCCCGAATGGACCTGGTCATCAGCCGTTTCGAAACGTACTCTTTTTGTCTTTTAGAACTAATTGCAATGAAATCTTTCTTGTTTGGGCTTTGTTGGGTGGAGTTGAGCTCATCGTCAGCATAGTATTTCACTGCTGCCTGTATGTTTTCTGGCTTCAGCTTCGATCTGGTGTAGAGTTTCGGATTTGACCACACCCGGGTGTCAGTATTTTCTGGATTTCTGAATGAGGTGCCGAGTTGCGGATGGAATCACTTCTTGAATTTCTTGGTGAGAAAGGTTCACAGGGAGCAATGTCAGGAGGCGGCAGCGTTCATAGTATCATTCGCAGGTATCGAATGTGTGCTTTAGGTTGCGCAGCCACTCGCGACACGTGTTGCAGGTTTCCCCTGAAGGACCAGGTTCCTCTGTAGTGGCGTATGCTATTGTAAGGACAGCAGAAATTGTCCTGGAGATAGCGCCCTCGATCTCCGTTTTCTTACGCTTGGCGTAAGACACTCGGCATTGTGCTTTCACTTTCGCCGGAATTTTCAGAGTTGTCACATCGGTTGTCTTAACGAGTACGTTTACCTCTTCGACAGCAGTTTGTTCGGGAACAAAATTTGCGTCAGACTGAGATGCATCTGGAGACTCTACGGCGATCTGTTTCAAGCGGTTAGAACAGCTCTGGCACAAAATGTCGGTTTCTCTGATGGATGAGGCTTTTTTTGGCATGCGCTTTCTTAGTAAGGCGACATTAAAATCTTGCACACATCGAAAGTTCCATTTGTAGGCAATCTTCTTCGTATGCATCTTTCGGTAGTCAGCGCAAAACGCTCGCTTTGAGCTTCACAACGTGGCCATCAATATCAGGGGGAGTGTAATACGCGCACGCGTACACACGTTCGTTCACCAGCAGAGGACTGCCGGGTTGTCGACGACGAACGGAAGTGAAAGCCGACGTTCTCTTATTACTTCGACCTTTCTTAAGCGAGTTGAGCTGTTTCTTGTTTATGTCATTTTTTTAGGGACCTGGTGAGAGCAGTCGTGCTGCAGAAGCGCCGCTTGTGCCGACACGCACCGTCTGCGTTATCACATTACCGATGTGCCATGGGAAGCGATAAATATCCAGCGGTGGATCCTCTCCAGCCACCTCCTTTATGAGGCGTACGCAGGCTCACATGCGCGAAAAATTTTGAAAGCGATTCCTGCGAAGAGTGCGACTCATTATCGCGGCATGCTCAGTGGCTGGAACCCGTGTAGAAGTGTTTGTGATTTGCGTAAAAAATGTAGTAATAATTTCCTCTTCAAAACCAACTCTTCCTGTTTTATTCCTGACAATCCGTCAATCCACAGAAGACATTCGCGACCTAAAAATAACGATAATGGCAACTATTGCTCCATGCTCGCTCAATGTTGTGGTTACTCACTATACGTCAATTTGGCCACTTTTCGTGCTTCGTAGTTCCGACCTCACAAAAATAATGCAACATGTTTTTACAGATTAAGTTAGAACACGTGCTTGGCTTTAATTCTGGAGAGTTTAAAGAAAATCGAAGATGGTGTTTTTTTTTAAATGATCTTCAAAATATTGCATTTTGAGAGACATGTCCTCAGTTGAACATTTCTGGTTAACGTTTGAAGCCACTCTCAGGTATTTTGTTCAACACAGTTGTTTACCAAACATATGGCAATGTTTTCAAAAACTTTGGGAAGTGTGGCGTTTATACTTGCGGAGGAAAAAAAATGTTAAATGTGAGCATTATTGAGCTTTGTGTCGATTTCGCGATTTTTTTTCTTAACAGAACAACATCAAAACTACAAAGTAATAATTTTTTCTCGACACAAACTATCGATAGCATGTGGAGAAAATTTTTCGGACCTAGAGCTACAATAGTGTTTTTGTAGCGTCTCATCGAAATCCCATTTTCGCGAAATCCGAAAGAGGCGGTGGCGGCTCAGTGGAGACTTGTGAATTTTTTTAAAGAAGGTGAAATTTTTTCTCGCGATACCAAAAGTGGTTTTGTGGTCCTGGGGACTCGGACAACAAAATATATTTTTTCGGCGAAATTAAAGGGGGTCGGCGGACATGCACCGACGTTCTTATCTGAACACACCCAGCACGATGTTAAAGATATTCGTTTGAACGAGCGAGAAATGTTCACCATCACTTGTCACTGCAGGTGCAAGAGCCGGCTCCATCAGTTGAATCTTTTTTTTTGTCGCTGGCGTAGATTCGAGTTCAGCGCGAACGGCGTCACGGAGTTTCGCATCGATTTCTTCCTTAGTTAGGAAACGCGTCCGCAGATGAATGGTCGACGGCCCACTCACGCTCGATGGCCCCGGTGCAGACGAAGTGCTGGGTCCGGCGATCTCGCACTCGGTGTCACGCTCGATGGAACCGATTCAGAGCATGTGCTGGGTCCGGCGATCTCGGAAGCACTCAGTGCATTTGCGGCTCCCGGTGCACACAGGATGTCGGATTCTGTACTGGTGGCAGCTGACAGCACGGTTCCGTTGCTGCAAGCGTCTACGCAGTCGGCACTCACAGCAGAAAAGCGGAATTTCGATGCTCGTAGAAGCCACATAGCGCGTTGCCGCGCACTGAACTTCTGTACCCTCTTCGGCTTCGTTGCCGGCATCGCGCGCAACAACAAAGATGAAAGGCACAGAACTAGTGTGAAAAGTAAAAAGAAGAGAAAATGATCTGAAATATAGCGCAAGGCAAAAAGCGACTCGTAAGCAGACGTTTGTCGATACGGTCGGAGCAGAGAGCAACGAGACGAGCGCGCCGGACGCGCTGCTGCCGGGAGCGACCGCCCCCGCTGCCAGCGCCGCAGCCAATGGCGGGCGCGCTTTCCCCCGCGAGAGATGAATGAGCTGCTCTAGCCAATCAGCGCTCCGCATCGCATCGCGGGAAAACGCCAATAGCGTCTCAACCACGCGGTTGACGCCATTTTGAAAGCCGGCAAACGAGAGAGAAAGAATTCACGGTTAAAACAACACCAAGATGGCGCGGGACGGCCGCATGGTCTGGGAAATGGCGCACGCGCGAAGTTTGGTTTGATTTTTGAATTTGCGCGCGTTTTGGCCGCTGCAGGGGGCCTCGAAAATAGCATTTTTTGGCACTTTGGGGTTGAATTAGGTGCTGATAATTACAGAATAGGTAGTTTATGAGACATACAACCCAACAGTATGGTTTTTCAAAAGTCGACTTTTTTCGCGATTTTTCGGTTTTCAAGGGCCGCGTCCCCCCCTTAAAAGCATGCAGTATGCTTACAGCTGCGCTGGACCTCATGCACTACCGAGCAGTTAGCTGAAGATGCTTATCATAAAGAATTGACGGTGAATAAGTCGTACTGGCGAGTTTGCCACCTGCCGCCATCACGCCTCCATGCATTCCCAGTGTTTATCCGTAAAGACATCGCCGCACTGCGCCGTGATAGTAACCCCTTCGTATTCTTGATCTGCTTCACCCCATAACACCTAAGCATTGCGGCAAAGCCGACTTTCGGACACTGCTGCGGCCGCGAACAGATCGACTCGCGAAAGCGCTGGTTCAAACCTGCGAGACGATAGATGTGGCATAGGTTGGGGCTTTAAGGGGAGACACTGCTCTTAAAAAAAAGTTTTTTATTTCTAAACCGATTTTGATGAAACTTTGTGAGTTTATTTATATTTGTGTGCTGATTTCAAATATGCAATTATTTTTCACATATAATGTGTAGTTTTTAAAATACAAAATATTTCATGTGCCTTTTGGGGAGCAAGTTTTTTCCTAAACTAAGAGTGCTACAAATTAAATCAGCATATCCCAATAATCTGGAATCAGAGCTGTGTGCAGTGCAACAAAAATGGATGTTCTAAGTCCATTTGCACAGAAGTTATGGTACGTTGAACATTTGTGAGTGAGTCAATTTCAAGCTGGGATTTCACTGGCAAATTTTCAACATACGATAACTTTTCTTCTAATGGGTTTAAAACATTCATTTTTGTTGCACTGCGATCAGCTCCGATTCCAGATTATTGTGATATGCTGATTTATTTTGTAACTCTCTTAGTTTAGAAAAAAGCTTGCTCCCCAATAGGTGCATGAAATATTTTGTATTTTAAAAACCACACTTTATACGAGAAAAAATAATTGCATATATGAAATCATCACACAAATATACATAAATGCACCAAGTTTAATCAAAATTAATCAAGAAATAAAAAAATTTTTTTTCAAGTGGAGTGTCCCCTCTTAAATAATGCCGTTTCCGACCAGAAATTTGGGGGAAAAGTCCAAAAAATCGGACGCCGAATAGTTTCCGCGTCCGAAATTTCAGACGTTCTAATACATGGACGTCTATGGGCTTGTGACGGTGCTGCGAAAGCGTCGGAATTTTCAAGCATGTCCGAAAAATCGGGCGTCCGAAAATTCGGCAGTTTGACTGTATTGGCTTTGTTGGCACGCGATTGAGGCTTATACAGAAGTGATATTAGAGCCAGCAAAGCAGGCTCACCAAAAAAAATGAACTGCCAGGAGAATAAATTTTCCATTCTTTGAAGGAAAAGTGTGCTTATCTCTCCCTTTTTTTTTTATGGTTTTGTCGAATTGTCAACATGGGGCCATGCTACAGACTCGTTAAAATGTGTTAGCAATACATTCAAGAGCATTATTATGAACCCGCGAAATCGGGTGCTTGTTAGATTCGTGTAAATGCTCTACTGGAAGGCATAGTTTTTATCAAGTTGAGCCAAATAAATGCTTTTTCTGGTTATTTCCACCCAATTTCAAGACTACTCCATTCAGTGTTGTCAAGAAACATATTTGGATGCACTTGGCATGTTAGCATGTCTTTTTAAGGGGGCACTTCTGATAAGCCGAACTCCTGATAAGACGAACAAATTTCCGTGGTCCCTTCGAGTTCGTCTTAATGGGAGTCTACTGTACTTTAACCAGCCACATCCGGTCACGCGCGGTCTAGTCCGAATCAGTGGCTGAGACATGGGCTGAGAGGTCAAATTGGGTATTGTCATGGCCGCTGTCACCACCCTCCCAAAGCGCATCGTCCTCGGTTTGGTCTTGAGGTTCTTCTCGGCAATGCTGGGAGAAACCAGGCCCTACGACATGGCAATTCCGGAGGACCTAAGCTTTTGCACACAGTTGCTGAGTTTATAGGACGCTGAAAATTTTAACATGCCCATTTATTCGGACACCTTCGCGGCACCGCCACTCTTCCCATTGAAGTAATGTAATCTTGTGAACGAAAATTTGGATGCCCACGAGGGCGCCATTCAATTTTTGGACTCTGGCTGCCTGATCAAGTGCGGCGCTGAACGCCATGACCAGCTGTCTAGGTTGCCAGCACCCAAAGGTTGCACCGGCTACGGCTAGCGATCGTGCCAGTGTAAAAGTCAATGCAGTTAGAATTGCAGATCTCAAAGGCTGTTTTTGCTACACGTAATGGCAGTTGTTCAGCCTGAGCCAGCTGAGTATCCTGAATGGCTAGCATGACCAAAGCACAAGGCCAAGCCTAGCCATGCTCAGGAGTCGGCGCGGTGTGATGTTTGAAATGGCTGCTCGTTCGAAACGGACAAAGAAAGGACAGAACCATGAGTGCTGAGCACAAACTAGCCTGGCATTGTTTCCTTTTGGCAGTATTTGAGGTATAAGCGCATCCAGGACGGGACAGAGAAGACGCATGACACATACACAGCGCTAACTTTCAACAATGCGGTTTTAATCCGAGAATCAACAATACATATACCCTAACACGGCGCGTAACAATCAAATGTAGGACAAACCGGTAGATGCATTAATGAGAGACTCAACGAACACAAGAATAAAGTTGCCAAGGCGCAGCCAGAGGGTTTCCTCGCAATTCATTGTAAGGAGTGCGCATGCCAACCCCTCTTTCATCACACCAGCATCATTGGAAGGAACACGAACGAAATGACAAGGCTCATTATAGAAGCGCGATTCATCGCCAAGTTTGGTGGCACGTGTATCAGCAAGCCGTCTGTATCATTATCGGCGAAAGAAATAGAATATTTGAGTGTCACATGATTGGCATGTAGATACACGATTTCTGGTTTGAGCACGTGGATTGTTACGCGCCGTGTTAGGGTATATGTATTGTTGATTCTCGGATTAAAACCGCATTGTTGAAAGTTAGCGCTGTGTATGTGTCATGCGTCTTCTCTGTCCCGTCCTGGATGCGCTATACCTCAAATACTATGGATAACCAACAAGCCCGCCGTGCAACCTTAGTTCCTTTTGGCATTTGAGTTTGCTTGTCAGTTGTTTCTGTGGCTAGGCCTGATATGCATCTCGCTATCTGGTTGCTTGACGTGCGAAGCCTGATCTACTGAAATGGCTCTGATGCCACCCGTTCCATCTGCGCCGTCGGTACTAACGAAGAAACGCGGCAACTACAGGACATTGACGATGGCGAAAAAAGCCGCAATTATTCGCCTAATCAAAGGCGGTCAACCTCAATCCGATGTTGATCTTGAGTTTTCGCTCAGTTGGGCGTTGGATGAGATTATCTGTCAGGTCCCCAAACAAGCGCAGGTGAACACTGACTACGATGCAGCATGCCCGCATCGCTCTACAACCTGCAGTTATGGCCACTTTCTGAAATACAGGCTGCCTTGGTTGTCTGTGATCGTGCAGACGGGCACTACGACTGTAATTAAAAAGTTCTTCAATGGCAGGAAACTTCTGTAGCAAGTGCGCGCTCTTCTGCTTCCTCCCGTATCGAAGGTACGTCACACTAAGAACTTCATGCTGAAGTGCTTGGCGGCGGTGCGGTTCCAGTTTTCTTCGGCAAATTTTATAACTTTATAACAGCGAGCTTAAATTTCGCCGTATGTATAATTATTGTAGCCCGTTGCAAGGGAACAGTAAAAACTAGGCTTGTGCGAATTGTGAATATTGGGTTTGAAGTGAATTCGAAGCGAATGGTCATTTTGGGCAAATAATTTCTAATTGAATTTGAATAGTATAATCACATCGAAAAAATGAACATATTTGCCATGACCCAACTATAACCTGCACAATATTTTTTTTAAAGACTTGCAAATGTCTTTTTTTTTTTTGTTAAGAGGAAGTGGAATGCAACTTTGAATAATGAAGTAATTTAAATTTCGATAGAATGCATATGATAACCTGTAAAAAACATGTTTTAAAATGCACTAATTCACTATAATTGGAGCATATAAGCCAGTATAACAAGCTCTTAAACTTTTAAAATGATGAATGCTGTGAGGGTAATTTGTTCATTTAACCTTGCAGTGAGGCTTCACGGCAGTGCAGATTGTTCCTGTAAAGGTGTATTCACAGTACAGCACCCTTTCACTGCAGTGAAAACACTTTTACAGGGGAGTTATGTGCAGTCTAATACCGTATTTACTCACATAATGAACCCACCCCCCACTTTGGTCCTTGAAAAATAAAAAGCTATTTTTTAAGGTATGTATCTGTTCATTGTATTTCGGAATGATAGCCAGTGCCGTTGACAATCGAAACGACGTTAAATCACACCGTTATATCACAAAACGACGCAACAAAAGTTCAAACATATTTTAACAACCATGCTAAACAGTTGCGAGCAGCGTGAGCGCGAACGACGTGGGTCGAAATTTAAAAGCCGTGCCTTTTGCGACTGAGCGTCATCTGTCGAACGCAGAAGAAACCTCCTTGCTGATAGCGCCACGAAAGCACAGCGGCATATAAACAAAGCATGAAACAAAGTGCAACCCGCGCAACTGCGCTAACCGCACCGACGGCAATGTCACTCCACTGCAGACGGCGTGATGTGCACCCGCAACGTGCTTGCGCTGTCATCCGACGCTGCGTTTTGGTTGTCGGTAGGGCGCCTCTATGCCAGCGTACGAAGCACGACGGTATGAAGTAACGAAGGACATCAAGGCGCCCTAGTTGTGGGATTCTCGCGGTGAACTTCGTTAGGACGCCTGCTGCGTAGGGCACGTTGGGCTGGTACGCTAGCTGCATGGCTGGCTTTAAACTTAAGGGGAGACGCGGGTCGAAAAGTCGCTGTTTTGCGGAAAAGTTTGGCTTTTTTCCGGCTGTATTGGCATCCTTGGACTATAATCCTTTACTTCTGAAAATATCAAGCTGAAATTCGCGCGAGAAATTATCTAAAAATGCTTCCAAGTGGGCAGCGGTGACGCGAGAAATGCGCGAAAGTTGCCAAAAATGGCGTAGTTCGCGTCGTCCTGTCATGAAAACGACACGTTGGCCGCCATTTACAATCGTGCACGCATGCTGCGAAGGCCGTCTCCTTCACAATCCACTAGTAGCCAGTCTTGTAGCTTCACGCAGAATAAACAAACAAGAAAAACAACGCGTACGTCACGCGTTTTGAATATCGCGGCAAGCAGCGCGAGGCTGCCATTGGACGGCGGTGCGCTCCACCCCCCCTCCCCCTCCTATCTCTCCGGCAAAAGAGCGAAGCCTCGGATGGCGCGATCGAGTTGTTCTGCGTTTCTCTGCATTTTTGCGTCATGGCAAGCCCCAAGAAGCGCAGTTTAGATAATCGAAAGTTCAGAACTCGCCACAAGTATCGAGGGAAACTGCGTCTGACGCTTCCCAAAGAGACAGCGAACTACGATGTCGCCCCCGACCGACGCTCCGACTTCGGATAGGCCTAACACCGACACTGAACCCCCGCAACAGTGGTTGTGAAATAGCCGCTGCTGTGGAATTTTTCAGTGCATCCCAAAGGAAGATTGGATTCTTCGAAAGTGAACGTAGACCAGTAGATGCTGCTACTGCCAACACGCTGTTTTGCGAAATCGATGCGCTGACGGCACTTGTGGCGGGTGCGCAATGCCCAATCTGCCGCGAACGGAAGCTCGGCGTCCGAGAGGCAGCTGGAAAGCGCAAAGGGCTTTCGGCATTCCTCGAACTGTGCTGTGAAAATTCAGATTGCCCTGAATCTGTACTTTCGTTCACGCACACGTTGAGACGTACTACTTCGGCCGGGGACCATGGGACGAGCGCTCGTGTTGACAGCGGCAGCTCGCGTGACAGCTTTGCTGTAAACCTGAAGGCAGTTCTGGCAGCACACGCGCTATAGGCGCAGGCCATGACCAACTTTCACAATTTTGTGCGAGTCTCGGTCTTCCGAGCCCGATGCATCACGAAACATTCAACGGCATTTCCAAGAAGCTCCATGGTGCGGCGATGACGGCAGTGAGCAAAAACTTGGACCAGGCCGAAACATCACGAAGGACGCAGTCGGCGGCAGAGATGTGCCAGTCATGTTTGATGGCACCTGGCAGAAAAGGGGTCATAAAAGCCACAATGGAGTGGGCACAGTCGTGTCCCTGGACACGGGGCTCTGCCTCGATTTGAAGTTCTTTCGAACTACTGCCATGTTTGCAGTATCCACAGGGACCTTGGGGAGGATGAAGAGGTATGGCGAGCTTTCCATCTTCCAATTTGCGAAAAAAAACGGACTGCTCATCCCATGCAATGGAACCTGCGGCAGCTGTCAATATATGGCAGAGGACCTTGTCTTATGAAACTCCACTGCGATTCACCAGCTTCCTAAGTGATGGTGACAGCAAGGCCTACACTGCAGTCTGCGAGGCAAATGTATACTGTGACACACCCATTGACAAAGAAGAGTGCACTAACCACGTTGCAAAGCGCTTGGGAACTGCGCTACCGAAATTAGCAACGTCCCACTGCCACGAGGCGAAAAACTGAAAGATGCGACAATAATCAAACTACAAAGCATATTACAAGATCGCCATCACGAGCAACAAGGACAGTGTCCGAAGTATGTACACTGCCATATGGGCATCGTATTTTCATTGCTGCTCTAGTGATGGTGCCAGTAGCCACAACTTTTGCCCCGTGGGACCAAATTCGTGGTGCAAGCACAAGCGTGCGGAAGCACTGGGGGAGCCTGCACCGCGCCACACCCCACTGTTGACGAAGGCTCTAGGATTGGCAATTATGCCTATCTACAAGCGCCTTACTGAGGAGAAACTCCTTATTCGGTGCCTTCATGGCAAGACACAGAATGCAGCTGAATCGCTGAACAGCAAGATATGGCTGCTATGTCCAAAAACAAAGTTCGCCTCCAGAACAACTGTGGAGACAGCCACCGCTCTTGCTGTACTCTGGTACAATAAAGGCCACAGGGGCTTTGAAAAAGTGCTCGAAGGCATTGGAATTCTTCCCTCACGAGATCTGGCCACACATGGTGACCACTGTGACTTCATGCGCATCAGGAAGATGAACCTGAAGCAAACCGCAGAAGCGAGGGCACACCGTCGCAACACAGCGAGGAGAGCTCGTGTCGAGGACACTGACCGCAAGAGCCGTGAAGGACCAAGCTATGGTGCGGGAGACTTCTAGACACCTACAGTGCATTCAGTGCAAGCTGCTTTTCATTGTGCCCCAATTTGATGCAAAAAGAATGGTTTCCTAATAAATGCCAACTTTCCAAAACTTTCGAACTTGTTTTGCTCATTTTCATTTTTTTTTTTTGTTGACAATTTCACGTTTTCCGGGCAGTCTTTTAGAAACTTATATTTATTGTATAGTAACAAAACTTGGCACACATATTCTTTAACACATGCAGAATGCAAATATCTACTTGAAATTGCAATGCCTACCAGCATTAGTTGTGAACATATTAGGTTGTTTCAAGGGAGATTGAAAATAATTAGTCATTCAATACAATTTTTTTTTCTTGGTTCCAATATTTCGGTGACATATCTGGATAGATATTTGCACTTCACAATCTACCAAGAGTCAAATAAGATCAGACACAATGCTTTTACTGGAAGTTGAGTACATGAGAGTGCCCGAAAAAAATGTAACATTTTGCTATTCTGCATGGCATAACTCAATAACTATAGCAGCTACACAAAAAATGATTGCATATTTGAAATCTGCATGAAAAACTATACTAATAATAAAATTTTCAAGTGTCTATTACTAGAAATAGAAAAGTTTTTTCGAGGAGCGTCTCCCCTTAGCTGGAGCATGAGAATGGAGCGACTGGACGACACTTCAGCGTCGATTCGTGTGTGTTCGTTACTGGATAAAACAAGAGGAAGAGCTTCGGGCTACAAAAAGAGGATCGTCGCGCATTTTGCGGGCCAATACAAGGAAAGTTTCCCCTTGTGGAGAGCGAAGTTCTCAAATATGTTAAGAGGCTCCGCAGTCTAATCATTCCGTGTCATTGACTTCGAGGCCGGCAGCGGTTTCACAGCGAGTTTCTTAATAATTTCACGCAAAATTTCTGCTCATATAACTCGCGCGATGTTTTTTTTCGCATAATAAACCCTTTCCCCCAAATTTGTGTCAACTTTTCTGAAAAAAAGGTGGGTTCATTACGAGAGTACATACGATACACCGTATATACTCGCGTAATGAACCCACCCCCCACTTTGGTCCTTGAAAAATAAAAATCTATTTTCTAAGGTACGTATCTGCTCATTTTATTTCGGAATGATAGCCAGTGCCCTTGACGATCGAAACGACGTTAAATCACGCCATTATATCGCAAAACAACGACGCAATAAAAGTTCAAACATATCTTAACAACCATGCTAAACAGTTGCGAGCAGCGAGCGCGAACGACGTGGATCAAAATTTAAATGTCGCGCCTCTTTGCGGCGGAGCGCCATCTGTCGAACGCAGAAGAAACCTCCTTGCTGATAGCACCACGAAACCACAGCGGCATAAAAACAAAGCATAAAACAAAGGGCAACCCGCGCAACCGCGCCGACGGCGCGACGTGCACCCGTAAATGTGCTTGCGCCTTGCGCCGCCATCCGATGCCGCGTTTTGGTTGTCGGTAGGGCGTCTCTATGCCAGCGTACGTAAAGCGTACGAAGGAACGCTGCCATCGAGGCGCCCTATTGTTGTCGGGTTCTCGCGGTGAACCCGGGTGAACTTCGTTGGACGCCTGCTGCGTATGGCATGTTGGGCCGGTACGCTAGCTGCATGGCCGGCTTTAAACTTGAAAGTTGGTGAAACATGCGCTGGTGCATGAGAACGGAGCGACTGGACGACACTTCAACGTCGATCTGTGTGCGTTCGTTACTGGATAAAACAAGAGGAAGAGCTTCGGGCTACAAAAAGAGGATCGTCGCACATTTCGCGGGCCAAAACAAGGAAAGTTTCTCGTTGTGGAGAGTGAAGTTCTCGAATATGTTAAGAGGCTCCGCAGTCAAATCATTCCTGCCACAGACTTCAAAGCCGGCAGCGGTTTCACAGCGAGTTTCTTAATAATTTCACGCAAAATTTCTGCTCTTATAACTCCCGCGATTTTTTTTTTCCCGCGTAATGAACCCTCCCCCCCAAATTGGCGTCAACTTTTCTGAAAAAAAAGGTGGGTTCATTACGCGAGTATATACGGTACTTCATTTCAAGTACTTCGAAATTTTCCATTTATTTAAATTCGAATAGAAGTGAATTCGAATACGTTAATATTCGTTCGAATATTTGAAGTGCTCGAATATTCGCACAAGCCTAGTAAAAAGTCGACGGGCAAATTGCGAAACCTAAACTTCTGAAATCGACCAAGTGTGCATTGCGGCGTGGACACAGACGCAACAGGCCCTCGCACACCTCCAATGCAGAAAATAGTCCATGCCATGTCGCGAGCGTGCATTCTCACAGTGGAAGAGATGGGGAGATAGAGGGAGGCAAATGCTCGCAGTTCCGATGACCCATCAGTGGGTTTGGATGTTCAAGTACGGTATTCTAGAGACCACAGTTCAGGAGAAGTCTTCGAAAGATAGTGCCTCGCACTCTCAGCCCGTTTTATGCATGACCGAGCGTGCCTGCTAGGCGAGGGGCGCGCCCATCCAAAGGTCCCAAGTCTCTTCATGCACGTGCCGGCGAGCGGGCTCAGGCGGGTCAGGGAGTGCAAAAATGAGTAAATATTTTTTTTACTGATAATTGGTTTTTAGGAAATGCGAATCTTGCAGCCTTCTCTTGGGCACAGTGCCACCATCTTGGCATCATCGTAAAGATAGACCGGAGCTCAAGATAGTAGGCTTGTGTGAATAGTGAATTTTAGGCTCGAAGCGAATAGTTACTTTCGTCGAATAATTTCGAATCTAATTTGAATAGTATATATCGCATATTATAAAGAAAAATGGGTCATATTTGTCATGACCTAACTAACCTGCACAATATTGAAAAAAAATTGTGACAAGGTCTGTGCAAATGCCATTTTCTTGCTTCAAGAGAGAATAAAGAGAGAGAAAGGTAGGGAGGTCAACCAGAAGTGTAGCATCTGGTTTGCTACCCTGCACTAAGGGGAGGGGGGAAAGGGAAATGAAAGATGGAAAAGGAAAGCGAACAGGAGAATAGACTCGCGAATAAAAAAAAATAAAGGTGGTGGGTGCTATAGCCTATTCAATGGGCCACTGCTTCAAGGGAAGTGGAAACATAGTAGCAGGATTTGACTTTTGGTAGAATGCTAGTGATAACCTGTAAAATATGTAACATTTGAAAATTTACTATACCTAGAGCATACAAGCCGGTAAGACAAGCTTTTAAACTTGAAAAAATGAATCTATGTGAGGGTAATCACTTCATTTAACCGGTGAAGTGGGGCTTCGTGGCAGTGCAGATTTCCCTTGATAGGTGTTTTCACGGCCTAGCACCCCTCTCCACTGCAGTGAAACCACCTTTACAGGAGGTTACATGCGGACTTATATACACCTGGAAAGGTGCTTTCGCGGCTTAGCACCTCTCCACTGCAGTGAAACTACCTTTACAGGGGGTTACATGCGGATTAATATGCATCTATTCGTTCGTTTCAAATACTTCGAAATTTACAATAATTTAAATTCGAATACTTCATTATTCGTTCGAATATTCGAAGCATTCGAATATTCGCACAAGCCTACAAGGTAGCCATAAAGCTGCATTTCTCCAATGAGAAATCAAGCCAGCTTCCTTCAGAGTTCAGTTTTCTTAGCTTCGAGCTCAATTTTCTTCTCTATTTTCTTAGATTTCATTTTTTGAGCAGTTGCTGTCAGTCATCCCTGTGCGACTTCACAATGAATAAAGATATAAGCATTCCATTTTCTGGACTTAGATCCTGAGACAATGGTGAGCTTTACATCAGAGGTTTTTTTCTAAATGTCTTTTTGTAAATGTTGGTGAGACGGTATGTACAGGACATTTAAGAAATTTTGTGTGTGTGTGCTTGAATGTTATGTAAACCAATAGGCTTTACAGCACACAATGGGCCCTTGTGAATATCCTTATGTGAAAATCTTGACGAACTTGTCATTAATTTTGAGATGACAATGAGGTTATTAAAGGGGCCATGACACCCAATTTTTGATCATAATCTGTTTTATGTGGTTTAATCCTTGTGCATTCACAAATAAGTTGGCGAAAATTTTATT
>JALIZH010031117.1:0-38558 GCA_030522465.1 Rhipicephalus appendiculatus | reverse complement strand
GCGTGGCATGCAAGTCATGTTGCAGATGACAATTAATGATTTCCAAATTACCACTACTCACTTATGTTCGTCATACAGTCTCGTCAAGCTATACCAAATTTGGTGTATATCAAGCTTGCGAAACGGCCGCGAGCGTCATGAGCGGGCATGCAAGTCACGTTGCTCATGACATGTCATGATTTCCATATTACCACTTGTCATTATATTTGTCATACAGTGACGTCACGCAATACCAGACTTGGTGTACATCAACCTAGCGAAACGGCCACGAGCGTGCCATGAGCGTGGAATGCAAATCATGTTGCGTATGACATGTCATGATTTCCGTATGACCACTTGGCATCGATGTTCGTCATACAGTCGCGTCACGCAATACCAAATTTGGTGTTGCGCACGTAAGGCCGCAGATAGAGCATAGAAACAGACAGAACGTGTGGACTGTTGTTTTCACGCCCCGTATTACTGTTTCTTGTGCATGGATTAAGCTGACTGGCACTTGAATTAAATCTGTTGACGATTGCATTGTACATGAGGGCGCTTAGATTAAACTCACTGGCACGTGGCCTATTTGTGCTGGAGCTTGAAATAAATATGTTGGCGCTAGGATTAAATGTTTGGCACATGGATTAAATTGTTTGGCGCTGAGATTTTTTCGGCGGCGTGCGGGTTATTATAGATAATATTTGGATTAAAATGAGCGGGAAAACCTGTAGTTCATGTGTTAAAAACACGTTTCGGCTCACTAGCTGAAACTTTAGATATTGCGGGAGTGCTTTTTTAAAATCTATTGGCTATCGAGAGAGGGCAAATGCACTGACCTCTATGGACGTTCGCTAGGGACGCCAGCTTTCGTAGTTGCCGCGAGAATAAAGGCTTTCGTTATTGAGGAGTGCGACTGTATCGGCGATTAAATAGTGTAGTTCTCTCTAAACGGCGAACTCCTTCCATAGCTTCCTGTGACCATTGCAGGATATAGTATTGAATAATTCTGCATCGCGCTAAATAATCACGTGAAAAAAAGGGTTTCAAACAGCGCTCTTTGTCCTGTTCCTGGCCGCTTTCTCCAATTTTACCAGCTAGTTCTTTCTAAGCTGCACTATCAGCGCCAAACGAAACACGGGCAGCGTAGTGCGTGGCCCGTGCAATAGCCACTGTATACTGCGCTACGTCTTCTCATCACCATTGGCAGGCGGACATCCAACCTGTTAGGCAGCACTGCGCCATCCGAAGCATGCATGAGGTGTACGAGTGGCAAACCACATGAGCGCTTATAATCATGAGGACGCAAACTGTACCACACGCACCTCTGCCGGCATTTCATTCGGCACCGATAGTACGTCTAAGATTTTTTTAATTTGCAGTGACAACGCACCCAACGATGTTAGTTGTGAATTTAATTTTGTCGGCAAGCGTTTTGTGTACACAGCTCCACATGACTACCATTGCGAGCAAATTATAAATGTTTGTTCTATTGCTATTTTGAAAATGCTAAGTTTTGCGAATAAGCCCTAAAATGTATTGCGCTCCTTTTGCGAACCTGCGTATACTCTCGGTTACGGCTTCGCGAGACCTTCGCGCTTTCAAGTAAAATATTTCAACGCCATCCAGCCCCCCGCAGTTCCGTGACTAACTCGGGGGGCGTAATTCCGACTGCGGCGGCGGTGACTATAAAGGTGTTACAGTAATAGTTAACGTTCCCTAACCTGCTGCAATATTGGCAACCACCTATAGAACTATCTCTCAAAAAATTTACACCATCTTCCCAAAGGGAACCCTGATGGGATGCGAAGCAGTAGCGTTGCGCACGGGTGGCGTCACGGGTTGAACGGCGCTAACGCGGGTGCTGCGGCGAGCGCGCGGCAGGCGAGGGAGTGTGACGTCAGCGCGCACTGCGAGGGGAGCGTGACGCCAACGCGCAGCTGCGGCGTGAGCTACCTGGCACCGCTCCAACACCTGCGGCGAGGGGAGCGCGTTGCGGCGCGTTCGTAGGGACGCACGGAGAAACAGCGTTACACCAGCGCCTCCTCTATTTTTTCAGTGCCTGGGCGAACGTTCTCCTCGGGCCGTCGAGCGCGCGCTCCGCCTCCGCTCGCCGCTGCCGCGTGGCGGCGCTGGGCGAGTAGACTACGGGAAGCTGGCGCTCAACGGCCGCGCGTGTTACGAAGATCGCGAATGCGTGTTCGCATCAGAGTTCAATTGCATTTGTGCTTCTCGCAGGCTTTCACGGGTACAGAGGGGGATGGAAAGAAACGCGAACATCGCTGCGCGCTGCTTTCACCACGCTCCTGACAATGGCGGCAATAAAAGTATGCTAGATGGTCTTTGATTGCATCATGGATGACTCTGTCCTTTTTTCAATCATACAGGCTACAACCGCTTAAAAATAAATGCAATACAGCAAGGAATGTCTATGCCGCACGTTCGCGTTTCTTTCCATGCCCACTGTACGTATTCCGCAGGCAGTCTGTCAGACTGTGCTGTCGGTTCGATACTTGTATACGAGTTTGATAGTATTCGCGTTTTATTTCCTATTTGAAGCTATTGCAACCACGTCATTTCTATGCTTCAGTATGTCATGCCGTCGTGTACCACTCTGCAAATCCAACGGAAAGAAATCATGATTGTCTTTTTCGTATTTTCCTTTATTTAATAAAAAAAACCGCGGAGTTATGCATTCACCTAACACGACTGAAAGGCGAGAGCCGGCTTATTTTTCTTCCCACTCAACAGAGAGTTTTCGAACAGCGTACGCAAGGCTTTGCGTTAGCGTTTCGCGCCACTGCGCATGCGTCGTACGCTAACCTCTTGTGGGCTAACCTCTTGTTAAGCGACGCCCGCAACGCTACTCCTGCAACGCCACGCCTGCATCGCCCGCAAACTTTGCGTACGGTATTCTAAAACTTTCTAATGTATTGAACATATCCTGCTTCCCTCCGAAATATTTCTGCACCTAACGTGGTTTTCTCACTGCCTCAAGCATCGGAGGCACTGCGAGCTTTTGCACCTCAGCCGGTTACGCACTGCCTCCGTGATCGGCCCATCTTGACCAAGCGAGGATGAAATGTGACGACGTCACGTTATGTGACATCACGATGTCACTAAATGTTATTATCTGTGACGTCAAATGATGATTCCTTACGTCACTCGTGTTGACGCCGCCAACGCGAGACGCCGCTGGACGCCGCCGAAGGTCAATTTTCGCGTTTGATGAGGCATTTAAGGCTTTACACTGTTCAGCTGTCGTTCCATGAAATTCCCGCTGCCGCTGGTCTTCGGAAGCGGTGGCTTGCAGTAATTAAGCTGGATAATTAGCCTCCTGATTCATCTTCAAACTACACTAGAATATCTAGCTGTCATTTACGACCCGAAAATTTCGTAGAATGTAAGAAGCGGCTGCCCAAGGAGGACGCAGTAGCCTCGGTCTTTGCAGGCTACCCTTCACGTTTGAAGCCGAAAGTAACAACTGAACCAAGCATGGCAAGTATCAATGAACGTGACCGTGCTGCGCCCGAACAGTCAACGAGTGAATGTACCCGTACGATCGCCGCCTCGCGATCGCTGCTATGTGCAGTGCCGACATTAGGTTCCGAAGCTGAAGAACCGGAGCCTACGGACACCGCATGCGCTACCAGCGAAACAACCGGCAATCATCCCGTACAGTGCCACAATGAATGGGTGCACAAGGCTGAGCAGGCTGCCCACGCCCAAGCAGGCGCCCAAGCTCTCAGTGTTAGCTTCCTGGCAAATGCTGCTTTCAAAAATTAAGACAATCGAAAACCAACTCTCAGTCAGCCGAAGATAATGGTGACAAAACAATCTTCCGCTCATCCCTGGCACGCGCTCTGTGGTAACGGCCTAGCAGACGACGCGCGAGCGCCTCGATCGAATAGCCGCGAACGACTCATGCCATTGAAATGGCTGCTTGCCCAGAACAACAAGTGCTTCACGATTCCCGTTTACAAGTTTTCATTATGCTTTAGACAGCGCGAATATTGCCGAAAACTAAACCATACAGCAGCTTCGAATGCAGCCACGGCATTCGTTTCCGCGAGCGAAGACGCCACGGCGAGTCTACTCGAGTGGTGGCGCCTGGCGGCTAAAAGCCGCACTAACACCGACGGCCGGTTCCCATTGCGCTCCGCTCTTTCACCCAGGCACTGAAAAATACAGGAGGCGCTGGTTACACAGACTAGTCAAAGAGCTGCTTCGCATCTAAAAGACGCCAGACCTGCGCTGAACGCGCAGTACAGTCACAGCGAAAGCTGTAAGAGCTACATTTTCAGAGCCCTTCGTAAAATATCTTGGGGCAACTACTAAAAGTACACGTTCATGGCACCCAGTACGCCATAAATAATCACAATATTTGTGAAGTGGTGTAGCACTAAGCCATCTTTCGTTATTCTACAGAGAAGCGATGTTCCCTCTAAACGTATGTAAGGCATTATGTGCTCTTTGGTGATGCGGTTACTGACGACGACGAAGAATTATGGCTGATCCCTTTGTAATGGTTTGGAAGCTTTAAAGAACCCACTCCTTAGTTAATTGGCGTTGTGTGACACGCGGTCGTTATTTTACTCTCCCAGCACGCTATATTGCCTATGCTACCGTATCCCTTGGCAACTAACAGAGGTACACTTGTGAGGTACCCACCACGCCATAAGACATCGTATTTTTGATGTTTTTTTTGTGTGAAATAGGGAAGCATGCTTCGAACGAGGTCATATCCCAATATTGAAGGCATTGATCCAGCATGCCCAGATTGTGGCTCCGCATCTACGTTAGGACACATGCTCTGGCAGTGCCCCTCATTGCAGAGTTCTCAACGCACGACCGAAGAGGAATCGAGCTCTGCGATCAGGAGCTCAGAACTTTTAGATCAACTTAGGTTAATGTTAAAAATGAAGCGCAAAAGGTACACATCGGACAAAAGAACGACTAGGACAAGGGCTAACTTCCGACTATCATTTATTAAAGCAACACACAAATATACACCTGTCACATGAGATCCCAACCATATCAGTCAAAGCACAAGGGTGAAAAAACAAACTAAAACCAAACAGCAGTGAAACTACGCAGGAACAACACGTGCCGGTGAATTTAAGTAATCTAGTTCTTTCTTTGCTAGTGCGCTGGATGGCTTGCTGACGCAGCTGATGCAGGAGCGATAGCAGCTCACTTTGGAACTCGACCTTATGGAACTCTTTAATAAAACGCTGGTGTAATGAAACGCGGGTGTTGCAGCGAGCGAAGCGGCGTTTCAACTGCCTGTCACTGCAACACAAACTGACGGGTGAGAACACAGCCTATGCAAAGGTGTAATCTGTCTACTGATCCCCTGTCGAGATAGAGCGCACGCGACCACGACCGCGACTGTCTGTTCAAAGTTGAAGTTTCTGCCAATGCCATACATACCCCCTCTTTCCCTCGGGACCCGATGTTGACGAAAGATGGCCGGCACGTTTCCTCTCTGCTTAAGGCATCATCGCCGGCTACCCTGTCAAGCTCCCACTCGCGCATAACACATATGACGTGTTTGACGAAGTTATCGTCCTTGTACTTTATCGCAACCTCACGCCGATATCGACGGCAAGGCCAGAAAAAGGGCTTATAGTCAACATATACTTTTTACAATAGTACCGAAAACAGTCACTCCTTGCGAAAAATTAGCGTTAGATTTATGACAGTTGTGGTGCAAGGTCGGTCTGTTTATCAAGAGCATATGTATGTTTGCAGTGCCCAAGGCTAGCCCAGCTATTAAGAGATACTGCCCTATTGCTAAACCCAGCGCCACAAGGTACTCCAGCGCAAAACAGCGCTACAGCGTTGAAACGGTGGTGCATGTCTGCCATGAATAAAAATATTAGTCAAAGAAGTGACATAGAATGCACTAACGCAATTAAAGAAAAAAAAAAAAAGGCGATTAGAAAAAAAAAAAAGCGACGCCAGTTAGAGGAGTTCAACACGCCACCTCTTGATTTCCATTCGAGTACCGCCACTCCCATTTTTTTTCTTTTTTTTGTCAGAACGTGCCGTATTTGTTGCAAAACGACAATTTCACAAAGAAGACACCATTACGCTTTATGTTTAGATGTTGCACAGTCAAGATAGATGCGATCTTTCATTCCAGATAATTCCATTGCACGCCAAATAAATTACACAGAAACGAATGGCTGCCGGCATCGAATGACTTGCCGAGAATGGCGAGAACGCTAAGTTTCTTTAAAAATTAACATCTTGAAAAATATCAAATGGACCTAGGAGCAGGCACACTTTGCCCACTGTTACTGCCCGATTTTTGAAATACCCGCTTCTCGCTCTTTCTTCCTTCATACCCTTCGTAATCAGTCAGATAACATACATAGCAGCCTTCCATAATTGGTTTGCGGCTGAAAAGACCAAAATTAACAACCTGATAAAAAAGGTGTATAAACTAGCGCTAGGGATTCCCATCAGTACTAGCACGGACCTCTTTCTAAAGTTGGGACTCCACAACACACTGGAGGAGCTCATAGAAGCACAACAAATCTCTCAGGCGGAACGTCTAACGAAAACCACAACTGGACGCAATATACTACGCAAGCTAGGAATGAATTACCACAATCAATACGGAGAAAAGAAAACGATCACGAGAGAAATTCGTGCGAAACTTCTAGTGCCCAATATACCCAAGAACATGCATCCAGGTTACAACAAGGGTAGACGCACGAGTAGAGCAGAGAAAATGATCCAAAGCTATGGGTCAGACGACAGAGCCACCTTCGTAGACACGGCTGAATACCCGAACAGAAATAGCTACGTGGCGGTAGTCGTAGATCATAACCAAAAGCTCGTTACCAGCGTGTCAGTTAATACCAAATTTTCCGAGACAGCCGAGGAAGTAGCCATTGCTCTAGCATTGGTCTCCACAAATGCTGAATACATTATTAGCGATTCACAGGCGGCCATTCGAAATTATGCTAAGGGCAGGATCTCCCCTGAGGCGTGGCATATTCTCAGTGTTAATGAAGCAACATTCTCCAATGCAGAGAAGAATGAAAGGCAACTGCTCTGGTTCCCAGCGCATACAACTCCAGGCATTCCCGCAATCAACCCCAACGAGGTAGCACACTGCGAAGCTCGAGGTCTTACTCGCCGAGCTGAGCAAGGAGTGACTTCTATCGGTCAGGGGGAACGTGGAGGAGGATATCTGGAGAGAAAAAGATCGGTTAACAACATTTAGCGATATAACCAAATTCTATCAAATGCGGAGGCGATTTTGCTGCCGCCTCACACGAAACTCAACAGAGCTGAGTCCGTTGCTTGGCGGCGATTACAGACAGAAACCTATCCGAATCCCGTTCAATTAAAGACTTTCTACCCCGAGATATACACGAGCGATACATGCAAGCTATGCGAGTCTGCTAGAGCCACCCTTCAACACATGTTGTGGGGATGTCCCATATATCAAGATCATATGGCAGTCTCCCCCGGAAGATCTGCGGGCGCGGTGGTCGGCCGCGCTGCACAGCTCAGAACTTACGGAGCAACTTTGGGCCGTCCAGCGAGCCGAGGAGGCAGCGCGGGAGCAACAGCTCCAAGCGGCCATCTAGGCGGCCCCAGGCCCGGGCCCTCCATTCGCCGGATTTTAAATAAAGTTATTTCATCATCGCTTCTCGCTCTTGCTACTGTCAACATATAGAGAGGTTTTATGACTAGTTCGATTACATGATTAAATATTGATTAGTGTTCTCGCGCAAGCGACGATATGCCAGTACAGCGGGCGTACCACTGTATTGATTTGCAGTTCTATCGAATATTACAACTAAAAACCCGCCCGACAACGTACTAATACAATGCGCTAAAAAAATATGCCAGTGTGTTAGTTCACTGTGGTGTACCAAATTACCAATGAATAACTATGTGTTTTTCATATGAGTCAGAGGAGTACCAGCCAGTGCAGACGGCAGCTTTCGGTGACAGACAGCCTGCGTGCGTTGCTGAAAGCTCGTCGCATCGGTGGTCGTCGCTTCTTGTGCAGGCACCATACACAAGAAAAAATGGTTCATCTAGGTTAACGGATGCCCAAAGGGTACTTTTTACACACATTCTTACATTTAGAATTACGTCTACTTAAAGGAAGAAGCGCCAGTAACATGTAGACGGACTCGACAGGCACACTGGGCCTAACGCTCTCTGGTAGTCTTGCTAGGTAGGACCGATTTCGGCGCAGCTGAGTTGCGATGGTTGAAGTTTCTGCATTTGAGCTTCGGAGCCTTTCTGTTAACTAAAGTGCTCATGGTGAAACAAGCGCGAAATGTACGAAGATAGAGGACACAGGACGGAGCGCTCACTAGCAACTTCAGTTGCTAGTAAGTGCTCCGTCCTGTGTCCTTTCTAAGTTTTCGTACATTTCGCGCTTGTTTCACCATGAACCTTTACCAACTTGCCCAACTGGCAGTCATCCTTTAATAAGGTGCTGCTGAAGTAAGTGGAAGCGCAAGCATTGCAAGAGATGCGTTTCCGGTGTGAAGATATCGAACGACGGCTGTATTTCTGGCCTCCGTTGGGAGAGGTTGCGAATCCAGAGCCTCATTTCGTTCTTGCCGACTCTGCAGCGGCGTAACGATTTGCTGTTTCTGTTAGGACCGACGCCTGCTGGCTTATAGACACTTGAAAAATGGAGTCATTACAACACATCACTGATGCGAGACTGGAATGTGTGCGAGGCATGCACAAAACGTGCATTCATTACTGCTACGTACTCCGCCAGAATTAGCGCCGCTATTGACTCTGTAAAGATGAAAAAGTGTGCTAGAAAGGAAAATATTTAGTGTTGCATGGTTTGTGTTATTAACACATTTTTCTCCCCATACGAAAGGGAAAACAAAAAAATGACGGTGATTTCACATGTATCACATCCCACACGAATGTCTCGCCCTTATCATTCTATTTCTCCGCCAAGCTAGAAGTTGTGAGACATGTCTGGGACCTGTTAGGATATCATCTATTGGCACCATCGAATCAAACATTCTATATTCAACAAAAAATTGAAGGACACTTTGTACATTCCAAAGTGTGTTCGGCGAAAGCGTGTGGCCATTCCACTGACTATGCCATGTCTTTTATCTTTTACACTCACTGGGATAACACACAAACCGAATGTGTGCGTGTTTTCTTTTTTAATTTTTTATCGCGAATCGCAGCGAGACGCGAGACTAATCTTCCTCCTTTCGCATGCGTTAGTATTTTTCTGCATTGCGCATCGTGCAAACGCCAGCTGCGTTCCAGCGCTTTAATTGACGGACCCTTTGTAAATTCAAAAGTGTATTCCGTGAACGCCTGTGACCATTTAGACGGCGTCGGTCAGAATGATTGCAAACGCTGGGCACAGCGACGCTACGCAAACAAAGCGCGAGCGCTGTATAGTCCGAAGCGACCGGCGTCCGTTTGCGCATTCCGGCGGCCGCCTAGCTCCGTGCCAGAGCTCGGACAGACGGACAGACGGGACGGACGGACGCCGGACGGACACTGGAAGGATGGACACCGGACGGACACCGGACGGATGTGAGCATGAGACATTAAAAGCTTTCGCCTTAAAATTACACCATCTCCTGCTAAAGGGAACCATGTGTAGATGCGAAGCAGCCGGCGCTAACGCTTACACTGGCGGCGGCGTTGACGCTGGCGCTCATCGCGGCGTTGCGCAGGAGAGAAATCTAGGGGAGGCGCAATCGCGCAGTGATGAACCGGTGTTTCCTACTGGAATATGCCAATCGCTGCTAATGGGCAATGAGAGACAGAAGACTTGGACTGGACACAGAGACCCGCAGTCCGCTTTTAGTTAACGCGCACACTGCGAATTTTTATCGTTCGACAACGCACAGGAGAAATCTCCCACCGGCACTACCTTGCAGGTGAAGATTCAGTGCCTATGTATACGGGGTGGCCAGTGAACGGTTGTGCAGCGTGAGCAGTCGGCTTTTTTCAATCAAGAAATTCGCTAGCAGACGCTGCCTGCGTCGGCGTTCCGAGGCGAGAGAGGGGGGGCGTAGGAGAGGAGAGAGGGGGGAGGGGACGCGCATTGCGCATTGGCGGTGTAAACGCCGCGGGAGGGAGGCCTAGAGGAGAGAGATGGGGAGGGGACGCGCATACGCAGTGGGGAGGTGTGGTAACCGCGGGCAGGGATGCCTAGAGGAGAGAGAGGGGGGGAGGGGACGTGCATGCGCAGTGAGGGTGTGGACGACGCGAAGAGGGATGCCTAGAGGAGAGAGAGGGGGGAAGCGTAGGAGAGGAGAGAGAGGGGGCAGAAACGCGCATGCGCAATGGGGGGTGTGGACGCCGCGGGAGGGATGCCTAGAGGAGAGAGGGGGAGCGTGGGAGAGGAGGTGCGTGGGGGGAGGGTTTGCGCATGCTCAGTAAGGGTGGTCAGGACGAACACCACCGGACGGACGTGAGCATGAGACGTAAAAGGCTTTCGCCTTAATACCGAAGTATTCCGCTGCACACATTACAGAAACGTGCACGTTGCATTGGCAGCACGAGGGCATGCAGGCTCCAGTATGTGCCAGTGCACCCCAGTGAAAATTCCAGCGTCTCCCGCGCTTCCCAGTACGCGCCAGCGTCTCAGTAGCCAAGCCAGCGCCGCTACAAACGCGACTCAGCTCTTTCCCAGTGCACTCACCCAAGTAACCGCGTGTAACAGTTGTCCCAGTGTGATCCACTGCCACAAAACGTACTGGTATCACGCTGGGGGTGCTGGAACGGCACTCGTTTATGCAATAGGATGACTGCTTAGGAAATAAGAATATTAGTTTTTACCTAAGTTGCATGTAGTGCATTACAAGAAATACTGCATGGGTATGTGTTCGTTTAAGAAAAGAAATTAACATACAATGTAGCTTCTACAAACAAAACCTAAATCTTATTATGATTCTCAGTTGCATTCATTCACTGTTTACATGGATACACGTTTAAATATTGGGGTAAAAGAAATCTGCTTGTTCTTATGGCGTGGCTGGTTGATATTGCGTGTTTGAACAATATCATGCATGGCATAATGTTTAGTAGCAGCGCCTTGGATAAATGACTAGGCAAGAACGAGAACATCCAGTTCCGCTTCTCACAAGCAGTGTCAGCTTTACTCAGCCATTTACGTATCATTTATTATTCTCTGGATATTATTATACTGACACCTACCTGGCTGCCCACGTGTGAATTGCCACATTTAGTATCTTGCAAATTTCACACTTTCATCAATCACTTAATTATTTTGAACGCACTCTGAGGCTTCATGATGCACACCTGTTAAAAGGATACGAGCATTAGAAAAAATTGCCCGTCATATATCTTACTTCATTCAAAAGTTCCTTATGATGCGGCTGCGGATGTTATTGCACCCATTCAGTAATGCTGCCGTCGTCAGAGTAGGCTGCATGTATCCAACTTGTTTTACAGTTTTGGAACACAAGTGAACTTTTATGGACAGCATTTACCACATCCCCGGAGGCGCACCTATGCAAGGTTGACCTAAAAGTGGATATAAATGCAACGAACATTATCTTTTACAGGGCACAGATAGAACAGAGAGGGTGAGTAAATCTTACAAATCACACTGCGAGAGTCGCCGTGCTCATCTGTATCGGTGTTTTCAATATTTTATAGGTGGGCCATAAGAGAATATAATGGAACATTTCGTCACTTTTATAAGGAATCAAGCACCCCATACGACTCTGTACGCATCCAATCAAGGGGTAAGTGAAAGCACAATGTGCATTACCTGCTACTTGTGTATTTTTCCTTAATTACTCCAAATACGCAGTTTGGTCATTATATTAGAAGGTGGTGTACAACATTATGTATCAATATGCACATGCGTTCAATATGCACAGAGTGCAATTGAACGCGTGTGCTAGTTGAACATTTCTCAAGTGGGCGTTAGTACTGCGTATTGCGCACCTACCTCTCATCTTACCAGATTACGCAAAAGTGATTGCTATAATATACAAAGTATAACATTACATGCACCAAATCACCTTTTCGGGCGCCATAAGTATTACAATGAAGAACATAGCGATGCTAGAGAAATTTAGTGGGGCTACTTTTGTAAATGTGAAAAAGAAATATCAATGATGCAAGCTTATAGTATTTTGAATGTATAAATAAGTGCATTTTTGCATACATTATGGTCGAAGATTTCGGCGTATATTTTATTTTATTTGTCTCTGTATTTATTTGAGGAAACTGTAGCGCTTGAAGGCATTACTTCAGAGGGGGGAACCAGAGAGTTTACAGATGGTGGTAAAAATAGGCAACCGCAGAAACAAAATTGACGCAACTGCAAACAAGATGAACTCATTCCGGAATGGCTCATTGCCGGTATAGAAACCGTTACAGGTCGATGCCTGCAAATGGTTGTTCGACATTGGAATTGCTTTCAATTCGTAAAAAAATTCTGTAAAAGCAAGAATTCAGGGTTTCTCCGGAAAGTAATAGGACTGATTTTTCCCCTCGAAAACGTGCTAAAGAAGGGGGATGTTGGTGCAGTGGTTAGATGGTCGAGGTTCTCAGCTACCAGTGCACCAGTCGGCGGGGAGAGAAATTTAATTGTCGCTTGAATATTAAAAATATCTTTTTCACCGAAAAGCCGAGGCAATGAATGCGATAGCAGCATGACGTAATGTTATACGAACTAAGACAAACTCTTTACGATCCCTTCTCGCGTAACTGTAGAAAGCGCTGGTCTATGGGAATACGGCCGATACAGGGCGAGAAGCTGTTTTTGTGCAGTTTGTCGTATTACTGGTCACGACACGAAGCGGTGAGGTCACAGCGCGAAGAAGGGCGTGCAAGCCGTCTGCTGATGTCCGCAGAGATAGCGCGCGCGCGAGCGCTCATGATAGCGTCATCATAGCCAAATTTCACACTTGCTGCTTCAGCCACGCAGTGCTCCCCCCCCTCTCCCCGGCGTCCATTGATGCTCTATCGCCCAGCGAAAGACGGGCAGAGCTTTTCCTTTCTGGTCTGAGGCACAACAGCAATACGAAAGGATTAGGCGGTGTGTTACTTTAATAGAAAATACATAGATACGTAATTCTAAAGACCCTGATGTTTCTTAGGCTGCGCTGAAAATGCGGGCTGCCTAGCAAAAGCGAAGAGCCGTCGTCTGTCTCCGAGGTCGCGCGAAGTGCCGCGTGTTTCATCCGACGCACGATAGCTGGCGCATTCTGCCCCCGTCGCTGCAAACAAGGGGAGCTCTTTTCGCGGTCGCTCTACGCGACTTCTCGGCTTTTGAGGCCTTCGACTGAAACACATAAGACGACTTGCTCCGCATTCTCCAATGTCAGTGCATTTTCGAGCCTACTCTCCGGAATCAACTTAAATGGACACTAGAGAGCAAAACGATTTTTCTCGTACTAGTAAATTGCTCTTTCACGGTACCAAAAACACCCTGCTTGCGGCGATAAGACGCTTGGTCATGCCTTGACGGAATTGGTACGAGAACAGCATCACGGGTGGCTGCGGATGAGACCAGGGCTCATGTAGTACGGCCAGCAGAAGATTATTGTCTTTCGACGACATTTGCAGCGAAGGACGCAGATATGCGGCCAATTTTTAGCTATCCCAATAAGAAAATATACAAAAACAGCGGAATCGGGCTCAGCTTTTTTTTTCTGTGGAGCTGCGTCGTCTCCGCTGTAAAGAGATCGTCCGTTGGAAAAATAAAATAATCCGGCGCCTATTCTATTGGTTTCATTATTGCCTTCACTACCCTTCTTACCCACGATATCTCCTGGCCAAGTATTAGAACATAGGTTGTGTTCACTCACAGTATATACGACAGGTTGCTTCGTCGACACTCTGGCAACCCAACGCCAACTACAAGCGCTGGCTCTTGGGGCGATCGACTACTAAAGCTTCAATAGGAGGCATTTGCCATAACTCTGAAGTAAGAGTCAATGCAGCACCGTAGTTGGTCTCGCATCATCTATTTAAGAAGCACCAAGATTACATTCCACTCTACAACGAGGCGGTGTTGCCGTCTGGGAGTGGTGAAGTGAAGCACCGCACCCTGACACTAACGAGCGCGGACAGGGCGCGCTTCCACAGTTTCATCGCATTGGAGGCAGTCGACGCATCAATGTATGAAATTGTACGGTCGGTGAAATGCGCGGTATGCTGGGGTTAGCTTCTGTGAAGAGGCAGTACGTGCTCTGCCGTGTTCGTCATGTTATCGTGCGAAGGCTCGTCATGAGAATAGCGCGACATCCACATGTTCCAACGGAATTTTTCCGCCGCCTACTACTTCGAATGCGACAGCAGTGACCACTAAAAGTGTTGTAAGAAGCGGCCAGAAAGGCAGTGACATTGACGGGCTGACGTCGCGCAGTTAGTGCTTTGGCCCAGGTAGAGATATACCATAGGGAAGTGCAACGCCTGCCCACGTTCACGGCTCCAGCTACAAACTCTGCCAGTCATGCTTCAGAAGCGATCTGTGGTTCTTTATGCATCAGCCCATGCCTAGGTTACCACGGCGTTTCTCCCGTCCAATGTTGACGCTTTAAATGACTAGACAGCGGGTACCAGTGTTTGTTACGTGCTTGTTGATGCCATCAATATGCTGTGCCTTAGGGTATGTTAACTACTTCAACTACCACACGGGTTAAACCAAGATCGTGGGGGTTAATCATAGGGATGCAAATGTGCCACCGAGCGTCAACGCGCGTGCAGCCACTTAAAACCACGCTCTCGTGGCTAAACAGCAACAGACATTGCGCAAGCTCTCCTATATGAACGTTCAATAAACAATGAACTACTTTATGAAGACACAATTCACTTTCGTGCTATACCGTTCTTACGACGTAGCGATCAGTCACGTTCCTTTTTATTTATGCGTGATGAGTTATATGAGGTAACTTATGTGGTACCTCATACGCAACCATATACATCGCTGTAACGTATATTGTACATGCTTTTACTCTTTCCTATTTATCATATGGCGCTTATACTAGTCAACATCCGTTTCATTCAATTAATTATTTTTTGTATTATTCATAATTCTACTCTTTCCCACAAGTTCTCGCTTAGTAGCAGTATGTGCGTGTTAAGCTGACCTACTGTTAACAAACTGACGTTTATCTCCTTTAAACGCTTCCTACACATTTTTTTTTGTTCCTTTAGAGAAGAGAAACTTTGCGCGTGAAATTATTCTATTATGGAATATACTGCCGTAATGCAGCTTGAAAGAAGAAATTACGGAACGTGTTGAGTTTAATGCGCACTGTCTTGTCTTTTCACAGATCGACGTGACAGGGCGAGGGAGATATTGCACTACCAAAGTAAAAACAGCTCATGTGCCGTGTTTTGGACACTAACTTCTAACCGATGTATGTATGGCGCTTCTGATATAAATCCCTGGCTCTTCTCACTCTACGCTAAGAACGGCTAGAATGCAAAATTGACTTTTCCTCTTGATTTTCAAGATTTTTGCACTTACATTGACCTTCATAACATTGAGTAGTTGTTCTTCTATATATTCTATTCTATATATAAAAGAATATCGCTACGTTATTGAGGTTAGTCATATGCTTACAAATATATTTATAAAAACTCTGCGTGGAAAGCGCGAACCCGTGCGTGGTAAATTGATCATCACGTATTTTATGACGATAGAACAGCAGCAATTCAGAGAAAGGTGGGATGATTACGAGACGGTAAATTCGTGAACACGAGATGTCGCTGGAGCTGACAAGGAGACATTTGGTGAACCTGCGCGCTTTTCAGTTCTGTGACCGCCACATATTAGCTGAGATAAACTGCCACATAATAGGCCATTTCTCTAGCAAGTGCCATTCATAAGCAAGGCCACTTCTGTAAAGAGCGTCATCACCACGTATCGCGCTGACTTGCGGAGGCACGAATTCTGAAATATGGCGGGTTGAAAGTCTGAAATTCTGCGGGTTCGTAGGTACATAACGTGAAGAAACACTGTGAGGTCAGAGCAGGTCTTAGCCCGCTGTAGTGAGCGAGTGAATAGGCCGTCGCACTTATTCACCTGCATTGGGGTGAAAAGAGAAACCTTAGAACGTAAGGTTTGTAAACACACGTGCTTTACCTATGATACACGACCTTCCGTCAGAATGTGTACAAATAACAGGGATATATCTTTCCCTGCAAAGCGACAAATAGATAATTTCTCGCTCGCAGGAACCGAACCTGCAACCTTCGAATGCCGTGTCCGGACTCGCAATTCGCATCGGGCAATTAGGGATCGGACGAAGAGCATCGGACACATAATTCGAAGGCAGCCCCATAGAACGTGACCCTTTGCCACACAGCATTGCCACACATCATCTACCACACAGCAAGTGTGGCAGATGATGATGCTGTGGTCCTCTCCATCATGGCGCTGAAGCACAAAGGGGTATGGGCCAAGAACCGGGTGGCAGGATATTGAAGGTTCAGAGCTATGAAGCTAGAAACAAACACTGCATATTTAAAATGCAAATAAAACAAGAATAAATAAATAAAAATTCTTACCCAGCAAGAGTTCAGGCTATGAGATGTGTTACATGACGGAAATAAAGGATTTCAAATATTAAGCAAGCAAAATAGGCAATAGGGTAATGTTTTTGTTTCACTTACGTAAGTGAAAACAGCAGAGCAGGCATTCTTGTGGCTATAACCTAATGTAGTTCCTGCAAATGGTAAAATTACTGCAACATTTATAGTTAATCCTATCTTCTGAAGTGGAGTAACAAGCCATATTTTTCTGTGGTCAGATTTTCGGTCACATAAATATAGGATATTGTTTCAATTTCTTCGCAAATCATACAAAACAGGGGGCGCCATGAGCCAACCTTTTTGTAATTAATAATTTATTTTCGGGATTATACTGCCTAATCGTAATTACGCTGTAGAATTCCGCAATAGTACGTAGAAAGGCTACGATCCATTACAATGTAAATGATTACGGCATCCAAGTCCGTCAGTACAATCACACCATCCATGCCAGTTTCAAGGGTGTCGCCCACACCAGTGCGGGTCAGCGTCCTCAATGGGGGGACTAACCACCACACTCTCCTCTTGTGGCACAAAGGGGACCTTTCCTGACACGTGAAGGCCGTAGGATATTGGGTGACTCACGGTGTTCAAAGGGTCCACTGTGCCGCAGCTCATAACCGCTTGCTTAGCCATGGGAACAGGCAGTCATATTTGCCGATGCCGTTTTCTCCTGAAGGTTACAGTGGCGACCGGAAACCATTACTGTCGTAACGTAGTATCTTGCTATATCGGGCTACATGGCGCCTCAAACCCGCGGCTCGGAGAGCTCGGAACACCACCGTGACACACTCACTCTGTGCCAAATTGTCCGCAGACTGCAGAGCTATTATATGAGAAGAAATTCTTAGCCAACCGAAGACACTGTGGCCGTTTCTATCTATGTATCTATCTATCAAGTCGCCTAGGTCTGGGCGTTATCGTGGTCAACTTCTATTATACTGAAATTGGCGCAGCAGAGGATCAGTGTATTACGAACAGGATTCAATGGTCATGACTTGAATAACGCCAAATACCTGCCACGCAAGTCAAGAAACTATTTCACTCAGTCACGTGTGCCAGACATCTGCATATCACAGTTCCTGTAATGGGGGTAATCTCCACAGGTGATTCGGTCTCAATGCACAGAGTAACAGCGAGAATACACATTAAAATTTCCGGCAGATCTCACGCATTGTGAGAATCGATATCACTTTACACTTTGCCTATATTTCTTTCGAAAAGTTCTCGGATATATAGATGCCGCTGCCTTTGAGCTTTTTGCACTGTTAGTAAACTTCAGCCTTTTCCCTATAGTCATACAACCCGAGAATTACAGGTCGATGTCTGCCGGTGTTCTTCCCTATCCTATGTATTCGCTCCATGGTAGTCATGTTGACACCAAGCCATTCTCGGAATGCGTTTACTAACACTTTCACTTCAAGGTGGGCTACAGATTCCTTCTCGCTTTCTCGTATTGCAAATATCGTTAGGTTATTCCGCCTACTTCTGTCCTCAAAGCTGTCCATTCTTTCCTGCTGCTTAGGAAGAGTAGTTTCTAATTCCTTGACTGTTTTTGACTATTGACCTACTGTACTCGCTTGTTCTTTAGTCACTTTAAGGCTGTTGTCCACTACCTTCAGTCACTTGCCCAAGCTGTCCAGCTCAGCTTCAATCGACTTTTGCCCGTCACACAACTTTTGCCCGTCACACAACATTGTTTTCGTTTCTGGCTGGGGAGACGCTCCCATCTAACCGACTGTAAAAGCAGCATTATACCAGCGCACCACGAGCTCTCTATATGAATTGCCGCCGCGTTGAGCTTGGAAGCCCCAAGTCATTGAGGATATGTCGAACGGGTTTGGCATCCGTCATTGCACTGATCGCACGGTGGCAAAGGGAGGATATCCGTTGATGGGAAAGAGAGAATATCGTCAAATATAGGAGATGACGTTATGCTGTGGTATTTATGTTAAGTGTGCATATCTTTCTTGTTCACGAAAGCTTTCTATCAATTCACTCAGCTACAACCTACTAATACTGCCCGCACATCTGCATTTCTGAACGGAAACTCGAAACATGCAATCGCTTTCTGTGGATCAGTTTTAACACTCAACGTTTATTTCCCAAACAGAAAGAAAACGCCACCTGGTACATTTTGTCGAACAATCCACCATATAACTAGAAATATTGACTTTCAAAAACTTCTGATGAACGGAAGAACCTTCCACAGTGTGTTGCATCGCAGGCATTTAGGTTTCGCATAATTCACATAGGCGCATGTTTGCGTCATGTCAGCAGAATAAATCATCGAGCTATTTGTATAGGCGTGCGCGCCGTTACCGTTCAGAGAGGGTGAAGGTTCGTCGCGGCGCCCTCCATGCCTATTAAGTCAATGTATGGGGCAGACTTTGCGCCCCCCCCTCCCTCTTATGTTCTCAGGTGACTAGGGGGGGCGGCCGCCCCCTCTGGCCCCCCTCGTGCGCACGCCTATGGCTATTTGTAGGAATTCAGTGGCACCGCGTTGCTGCTACAATCGTGGTGTCCTTTGTGGATTTACATTTCAGAAAGTGAACATTTTCACTGGCCGGAGTTAATAAGGCCCGTCTGACAGGCTGCATGAGAGCACTAAATGTGGCTCTATTGGCCCTGCATGCAGTCAAGCAGCTTTTGCCTTCTCTTATCGCACCCCCCCCCCCCTCCATGCATTCCTTGGAGACGCCCCGTTCGCCTGCAGGAGCCGAACACCGATGCTGCTGGGGACAGCGGTCTGGTGCCTATTGATCTGGAAAAATTGCCAGTAGTGCGTTTGCAGCTATCAAATGCATCGGTGTGTTTTTTTTTATTATTCCTTGGTTAGTTTGATGTCCATCTCGTAAATTAAAATTCTGGTGCTGATTCTTGGCTTCAATCTTGCAGTATGCTTTTGTGTTTTTATGCCGACTGTTCCTTCCATATTTATTTTGCTCGTTTCACTTACACAAATTGTACGATTGAAAACCAAAGTTGAATATCCACACAATTTTGCTTCATTTTGCTCAGCGGTTTCTCTCTCTTTACATGCTTTCCAGATCAGTTGACACCGGCCTATGACCTTCGCATAAAGGATTCACATATCAACAAACAATCTCCTCGTGAAAGTGAATGTTGGAAACAATTCGACAACGTGATACGACGACACAGTAGAGCACAACAAACGTATCATAAAAACTGTCATGCCTTTTCCAGGGTGATACTTAAGCGTATGCGTTCTCTTTCTATGAAAAGGGCATCAATAAACTAAAAGCATTATTCTAATGAAGAATGCCAACCACATGACTACAAGCTCAATGTGTACTTGATTGTCATCCTGCACCATTTGGTTTTTCCCTACATATGTATCGTCAGAAGTCTAACATTAAGATGCTCGAACGTTACAGAAAGTGTTAACTTTGAGCGAAAAAACACAACACTACGGCCGAAATAGAACGCATCAATTCCGGAGGTGTTGCTGTCGAATTTAGCAGGCACGTACAAATAGCTGCGCTAGCGCGATGACTGTTAATCGCTACAACAGCAGCGTTAATCAACACGTGAATAATGGTATTTCTTGTCATTCACATGTGTTTGAAAGAAAAAAGAAGTGTCACGGAGAAATAACCATTCTTAATCATTATTATTATTTTTTTTTAGACAATTTGAAATCGCATAGATAGGGCGACGTAGTTGACTTTGTGAGTGATTATAGCTCACGAAGCCTGATATCCAGAATTCATGACCATGTGACTATGATTCACGATGTTTTCACATAAACCTGGATCTAATCACACGTCCTCCCCGGGTGCCAGCCCTCTGGGCTCTATAGTGACAGCCGTCTGTTTTTTTAGCATGAAATGTTTTAACGCGATAGCATTAAAGAGCTCCTTCCGTAGAAATTCCATTGTCGACGTGGGCGGCAGTGGCGGCGTTGTTCGTTTGTGAACAAAAAATCAGCGTTGTCCATGAGCGAAAGTCAGAATGGACGCAAATAAATAAAGAAAAAAATATTCGGCTCGAGTGGGAATCGAACCCAGGCCCACTGCCTGACAAGCAGGTGTTCTACTGAGCCACTCCAGCACTTTGTTTTGCTCGAACTTGTTTTGAGAAAAAAAGAATATATATATAGGCAGGCATGGTGCCGAAAGTGGCCGTAGCGTTACAAACAGTGAAGTAGATCCTCCGTGAGAACAGTAACAACGGAAGCGTTTATTTCGACAGTTTCGGCCGGAGGCTGGCCTTCATCAGGAATAAGGGTACATGTTGCTTGCGCTCACATTTATACAATTTTGCAAGGAAAAGTGAGAGAGGAAAACAGACAAAAAAAAAAAAAAACTGGTCGCGGAGAAATTTCCAGGGGTCACTGCGCTATGCAAGTGGCGTCGTCAATGCTTAAGTCTTTGTAAGCACTGCGTTCGATGCGTGTTCGGGTGGCGGTACCTTTAATGTAGACGGGGTGTGCGAGTGGCCGGCAACGGAGTGAGCTGGTGTGTGGCGGAAGTGCACGTCCAACGACCCACTCGTTTACCAAGTGTTCGTCTCGCCCCCTCGTTTTTACCGACAGTCACCATTCAGGTATCGGCGGCCTGGACTAAACGACTGTGGTGGGGCAATCGGTTGGCGTCTTTCGTCTAGCATTCCCTCCGTTCGCATATTGTTCCTCAACAGGACTGCGCACCGCGGCGCCTCCGGCGGGGCGGCCCGTGCAGAGAAGGTTATGTAAAAAGCTGAGACATTAACAACTCATCACTACGGGGACGTCTCGCTTCGAAGGGGACACCGCGCATTGCCGCGAAGGCAAGCAAACGGGCGTTTAATGTAAATATTAGTTTGTTCTGGGATTCCGCGTTCGGGGGCTCTTGGTTGTGTATGCGGTGGCTGTTAGACATGTCAAGTTTAAAATGATTGATCGCTTAGTAAGATAGACGTAGACGACAGTAGTACTTTAGAGAGAGTAGTAACACTAAAAGATATAGTAAAAGATATTTCCAATTGTCCAGTCACCGCCGCAGTCACAGTGCCACGAAATCTTAATTGTTATGCTTATTATTATTTTACAGTGCTTTAATTGCTGCAAGTGTACCGGGTTCTCATTTATACCTCCTTCGAGGGTGTTAAACCTGCCGCGCGCTCGCCTCGAGCGCCGTCTCGAGTAGACGCTGACTGATTGCGGCGAGGCGTGTCGACGCGCGCCTCTTATAGTCGCGGGAGACTTCGACGTTGACGTCAGCGGAGGAGGAGGAGAATGGCTCGTCGATTACATGCGTGACGTGCACTCGCTGAACTGCGTGTCGGCGGAACGGAAACTACCCACCACGATAAGGGGAACGTGCATCGATCTGGTCTTTGCCAACTTCGACGTCGAATGTCTGCAGGAACCTCTCAGCGTGCACTTCACCGATCACAAGGCCGTGGTAGTCAAGGCGAAACGCGCGCCAGCTCCGGTCCAGCGCCCGTGTCCACTCTGAAGAAACGACAAGACCTACGCCAGCCATCGCTTCAAACGAATCTTCCAGCGCTCACCGCAGCACCCGCGTTAAGCGCGAGACAGACGGTACGATTTTGCATGCGATGCGACGTGCGGCGTCGGATGCCCGGCATGCGGCGTACGACGTTTCGAGACACATGGGGCAAACGAGCAATCAGCGGAAGGCTCCGCGCACATACGGCGCCTCGGCATGCGCACTGGGAAGACTTCGTATCCTCGTAATGAAGCACAAAACAAACCACTTTGCACAGCCACGCTTCGTTCTATGAGAAAATAATGAAAAAACTACGCCTTCGTGCACGACAAGCACGTCGCAACAGCGGCAACAGCACCCCGTCACTCACGACTCCGATGGGTAGGCTTAGCATGGCGGGCGCCGGCTGTCACCTGCGCCGTTCGCAATCACACGCGAGCTCGTCGTAGAGCGCTTATTTTTGCCAACACGATTAAGCTTTGCACTCGTACGTAATGCGTTAGCATGCGCTATAAACTTCCTCGACGTCATCGATGTGAAGAGCAAAGGTGGAAGCGAAGCGCGACGGCTCGCCGAGACGCCGGTGCCGCTGTGTTTACCTGCGAAATGGGCTTGCATCGCTGCTCGCGATCTCACTAGTGGTTTCGAAACGGGCGTTGTCTTGCAGAAATGGCACAGTTGAAACATCACTTTATTCAATCCGGAAATCTTTCACGTCACAAGTGAAATGTACTCCATGTTTATCACGCCGCCGCGAGCGGCAATGTCGGCGAATGCTCCGAGGCCCGACTCCACCGACTCGCCTTGGCCACAGTCGCCGCTCTCAGGGAGATGGCGCCACCAGCGGCGTGACGACACGCTTCTCCCGAGCTGTCATTGGCTGCGGCCATGCGACCATCCGATGCGGCGACCGGCGGCGACCAAAATATCTGCCCGGTTTGATGCTCGCCGGGCATGCGGCGCGGCGGTCCGATGCGATGAAACGTCACAAAACGTCACGAAACGTCACCATGCGATGCCGCGCCGGACGCCGCATCGCATGGAAAATCGTACCGTCTGTCTCGGCCTTTAGCGCCGTTCAACCCGTGACGCCACCCGTGCGCAACGGTGCTGCTTCGCATCCCATCAGGGTTCCCTTTGGGAAGATGGTGTAAATTTTGTTTTTTTTTGTGCTGGGGAGCGCGGCGATTGGGACGGCCGGAGAGAAACCCGCCGCGCGCCCGTGCGCGCGCGCTTTTCTCCTGATCGGGGCACTAGGGCGCGTTGTACGTCTTCTCATTCCACCGCAAGTTTGCTATGAAGTTACAGTGGTTAAAAGTGCGCGAAGGTCTCTTCGCTGAGCGCAGCGGCCGCGTTTACGAATGGAGCGCGCTGGTAACACACGAAGTAACGATTGTTACAGTTGTTCGCGCCCGTCTTGTGTATACTTGTGCTGTCGTTTGGTGCGTCTTTCTTTGTGTTAGCGCTGCGCGCTTTAGATGTCGAGCTGTGACGGTCCATGCTCGTCCTGCGTATGCTCATTTCGTGCGTCCTTTCAGCTTGAGGTGCACGCAGCAAGTTTCAAGCTGCTTGCCGTTCTTCACGTGACATTTCAATTTGTTGCTGTAGCATTCATTCCTTCGCCCTTGTGGTGAAACAATGCACAATAAACGCTCAACTCCCTCTGTGAAGACACGTTGCACTTTCGCGTTATACCGATTCCTTTGACAGAGGGATCAACCATTTTTTGTACTCTGCCACTATCTACGCGTCTATTGCAAAACTTAAGGCAAATGTGCGGCACAGTTTTATGTTCTAAAATTCTAATGCAGATATTGTGAGCGTGTCTCTCTGCCGCACTATCGAGTAACGTATACACACGTGCGCCTCAATCGTGCGGCGTGTTCTACTCTGCCGGACATAACCAAGATGGTGGCGGCGGTTGAGATGGTTTGTACTGGATGGTACTGTGAATTTTGAATGATGTCTACTAAACACATTCACTTTTAGATAAGTAATCGGTTGTTTCATGGCATGTAAGACTACCTTCCACAATTCATCGATTTTTATTTAATACTAAAAAATTTATTGAAATAAAACGATGTCAAAAACAGAAAAGTCCTAAGGAAAACAAGGACTAGGAGAGTCAAAGGTCCATTCTATGCCAGAAATATACATTCGTTTGCTCTTTACCTCTAAATATGCAGAAAGAAATAGTCGACTTTGGAAACTGCGAAGTCAATAATAATGGTGACGTGCATTATTGACTTCCTATTTTGCCCCTTTGAGTAGTGGCAAAAGCAGACAGTAATCATGATAGGTAAGATTTGACTTTGTGCTGAGCCATCTGAAGCGTTGTCTGCAGTGTTCGTCAGGACCAGCAGTGATTGACGAGTTTCTGACTCGTAGTTCGTAATGATGGTCAACATCTAGAAAGAAAAAAAATGAATTTTCACTCTCTGTTGCACTTAAGTAAATGGTAAACCCTCGTCACCTCAAACTCTCATATGTGGAACTTTCGTATTGAGCAAACTTTTCCTTGACACGGTGTCAATTGCAATTCTTTTACACCCTTTATATCAAAACGCCATTGTGCCAACTCCGGATAACTCGATAGCTAAACGGCCTAAATTCCGAAAAAGGCAGTACAGGTATGTTTTTTCTACTTTTTTGTTTTGCGCAGCTGTGGCCTCGTTAAAAGGGAAAATCAGAGGCGATATTTTGAAGCACTGCCTGTTTCGATGCTTTGCGGTGGCCTTTGCACGTCAATCGCGACATAGTTCTTTCGAGATATCCAGATCTTGAGGTCATCGTTCAGCTGACTGTAAACGGCGAAAACGAGTTCAGTGCAGCGGCTGTGACGACCAATTGATGAGCTGCGTCGGGCAGCGTGGGAGCGGTTTTCCCGCACTGAGTTCAGCCACCAAAGAAACCAGCGCCTGAGGTTTCTTTTGTGGAAAATAAATGGCTCTAGAATTAACTGGTTCAGTGCTTTTGTGAAGACGTCTATGGTTACCGGTGCCATATTGGAAAGGCGTCATGTTGGTTGCAGCGGTGTTGGTCTTCCTTATATTTTCGTGAATTCAGTCCTCGGAATTTTTTTACAGCTTCTCTACTTCGAGTTAACGAGTTATTACTGTATATGTGCGTCATTTATCAGCATCATATTCACAGTATGCTCTATGAGTTATACAATATCTGGAAGAAGGAAAGTATGGAATATTGTCACATATGTCACATTGTCACATACCCCGTAACAATATTATACAAATGGGTAATAGTTTAGAACACAGTACTGATATTCATGTTGTATTTCTATTAAATGTTTTTGTCTTTCTAGCAAATGATTTTCCTTCGCGCTTTCAGTATTACTCACACCACTACGAACGAAAGCGTTGAAAGGGAAGGGGGGGGGGGGGGGCTGAGGAATTTCAACTCGCGAGCACCACATAGCTGGCTCCGTTGACCGCGGTGCCATGGCTGGCTCGCAGCAGAGCTACTAGGTGTGCCTTGGGGTAGTCGAACATACTTTGGCCGCTGAGGTGCGTGCAGTGTGAGCACCTAAATACAGAAAAACCTGGGTGATACGATCATGGCTCGTACGACTTTCGTGGTGATACGAATTTTTCAGTGGCCCCGCCAAAGCCCACTATCGTGCAGTGTAATGGAGCACGGTTGTTGCGAACCGATTTTCGCCCCGTGACGTTTGATACGAACGTACGCTACTGGCGCTGTCACGGAAGCCGTGGTAATGACGCGCGCGCTCGGGAACCCAAGCTCGGGCATGCGCGTCGCGCCGCCAGTTGACCATAAGCAGCGTGTTGTAGCCTCCAAGATTGTGTGCACAAATCTCGGAGGTCTTAATACGCATTTGTGTGTATCCACGTTTAGATTACAAATGTTGACGTCGCGTTTTTTTTTTTCTTTTTTCAACGCGTCATTGTTCTGTGTTTACACGCGCCTGCCACGTCGATGGAAGCCGTGTCCTCGCACTCAGACATCCTATGAAATGTGGACGAGGACCTGAAGAAGAAAAGGACGGTCTTGGTGAAGGACTTAGGCCCCGCAACGTTCAGGACGCACACACCTGCCAACTCTCCGTTTTTTGCACGGAAGACTACTGAATTTCGGGCAAACATCGCGATAGCACGGTCACGATCATAAGTCTCCTAAAAACATTCCCAACAACACCGCAATGAGAAAATAATAAAAACAGAGGACAGCAGTTCTAAAATTTTCTGTCCTGCATTTGACGCGTTCTACGTGCTCCTTAAGTCTTTTTCGCCGCTGTGCCGTCGTGTCATGCGGAAAAGCGCACTAGGATTATCAAGGGGCTACAGGCTGTCACAGATCACAACACAACTGGTGTATTAGCTACACACGCGCACACGGGCCTATATTTACGAGTACATGTACGATCGATGATCGTTGACGTCTAATAACTTTACTGGTAATCATTCAAAGCTGTTCATGACATTGCTGCGGCCCTGAGACAAAATGTACGCCACCTTTCTTTTTGTTGTATACCAATTTTCCATGTTGTCTGGTGATACGAATTTCGGATGATACAAATATTTTTGGTGACCCTGAGAGATGCGTATCATGAAGGATTTATTATATTCCTTGACTGTGGTATCACAACACCGCTAAACCACGTGATGGGTCACGTGGCCTTGACAAGGTATATATATAGCAGGGCCACGTGACCTTGTCAAGGTTTGTTTATGCCCACATGTCCAAAAACACAATCATTTATATTTCAGCGCTGTTGTCATGCCTTGTTCATCTTGTATGTCCGGTAAAAATGTTGCGTTGTTTTTTCCTTGTGATAAGTCGTACATTTGATTTCCCAATGCTAGAGTCAAGGGGCAGTGAGATTCAACGCCTTCACGCACAAGTGCTATTGCCTAATTTCTCAAATAAGCATCGTCCAATGCATCAAAGCTGTCCGTGTTAACAAAAAAATGACGTTCTACGGGCAATGCACCTGGGGATGGTGCCAGATCGCTTACGTATATTCCGCCATCACGGAGTGAAACTTCACTGCACCATCTTTACATCACCGACGATTCCACAGTTTTGTTACCGTTGCAGGATTTACTTTTAATGAGAATGATATCAACATACGTACCTCTTACTGTAGGCATAACCTTGAACACTGCACAGCTGAGGTTTGCAGTATAATAAAGAACTCTTTCCACCCCTTCGTAAAACCCACCTGGAATATACAGAAATGGGCGCGAGAAAAGTATTTTCAGGATAACTGTAATCATAATCATATACAGCCGCAATAAGCGTAATAAAATGAGTGCTTTTGGATAAAGTTGCTGCAGCACTTCATATTCTTGAGCTCCGAGACGTGGCACGAGAAGTTTTTGCGGATAATAAAGTTAAATAAACGGTTCGGTAGAAGGTGTTAAACTTCGTTGAAATGGATTATTGCACGGAGGTACACAATATCAAGATTTGTCCGCTTTCAGCTGCACGGAATATTACAGAAACATAGCCGCTTCTCGCACGATTGATGCTACTGCTACACATATTGTAGTGATCACGTTCGGAAATCTTATATCATAGTGTACCGCCTTCCTTACGCCGTGGGTATTACTGATTAAAAATATGGATTCCTTAAATTTAAGTGTTCGACCTTTCACGATTACTCATTTCCGGGATGATGTGCTGCTCGTCGCCACCAGTCCCATCGAGCTCTGCTGAGTTTTATGGACCAAACGGGTCGGTGAACCCATTTATGAACGTTCTTTCTTTCCTGTTTTTGTTATTTTCGTACAAGACTTCGTCTTTTCTACTTTCCTATCTCCTTTCGTCTTTCTTTCCTCTTATCTCCCCCTTCCTTTCCTCTATGTCTTCTCTTCTTCTAAAAAGTATGCAGGCGTTGGGACCCTCTAGGTGGTAGTTTTCAGCCTCCTTTATTCCTTCTTGCTCCGTATTCTTATGTGTTTGTGCATGCCTATCAAATAACATCAGTAACTATGACATAATCTGAGATTACTTAAAGTGGGCGAGAACTCACCCTTTGTGTCGGTGTGATCCAAACCCACAACATTCAAATTACGCGTCCGAAGCTCTATCAGTTCGGTTACGATGGAAGGCACTTTGTGGTCCACTTTGTTGGAATTTTTCGGCCTCGTGTAATTCTCGGAAGTGTCAGGCACCGCCAATCGTAGCCACGGCGGAGAGTGTGGAACAATCTTTTTGCCAAAGCAGTCACGTGACTCGCGATATCTACATGAGGCCGCAGCTGGCCGATTAACAGTCGCATGCTTAGCTACGGCGTTAAAGGGCCCCTGCGACACTTCTTCAGCATGGTCAGAAAACGATGCCGATAGGTAGTAAAGTCTCCTGAGAACATGTCAGCCAAACATTGTAGCGCTACACGTGGCCTGAAATTTAAACTTATTGCTCTATCTATGCTAAAAATACTTCCCTCTTCTTTCGACAAACGAACCTTTGGAGCTTTGGAACGAGTGGTGCGGTGCGGCAGCGGCAATTGCACAGCGTGTACTGTCGACAGCAACCTTAGCTCGAATGCTCCGCAGCGTGGTCGGGACTGGTTTTACTGATGACTCGATTCGACGTTCGAGTAGCTAGTCTTCGTCCTGCCGAATTATTCGAAACTTCGACTAGCTACTCGAACGTCGAATCGAATTATTCGATTCGAATTCGAAACTGGAATATTCGCACATCCCTACTGGATAGTTATTTGGCGGGCACGATAACCTAGTTCTTGCAACTACATTCCTGGGTTGCCTCACTCCATGCCTACATTTTTTTCGCCCTGAAGACCGAATTGGCCCAGTACCCTCACTTAAGGTGTGCCGCGTAGTCATAACGTAGTTCTGGCCCAGAAAATCCAGGAATTTCGTTTTAGATGTATGTCTGCCTCGAAATATAGGCTGAGGTGGTGGTGTGCACAATTGTAGACATCAACTACGAAGGCACTTCACACACGGCGTGTGTCTTGAACTGCAGTGTCTTGAACGCGGTGTACACATCCATACACGCTTCATTTTCGGACAATCTATCATAACTCGCGTGAAGGGTATATTCCATATACATTTTGTAACGGCATATGATGTTCAAATTTTGACCAAAATATGCAACAAAAACAAACGTGTAAGCAAACAAAACATAAAGAACATGTTATGGAATACAAAAACCAATAAAAATTGGAACATATAAACAAATAATACAATTCAGGAATTGCAGCAAGATGTACAACGCAATAGTGAGCGCATTTAAAAGATTATGTAGATAAACATCGTTTTTGTTTCAATCAAGTGGTCTCATTGTTTTTCATTTTAACTTGAAAAACCTCTGGCTTCTAATTTGAACATGCTATCTCAGTTAGACATTGAGGCAGGTAAAAGTATATCTAATAGTTTTCCTTCTAGTTGAACTCCTAAGTATTAGGAAGGTCGCAAATGCTTTTCCATGACCTGCCAAGGCCTCAAGTACAACCACGACTGCTTTTTTCCCTCTGTATACAAGGTGTCATTTTGTGTTTTTGTACTCTGTATGCAAGGTGTCAGTGCTTATAGGACCTAATGAGCAAAATGCAGATATTGGGGTGATATTGCAATGTCTGTGTTTGTGTGCGCTGTGTGTATTGTGGCTTTAAGTAATATTTTGGGGAGTTTCTTTAAAAAAACATGCATCATGGTACCTATAACATATTATGATGTGTAAGTACGGCGGCATTAATATTCACGGGTGTGGTGCTTGCAATGCGCTGAAAGCCTCGTATTGTGGTAGAGGGAGCGGTGCGCAATGATAAAGGTAAGCTGAAGCGGCTGCAGATCTTGGTGAATCTTACTTTAGGCAGAGCCCAACCACATTCAAGGCCATTCGTCGCGGTGACTTTTTTAAACATAGTGTAACACAGCAGGTGTGTTGCCTGGCGAAAAATTAGGGCATCTCCAGTCGGTCTGACAATATTTACATAGCTTCATTCCCATGCTGCTTTAATACAGTGCGGAGTCTGACAAACAGGGAACGAAGCAAAATCAGCAACGCAGGCGCAGTAGTTAGCGCAATAGCAAGCGGAGCGGGAGCAGTTCTGGTGAGGCAGAACAGTATTCTACCACACAGCAAACAGACCACACGCATTCTCCATGTCCGTAAAGGAATCGCGTTGACATGTGTAACAGAGCGTTTTAGAAGAGTAACGTAAGAACCAGGTGGCTCACGAAGCGAATGGCGGGTCGAGTTCGTCGCTGAATACTTCCAACGCATTACGAAAGGCTCAGTGATCAGTATTCATTGTCATTAGCCGCAGCATAAACAAAGTTCACATAATGCCTTACAGGTGTGTAGCGGGTACCAGGATTCCCCGAAAATGACGAATATTGGCATAGTGGGTGCTTCCCCAGTTCACAAAAATTATGATGATTTATGTCGTATTAGGTGTCATGCTAGAGTGAGAGAGAGAGATAGTGGTTGGGGAAAAGAAGAAGATAAAAAAGGGCGCTATTTTCTGCCTCCCCACGTGGGGGGCACGGCTCAGCGCCCTTAGGGAAGGGGAAGGGGAAGTAAAGAGGATAGGAAGAAGAGAAGACAGAAAGGAGGAGAGAGTAGCATGACAAGAGGGTACCTTGTCAGTGCAGGCAGGAGCACGAAGGCAAGCGTTCGGCTATAGGGCGGCGAGGTCTGCAGGAACGGCAAACTCGAGGAACGTTCGAAGGGCCGGTATCTTCGACCGCGCGGGAAAAAGGAAGTCCTCCGCAGTTGTCGCAGGGAGACCCAGCAGGCGATAGCGGCTCGCCATCACACGTCGTTCAGCGGCCAAAGCAGGGCAGGAGCACTTGATATGCTCCAGTGTTTCGTCGTCGCCGCATAAACGGCACGCAGGCGATTGGCAGCGACCGTTGGAGTACATGCGTGCCGCAGGCCAGACGCTGCCGGTCATGCTAGAGTACTTGCAGTAGTTACCCCAACAGTGTTTACAGAAAGGCCGTTCTTCCAGCTTTCACTCTGTCTGTGCTGCGCGTTGCGCGCAGGCCTGGCGGTTTTACGGTTTTTATTGCGGTAGCAGTGATTTTTCGCTGTGTGTGTGTGTGTGTGTGTGCGTGCGTGCGTGCGTGCGCGTGTGTGTGTGTGTGTGTGTGTGTGTGTGTGTGTGTGTGTGTGTGTGTGTGTGTGTGTGTGTGTGTGTGTGTGTGTGTGTGTGTGTGTGTGTGTGTGTGTGTGTGTGTGTGTGTGTGTGTGTGTGTGTGTGTGTGTGTGTGTGTGTGTGTGTGTGTGTGTGTGTGTGTGTCTAATCCACAAACAGGCATAATTCAGAACAAATTTTCGAAGCGCGCGACCTCTCCGGCGGCACTACTGCAGCTCGCTGCATTAGACAATTCCGCCAGGCAGCATATATATTCGACGATGCTACTAGCGAACTAGATGTATAAAGCATTTACTGCTGGCGGTACGCAGAGCTCGGAAATGCTTGAGCAGCTCCGAGCTCTGCGTACCAGTGCCAGTGCCTATCGCGGAGCCCACCTAAGAATGTGGGCTCCACGATAGCCACTGGCGGCGCGCACCGTTGCGACGGCGCGCGGCAGGTGGCGGTCGCGGAGGCCCCAGCAAGATGCTGGGTCCTCAAGCTGCGTTGGTTACGCTGCTCTTGTGTGTGGAGGAGCGTCAGTGTTTAAAAGTTAGATCAAACGCAGGCGGCGTTGCGTAACACGCACAGTATGCCACGCGTTGCGAAATTAAAGTTATGCGAGACGCGGGCCATACTGCATCGTTCGTTGCCCGCTCTTCGTTTCCGTCGTCTGGCTGGCGACCCACGCTAGTTTTCGATCTTTTTGGTCTTGGGACAAAGCGAGCACAAGAATCCTGCAGTGGCTTGGGTGTTGCGCATGCGCCATCGCGGCTCGCAAATTTCTTGGTTTGCCTAGCTCCTTGGGTCCCCAATTAAAAACTCTAATGTTTCGCCGGAGCTGGGATGTGCGCCTCCAACTTGTAGTTTGATTTGCAGGGCGTGGTCACCCGTGCTCGCCCGCTTATCTCATGGAGGTGTGGGTGACGTAAGTAGGTATTGTGCTTTCACCCCGAAGTTCGCGCTGAAGCTACAGACCGCACGAAAAAGACACTAAGCACGCTCCAGCGGCCGTCTTTCCAAAGGGAATGAGCTGCGTGCTAGAAGATCCTCAGTAAAGACAGTTGTTAGTTTCATGTGACCTGTTTTGTGTTTGAGCAGCGTGCTGCAATTGTTGAGCTGTGACAGTTGTTAGTTCGCGCTCACCTAGTGCATGTTATTTTCGTGCGTACTTTGTCTTGGGCAGCGCACAGCATGGTACGAGCTTCTTGCCGTTCTTCGCGTGACATTCCAGTTTGTTGCTATCGCAATCATTGCTTCGTCCTTGCGAAACAGTGACGCGAGTGCTCAACAGAATGACAACTGTACAAATGGGCGATTACCAAGTACTCACAGCAAATATAATTGTCGATAAAAGCCCATGCCCTTAACTAGAGAACAATATGATTCGTGTATATATGTAACAATTATGACGCAGCATGCACCGAGATGAGCAGATTTCCACTGTACCTCCATGCTGGATAATCATTTCTTGATTGTCCTTGGAGAACATTCCCAAGACATCAATGGATATCCTGTAGAATGATATTCACTTTATTTTATAGATACATGTGATAATATGGGCACGGCACGCATCTGACGAACAACATGCCTAAGACTTTGCTTGCACCTATGCAGGTTATGCTGTGTCTTTCTGCCATCACATCGCCGTACTGCTTCGGAACTGCCTTCGTTCTGCCCCATGGACAGCAAAGCAAGACTTGGATCTATCTGCCGCTGAATTCTCAGCCACTGCGCATGACGTCATCAGCGGCGGATCTACTAAAGGACCAGCACGACAGCAGATTCTTCAGAGGGCACGGCACGCATCTGACGAACAACATGCCTAAGACTTTGCTTGCACCTATGCAGGTTATGCTGTGTCTTTCTGCCATCACATCGCCGTACTGCTTCGGAACTGCCTTCGTTCTGCCCCATGGACAGCAAAGCAAGACTTGGATCTATCTGCCGCTGAATTCTCAGCCACTGCGCATGACGTCATCAGCGGCGGATCTACTAAGGGACCAGCACGACAGCAGATTCTTCAGAGGGCACGGCACGCATCTGACGAATAACATGCCTAAGACTTTGCTTGCACCTATGCAGGTTATGCTGTGTCTTTCTGCCATCACATCGCCGTACTGCTTCGGAACTGCCTTCGTTCTGCCCCATGGACAGCAAAGCAAGACTTGGATCTATCTGCCGCTGAATTCTCAGCCACTGCGCATGACGTCATCAGCGGCGGATCTACTAAAGGACCAGCACGACAGCAGATTCTTCAGAGGGCACGGCACGCATCTGACGAACAACATGCCTAAGACTTTGCTTGCACCTATGCAGGTTGGTTACTTCACAAATTCTGTTTGTTATAGAAGTGATGATCGATTTTTGTTACTAGTGCCGTGCCCTGGCAGATGTTTTAGTATTCTTTGGAATTGTTGTACAATGATTTCGATCCTGCTGTCGGGCGATGTAGAGCAAAATCCTGGGCCTACTAATACTCAAATGCCACAAGCAATTCTAGATAACCAAGCAGCCTCGGACCGTAAGATAGACGCGGTTAAGGAAGAAATCATGGAATTAAACACTAGAACTGAAAAATTAAGTGGCTATCTCGCGGTAATTCAGGAAATGAACAAGCGAATTGAGAACCTGGAACATATCGTGCACGAGCAAGCAGAAAAACTTACAGATTATGAAAACCACAGTCGACGCAATAATCTTCTGGTTTTTGGTGTTCCCGAAAGCAAGGGAGCTTCAGCTGTTGATTTGAAGAAAGTTGTGATAGATAACATCTTTAAAGAAACCCTTGGTGTAGAAATCCGAACGATTGAAAGAATCCATCGACTTGGTAAGGAGAAACCAGGAAAAGATAGGCCCATAATTATGAAGTTTTTCGATTACCGCGAGAAAGAAAGTGTCCTTCAAAACTGCAAAAAACTGAAAGGGACAGCTATAATCATTAGCCACGACTACGCCCGAGAGACGGTTGAAATAAGGCGCAAGCTATGGAAAAGTGCAGCTTCAGATAGGGCGAATGGTGCTCAGGTTAAATTGGTGCATGATAAGATTAAAATAAATGGTGATATGTACGGATGGGATGTCACTCGAGAGGAACGATACCTGTGTCGAACTCGTGTAGATAAACAGAAACAGAGGAATGCTCTTGAGGCTGCCGATGCAGTCATGCGCAGTACAAGAGAAGAGATCACGTCACATAACGCGCTAGGAACGCCATTCTCGTCGCCACAGTCATAGCTCCGGCTTCTTTCATTTAATGCTCGAAGTATAGTTAATAAAGCAACTGAATTGGAATACATTTTGCCGTCGCGAAGTTCTTATGTGGTGACCATAACTGAAACGTGGCTACACAATTCTGTCCCTGATAACTGTATTGTGCCAGAAGGCTACAAAATGTTTAGATGCGATAGGGACTCGCGAGGGGGTGGGGTTGCCATCATAGTCAAAAACTCTGTTGTGGCCTCGCAAGTTCAGAGCAATGTACCAGAAACGGTGTGGTGTAGAATAAGCCTTTATAATACAGTGTACCTTATTGGTGTCGTGTATAGACCACCCGCCACAGCACCAGAGTATCTAGATTAACTGAATAGCTTTCTTTGTGCCCATGTAAATGGGAACACCAGGCTAATTTTGACTGGAGACATTAATCTACCTCGTATTAACTGGGACGCTTTTTTTGCCTGGTCAGGTCGAGATTGATAGTGGTGAAAAGCTGTTGGAAATTATGTTCGCTCATAACTTAACACAAATAGTGAGCGAATATACTGGGATGACATCTTCGTCTCGGTCGGTATTGGATCTGGTGTTCCTTTCAAACAAAATGTGCAATTATGAGATATGTGTTGACGAGGGTGTTTCTGATCATAGATTGGTTTCTGTTACTATTCCACTGAGTGTTTCACGAGCTAGAACCTATAAGACTGTACAAGTAAGGGATAACGCGAACGCAGATGACACTTCCATCCTTGACATGTTGGGGTATTCATTCAGTCAATTTCAACACGTATCCGATCACGAAACAGTTGAGGAATTGTGGCAGCGTTTCAAAGCTATTATTAAACATTGCGTCGGCAAGTTCATTCCCAGTAGAGCGAAGAAGATTAAAAAGCGCAACCCGTGGATAACGCGAAACACTATTCATAAGAAGCGGAAGCTAAAAAGGCTGCGTAGAAGAAACTATGACTCCGAGGAAATAGCACGTGTACGAAGGGAACTGAAGAAGGACTTCATAGAATCTAAGCGCGTTTTTTTTTTTTTGGTCACAAGTTGAGTACTTTCATTAAACATTCGCCCAGCAAGTTTTGGCTTTATATGTCTGATAGGCGTGATAAAATTGAGGAGCTGAAACGTGGAAATGAAATCGTGACGCAGAATGTTGATATTGCAGACAGTCTTAATATTTTCTTTCAGTTAGTTTTTACAAGACGCCGATGTCACACTGAAACAGAGGATGCTATACATTACTTATCTGAACCGATGGGAGATATTATTATTAGCCGAGAAGGATTATTAAAAAGCCTGTTGTCTCTTGATTCTAAAAAAAACATGTGGACCTTATGAAATACCCACCTCTTTCTTGCAGCGTTACGCAGAATGGATTTCTTACTACTTGCAAGTTATTTTTCAAAAGTCCCTTTGTACTATTTCAGTGCCATGTGACTGGCGCACAGCTGTAGTTGTCCCTGTGTTTAAGAGCGGTGATCGGTTATCCGCTAATAATTACCGTCCCGTTTCGCTTACGTCAATTTGCTGCAAAATATTAGAACATGTCATAGTCAAGCATGTCGTCACATTCCTGGAAAATAAAAATTACTTTTATCCTTATCAGCATGGCTTCAGGAGTAAAGTCTCAACTACAACACAGCTTATTGAAACGGTGCATGACTTTGCGTCAGCTTTAGATATGCATGAACAAAGTGATGTCATCTGCATAGATTTCGCTAAGGCCTTTGATAAGGTGCCTCACGACAGATTACTGTGTAAACTTCGCTGTGCTGGACTCAGTCAAATTCTGCTTAGTTGGATTAAAGCGTACTTAAATGACAGAAAGCAATTCGTGAAAATTGAAAACTCTATGTCTAGTTCGTTAGAAGTGTTTTCAGGAGTACCACAGGGCTCGGTTCTTGGGCCCTTGTTATTTTTGATATATGTCAACGATATTGCAGATATAGCGAAACCTCCTGTAAAGCTCAAACTGTTTGCTGATGATTGTTTAATTTACGCGCGAGTGATTCATAGGAACGACCAGTTGAACATTGCCCAATGCCTGCAGGAATTACACTTATGGTGTGAAGCTTCGGTAATGGAAACCAATTATTCAAAGTCAACTGTTACCCATATTTCTAGGAAAAAATCCATAATTCCATTCGAATATTGTATCGGGACTCATACCTTGTTGACAGTGAATGCGTTTAAGTACGTAGGTCTCACAATTACGCATAATCTAAAGTGGCATACGCATATTGATTACGTTTGCTCGAGGGCTTCACAGAAGTTATATTTAATACGAAAAAAACTGCAGGGTGCAAGTATGGACGTAAAACTTCGTGCTTTTAAAACGTTTATACGACCGATAATTGAATATGCCAGTGTTGTGTGGAGTCCTCACCAGAAAGTGTTGGTAAATAAACTAGAACGAATACAACGGCTTGCGGCTCGCTTCATATGTTCAAAATATAAGAAGAATGACTCAGTCACAGAAATGCTACAATTCTGTGATTTGGAGACTCTGCACAAACGCAGACTTAAAAATAGATTAAAGTTTCTTTTTCAATTAATGGAAGGTGAGATTAAAATTAACAGAAACGACTACTTGCAACAACCTGGGAAACGAAGCGAGAGGGCAAACCATTCACGAGTGCTGCAATCTTACTTCGCGCGAACGAAGATGTATCGTTATTCTTTCTTCCCTGATGTAATCGAGGAATGGAATGGGTTGCCAAGTGATGTAGTCAATGCAAATGATATTAATTAATTTATGCACTTACTTGGTGTACATTTATGTGACCTAATGTAAAGATTCATGCGATCGGAGTAGAAATGTATGTTTTCGTTTGGATGTTAGAGAGCTTTTTTTGTATAATTGTATGCTTAAGTTATTATTGTAAGATGTATAATTTATGTGCCTACTTCATTTGTACAGTGTCGTACCTCCCTGTAATGACCCTCAATAGAGGGTTAACAGTATTTCTAAATAAATATAGAATATAAATTGTTCTCACATTGCACTGCCGTAGAGGGTGACTCGTGTGAAAAGCTCTGATGTTTCATTGATGTACTTCATTTTATCCCCCCTTACAAAAAGGGGTATCTTTCCCGGTAGTGTTGTATGTCCATATGGTTTCGTTCGTCTTCATAAACTGAAATAACACAAATATACGTACAACACAGTGCTGCGTCGAGTACATAGTTTTATAGTCAACGGTTCATTGCACGTATAACTTACACACATGATTTTTAGTAAAACGTTCATGAGACAGTTCTTATAAATATATTTCCTTTTTTTCTTTCCTTGTGTGTCGGCGCTTCGCTCACCGCCATTGTGACCAACAAAAAAGGACGACAATAGTTTGGTGTAAACATGGTTATCATAAGATCACCCGTTGTTCTTACGTGACATATTCAACGGAATGCGGTCACATTGATGAAGGAAATGATCAGGTGTTTCTGGTTGGTTAAAAAGATGAGCAAAATAGATAAAAATTAAAAACAGTTTTGTGGTGGTAAATATTTACCACGAAACTCTACTGAGAAATGTGCCAAGCGTCTCGTCACGCAGTTGTAGTCACAAAATCGTGTTTCCTGGCTGTAACAGAAAACAAGGTATCGAACATCATCAGAAAACGAGACAGTGAGAGATGACTAAATATGTGTTAAAAAATTGAGGCGGTGCCCTTGTAATAAATGTACGACCGGAAATTAGATTATAAGTGCGATAATTTTGACTTGCCGATGCAAATATGCCAGGGCAGGGCAATTGTGCAAAATTGCACTTTGAGTAGAAATGGAGAGAAACCACATAGAGATGTGTGGTGAAAGTTTGCATAAGCAGTTCCACTTAATTCCAAAAGATCCAAAGCCTTGTCGGAAGGCGCCCAGCCCGCAGTGAACCCGGCGAAACGTTTTTTTTTTCACCCGCATTCTCCTCTTAGCACCTTCTCTTCTTATAGAGGTAACACTTATATGGACACTCTCGGCGGACACACACACACATATACATTGTTACGGGGCAAAGTGAATGCTAGTGGGACAGTGGTTTAGAAGGAGAAGGCAGGAAGACGACGAGTTTGGAACGGCAAGGCTGGCGACAATGGCCGTTAGATTAAAGTAGTGTTAAGTGCATATTTCTTGTGTGTTTTTTGTGTACGTTACATTTGGTGGCGTACATTGTTTGGAGTATACAGAAGCGATAACTCACGGGAACAGACATTATCACCAACGTGGTGCTCATGAAGTCGATGTCATCTGCTTTACGCAGC
>JALIZH010031113.1:0-17945 GCA_030522465.1 Rhipicephalus appendiculatus | reverse complement strand
CGCATTCCAGGAGGTTACGCTCATCGCATGCATTGATCAGCCAGGTGTGCCGCAGCAACGGAAGCACGGCTTTCCACTCTTTCGGATTTCTTGCTGCGCGTGCCTCGTGTTTTTTTTCCCGCAATTCCTTGTGCGGTTTTAATAGCCGTCTACATGCAAATTGTAATGCTTAGTCTTTTACGTAATTGGATCAAGAGAGGATACTTGTCTGACACACATGGCACAACTCATAATTAAGAATATCTGTCAATCACCTGATCTTCTTAATTGCTCGTTTATGGGCAGACCCCAATTGAACGACTTGATGCTTGTGGTGGAAGGTGTGACGTTATTATGCATGCGAGCTCTAAGCCAACTCCAAAGGACATTGTTTTCTGTTTTTTCGTGGGATGAGGAAAACGTACATCTCTTGCCACAGACACCGCAACTGTCGTGCTCTAAGCAGACATGTCCCAGAATTATTCCAAAGCTCTAGCGTGTATATTCAGAAAGGGGCAGGCCACATGACATTCTCCGTGAACGTTCTCGTCACTCTGTGTATATGTGTACGCAGCATAATAAAGGCGCAGAAGAAAGTACGAAAGATTAGGCGTGCGCACGCTTCTTTTGCTAGGCGACACTTGGCTGGGCCGCTCATGCGCGGAGCAACTGTTCCGGAATGTGTCGAAGCAGATCGGAAGAAAAAAGAGGCACATACCATTTATTTGACGACACCTGGGTTGGTGGAGCATAGGTAGAGCGGTTACACTGAATGGAGCCCCCTGCAAATAACGTGTGATCAGAATCGTGCTTCTCCTTAAGTTTACTCATGTGTGCGGCATACCATACCTGCTGGCACGTTGCGCATAAGCAGGACGATGAAACGCAGAGGGCAGCCAAAAAAGAGGGTGATTTTCAGTCCTTTACTTTTGTCGCTTGGGCTGTGCGTGGAATGTTTGCATTTCTGTAATGCTACTAACTCACTCAAACGACTAACACATACGTGCAGCATATATAACAATACACGTGCAACTCCTCCTACTTTCTCCTTTGCTGTGACCCAAATGCACTTTCTTTATTTTGTTCAGGTGATATGCTTTTTCATGGTTCAACAGGCATCTGTGGCAAAGTTTGAAAAGGGAAAGCCTTTGCCCACAATATCACACGTAATTGCATTTTGAAAAAATTATCAGTTTTTTTTTTTTGCGTGGGTGCAAAACACGAAATTGATAGTGATAACAACTTTTGCAATGTAGGGGCATTGTTCGAGTTTCCTGAGCATGTGCTGTAGAACACAGCTTGTGAAGGCGTACAAGACCATGTACCTAAACGAAAGGTAATGTTAAAGAAAAATTTTAAAAGAAGACCAAATGAAGCATTGTACAAAAATTGATGTGCATAGGGAGTTGTAGGAGAAAAAACGTGAACCATTCTAAAAGAATGCATACTTTATTGCTTTCATACCTTCAAAGCAAAAGGCATCAAAGTTGCGTGATAGTCATCAATACACATAAGTTTATTGATTACTTTTCAATATTGGTTCAGGGATTGCCTAGCTGATAGAAGGCCACCGGTATTCAAAACATTTCTCCTTGCTTTCACCTGTGGTCAGAAAAAATTTACAGAAGCAGGTGGTCAGGACCTGCAGTAAAACCTTCTCTTGATGCACGCACAATCATGTTTCTTCAGACAACATATCAGTTGCTGATTCCGCAATCTCCTCGCTGGACAGTGGATCCTAAAAGAAGAGTACAGTTGTTTTACACTATGGCAACGGTTACTGCCACATTGCGCACAACTGCTGATAACATGCAATGTAAGACATATACTATACCCCCCCCCCCCCAAAAAAAAAAAAAAAAAAAAAGAAAAGAAGGGGGTGTCACTTGACCAATACATAAGCGCTCCTAAAATCTAATATTCTGTGCAATACGTTTATCCGAAAACAAAAATTCCGAACTGAAAAAAGTAGGTTAATCCCACATGTAATTTGCTTCTCTTTAGCACAAGAGTCAGCAAACTATAATGTAAGAGACAGTTTCGTCGCAGAAACAAGGCACCAGGTGATTAGAAACAGAAATTGTAAAATTCACATTTTACGTAATAGTATCTGAAGTTTCACGTCCAAAAACCACGATTTGATTATGCGAGGCGCCGTAGTGGAGAGATCCGGAAATTTTGACCACCTGGTGTTCTTTTAACGTGCACTGATATCGCAGAGTACACGGGCCTCTACCATTTCGCCGCCATGAAAATGTGACCGCTGCGGCCGGAATCGAAACCGCGACCTTCGGGTCAGCAGCCCAGCACCATGTCCACTGCTCCACCACGGCGAACCAAGGTTTTTCAGTGACGATACTTAGCATTTCACGTGGAGATTTAATATGTTCGTACCTAATTGTTTTTTCCTCAAGGAGTATATTCCACGTGGCAGTTCATATTCTGAGCTGCACGGAACGTAAGTCATATCGGCGTCGGGAAGTTTCCAGCTGCCTGGAGATCCTCGCAGCGTGCCTTGGGAAGGATGTATGCTGTAAACAGTTTCAACGCAAGCCAATTAATATGGCAAAAAAAAGAAGAAAAAAAAACATTTGTGCTGTTTACGTACCTTCAAACATTCCGGTTATGACAGTTACATAACATGTATACCGATTCAGCTTTTCTAACCATGATGGCCCGTTGCTTTCACCATACAGAACTAGAACAACAACAAAAATTACCTTATTGTAAGAGAACAGATTCACATCACCACAGAACCAAGAACATCGAAAGACATACCAACCACACCAACCATGTCCCCCCTTCGGGCTCCTACTTTGCACGATTGCTGGCATTCATGCTATCTGAAATATAGTTAAGCCACAGCGTATTGTTTTTTGCGTCACATAATTGTTTTTTGCGTAACATATCCTTTGCAGCTGCCCCGTTTAGATAGCGACGCAGTTAGACGTATAGTCGAACGCCGCAGAGCAAGTACTGCCGATAACAATTAATTGCGTCAAAGACTAACAATTTATTTTTTCTGACACGACCCACCTCTTGCAGTAGCGGAAGCGTGGGCATGAATTCAAGTCATCTTAATTTTGAACGCCCGTACATTGCGATCTGTATGAGTGCTACTATGGAACGAAGATGACTACGATATATATTTGTGGTAAGGTTTCAAGTCAAGATCAACGCATAGAAAAAGTTTGACGGAAACCCGTCTGGTGGGGATGATACATGGTGAAGGCAGAAAACCCGAAACATTGAGCCGACCAAAGCAAAAATTGAACACGCACACTCACGCGCGCGCGCATGCTCGCACGCACAGAGAGAGAGAGAAACGCGCGCGCACACATACACACGCTGACACAAACACACTCACCCACTCATGTACACACACGCACACGCACCCGCACACATGCACACAAACACGCACTCGAAAACTCACTCGCTCAGAAACACACACACACACACACACACACACACACACACACACACACACACACACACACACACACACACACACAAACGCGCGGGTACATATATGTACACACACGCAAACACACTCATCCACTCACACACACGCACACCAACACAAACGCGCGCGCAGACATATCTACACACGTACACACACACACGAATGCCCGCGCGCATATGCACACACACGCAGACGCTCTCACTCTCACACACATACACGCACATACACACACACACACACACACACACCCGCACCCGCACGCAAACGCGCGCTCACACATATATACACACACGCACGCGAAAACACTCATTCACTTCCCCCCCTCACCCAACACACACACACATACACACACACAGATATCATCTACCTGCGACCAAGTCGTGACAAAAAACCCAGAGGAGCAAGTTAGTGCGCACTCAGAAATCTGGGCAGCGCTGATAATGGGCACTTTGTTGATGCTGGCAACAATATTTCACACCGTGATTGCAGGCTTCATCGAGCGATTTCAAGGTACCAACACGATGACAGCAAGAAGGGCTAAACTTCTGTCCTTCATGCTTCTCAGATGTTTGATAATATACGCCCAAACACCCGCCTTGTAAGGACAAACGCGAAATGAATTCTGCCAATAACAATGCATTGCATAAAACATGACATCACTTATTTTTCTGACATGGTCCACCTGTTACAGTAGCGTAAGCATGAGCGTAAATTCTTGCAAGCACGTGACATAAACACACATACACAAGCAAATAATGCACTGAACAGAGAACATTATACTTACGTGTAGATCATATTGGCTGCTGTCTTCGGCCACCGTAACAACGAATGCAACACGTTCGATAATTGCCAGTCTCAGAGAGGCGAAGAATCGGCATTGCAGCTCGTTGCAACGGACGCGCAGCGCACTGAACATGTCCCCGTTGCATTGCCTCGTGGCTGATTTGCGGCGGATCGCGCGTTTGCGAGTCTGTTTGCTTACTGTGTCACCAGGTACGCGTCACTCACGTACAAAACACCATTAGGCAACGCACGTCATCAAAACGAGGAGTGTAAGACCTGGTTAAATCGATGAAACAAAGAGCAGCACAAGCGCGACTTCTAACACCACACCAACCGCCTCTCATTCGAATGCCCTTCCCGGCATACACCTCAAGCTGTGCAAAGCCTCAGAGAGATGACGCCGTCCTTCCTTCGATGCGGTTGAAACTGGTTGAAACGGCGCCAGTAAGACGCCCCATTTGTGAGTCGCGCCATCACCGCGAGCTCACACATCCCTGTATGCGCTCACACTGGAGCGGCCGTCACATGCTGTTTTGTGAACTTAGCGGCATCTTTTTCTCCTGTGTTGGCAAATTGATGACGGTTAAGCGTGTATGGTGCAATGCTGTGACCTGACGTTTGCTTCACATTACGGCCAGTTAACTTTCGCGAGAAAAAAAAGACAAAAAAAAACAAACAAACAGACAAGACAACAAGAAAATTCGGATAAATTGTATTGCGAGTCTCGGAACATATTTTTCTCGCTCCACGGAATTATTCTTCGATCGCATCGTTATAATTTTTTTCGGTTGTTGTGCCCATGTCTGTTCGGATTTTATGCCACTTCTTTAATTACGTGTGAAGTGGGCTCACTTTATTGAACTGCAGTTTTAATTCATACCCCACCATCACTTGCAACAGTCTCCCGCAATTTAATATCGCTGCTACTCTTATTTTCTTTTCTGCTGTTACCTAATACCCGTTCTCTTTATACATTATCCACTGTTCAATTGCTAAAGCCAACCTTGAACAAGAAAGATCACGATTTGACACATTGACCAATAAACTTCCACTCCATAGTGTAGGTCCCCTGACGGATGAGTCACTGCGCGTTTATAAGTTACAATCTAGAGGTTACAATGCCTATCGCGGTGCTTTAACTTTTAAAATGGCATGCTTCTGTCAATGTAACCTTTATGTGAGAGGTAAATGAAGAAAACACAAAGATAAAATTGTTGTAACAGCCATGTAACTTATAAACTATAAGTTACTTGCCGTTTCATGCTGTCCTAAACGTTACCGTGATAAGAGTGTACGACTTCATATTCGCTGCAGATAGAAAAATTCTCATTACAAATGTTTCGCGGCGTTTTCCACTTTGCCGTTCCGTGATTAGACTCACTGACCGGTAAGCTATCCGTTGCGCTAAAAAAATAGGCACCATAAAATTTGGTTGTCGGTCCCTTTAATTTAACCGGCATCGCCATATATCACCATAAGAGATGACGCTCTGTTGGATTATAACAGGCCCTTGTGCCAAAAAAAATGCGATACAACAATCATCAATTATGTAAGAAAAAAACGAAGAAGATCCTGCATTTTATCCTAAATGTATACTTTTTTACAAAACGCTGCATTTTTCGTATTAATTTTACGCCGATAAACCCATTGAGACAAAAATCACAATGCGTTGCGCAATGCCTATATCGTCCACCTGACTGCTCCTACAACTTTACTCGACTGTTGATGTCTTTATACGAAAGATTTAAATTACCTTGCGAGCTTCGTAATGAGAAAGGAAGCCACGCGCAACTTCCAAAAATGGAATTAGCAATTTTGGCGCAACTTTTACTAAAGTGGTTTACAAGGCAAAGCATTACAATTTTCGCTCACCTCCTGACGTGGGCTATTTTTCTACAAAATTCGTTTGACCTTGCGTCGTCACTGTATCGCTTGCTCTTGCTTCGTTTTTAAAATCGCTTGCTCTAGTCATTTGCTTGGCCTGCTATCGGTATAGCAGTATGCACAGTGGAGTTAAAATGAAACAGGGCACGAAAATGGTCCACATGCCCATCTATTTGATAAATTACCTAATGCTAAAGGAGACAGAAGTTTAAGGGAAGATAGAAGCTTGCAAAGATGCAAAATCTGTCAACAGGAGGTGTAGATTGAGCAAGCGTTTCGACACGCAGACTTGTCTTTGTCAATGAAGGAACTGTTTGGTGGAGGTAGTGGTTGTGGTAGAGAAAAGACAGTGTTTGCGAAAATAAACACCCTTTCTGCCTATTTGGTTTATATCACCATCTCACCGGAAAGTGAAATTGCCTGCCTGGGCCAGTATCAGGCCACTGCTCTCACATTATGTCCACAACTACAGATCAATCAGCCGCCTTTGAACGCCTATGTAATATTCGCAAAGATAATCTCGGATAGTATAAAAGGTACACTTGATTTTAATCAACCTAGAGAAGAAGCTGGTTTTAGGAAGAGGGTACTCTACCATGGATTAAATTCATGCGGATAATCAAATAATTTAGCAATCTGCCGAATACAATATGCCCCTCTCTACGGCATTCATAGATTGCGACAATGTATTACACTCGGCAGAGATACCAGTGGTTCAGGGGCGTAGCCAGAAATTTTTTTCGGGGGGGGGGGGGGCACCTCCTTGATTTCGGGGAGGGCACCTCCTTGATTTCGGGGAGGGCACCTCCTTGAAATGGCCATTTTTTGCTATGCATGCCATGGCGAAAAAAAATTTCGGGGGGGGGGGGGGGGGGGGCACGTGCCCGGTGTGCCACCCTCTGGCTACGCCACTGCAGTGGTTCTTGGAGCACTGCCTCGACAAGCAGTACTTGATACATATTTGAATTCCATAGTCAACGTATAAGGTGATTCTACAATTATTCTGCTTCTTATTAAGAAAATAAAAGACGATAGGGATCCGCCAGGAGATAAATACCTCCCGTGCTATTCACTGCCTGTCTAAATAAAGTATTCGAGCTACTAGATTTCGAAGAAATAGGGAGGAGTATTAACGGAGAACATGTTAACAATCTGTGGTTTGCAGACCATATCATACGCTTCAGCGAGTGCGGCGAAGAGTTACAAAAAAAAAAAAATTACTGAAGAATTAAACCACTGAAGTACGTGAGTAGGGTTGAAGATGAGTATGCAGAAAACAAAGATTATGCTATGTGTTTTAACGAAAGAATGACGATTCATGATAGAAAACTGGACCTATGTCTGTCCAGGCCAAATGTTAACAGTGTAGCCTACTCATGTTAGGGAAATCCACCAAAGAATAAGGATCGATTGATACGCATACGGTAGTCATTCTCAACTCACGACCGGTAATTTACCGCAGAGGAAAGAGAACGACGGAGACAACAGTTGCATTTTGCCAGTCCGGACATATGGCGCAGAAACCTAGAGAATAACGAAGAAAGTCGAGAAGTAGGTAAGGATCACACAGCGTGCGATGCAACAAAAAATGATAGGCGTAACCTTAAGAGATGGGAAGAGATCGGAGGGGTGAGATAACAAAGGGGGGTAATGATTTTAAGAACAGCGAAAGAGACAAAGACGGACGAAGATAACACACGCACAGCGCTCTGTGTGTTATCTTCGGCAGTCTTTGTCTGTTGCGCCGTTCTTACATTCATTGTGTACTACCAGCATGCCCAAATTTCTACCCTTCATAAAGCGGAGTGGCCGATATCCTAGTAGATATTAAAACCAAATGATGTACCTGGGCAGGCCACGCTATACGGAGGACAGAGAATAGATGGGCAGTTAGAACGTCGCAATAGATACCGAGAGATAGGAAGTGTGGCCGAGGACGACGAATGGTTAGGTGAAGCTACGAAATTGGGAAATTCGGAGGCATGAAACGGAATCATGCAGCTCACGCAGGACTGGGTTGGTTGGAGGTCATTACTAGAGGCCGGATTTTTAGGCACTAAAAAATCGTGTTTTAGGCGCCAAAAATAGGCAGGAAAAACAGTTTTAGGCCCCCCAAAATCGTAAATATAGGCACAATAAATTTTAAAAAAAACTCAAATTTTCCAAAAAGGACGTGCGCGACCTGGTCTACGACAGGAAAGCAAACAAATGTTATATTTTATGATTGTACAAAGGCGTTAATGATTTAACATAGCCATGCAATGGTCCCTTTTCGGGCGCGGTTTCCAGAACACGGTCTCTCCTTTTATTGTCCAGTATGGCAAGTGTCCACCATCGAATAAACACGCTCCTGGGTCTGCTTCTTTTTGGCATGGCTGGGAAGGGCAGCACAGGATTCAATAGCCAGACCGCTAAAAGGCCAGAAGGGTCTGTTAGCCTTGTATTCGTCGGGTCTAATAGCGCAGAGTCAATTTCTCCTCTTTGTGTGAACACCATAAAGGGCCCCCTTACCAGGTTTGAGCGTTTCGAGCTAGAAGTGTAATGCATGCATTGCGCTAACGATCACGTCTGCCAAGATTTGCAACGCTACCCTCCCCGGAAGGAGGTGAAATGTCGGACTGAATGTCTCGTGCCCTTTATCTCACGGGCGCGCGCACCAATGTGGGGGAGGTGAAGTTCAACAAGGAATGGTCGTGTGCATGTCACAGTAGTACATGAAACTGCGAGAATTATTCGAGGCTACATGTGTAATTTGTGCAACTGTTGCTTGAATAGAAGAATGAAAGTTAATAGAAATAACGAAACATACAAAGGGAATGTGTGCAAACTTTTCTTTAGTTTTTTCTCCGAATCGCGAGCGATGCGAGACTTAGCTGCCTATATTTCTTTTGTGTTCGTGTTCTCGCCGTTCCCGCGTCGTGCCGGCGCCAGCCCTGACAACGCTTAGCATGTTTTTGGTGCATCGTTCCTTACAGCAGTTCCAGCTGTGCGACGCGCTGTGTCGTGGTAAGGATACAGGATCCATGCCAGCCTCTCCAAACGCATAGACGGATCCATCCCACAGAAACAGGCAGTACACTATAGAGCGAACGCCGAAACGATACAACACCGCTTGTGCGCACGACCTGGCTTGGGCATGTCATGTGCACATAGTGTAATCTTGCGTGCGCATGGCATGTTGATGCGTCAACGTCGTGTGATCTTCCGGCTCCGAGTTTCTCTGATACCGAAGAGGGCATGGAAGGAATTTGGCTTGCGAGTGGCCAAGGTTTCAAGCTCATCTACCGGCACCATGCTTTCGCGGCTCGTAATGAACCAATTAAAAAGTTCTTGTCGTACAAAGCTCTTCATTGGGCACGCGAACACTTCCAGTATCTGACTAAAATTTGTAATGTGATCTGGTGAAGCGCCCTTTAAGAGTAAATTACAAACGAAAGAAAAGCCATGTGCACATCTGATTTTTTTTACCTACTTTCTCTTTTCCCCTGACGGCACTCCATGGTTTCGCATTCGCTCTCCATATTCCTGCTGCTGCGCGCAGGCACCTCCTGTTTTCTGCCCCCCCAGCACGCCCAAGTCTTCAAGGAGGTGCTTCAATTCCATGGGAACACTGGACTGGAAAACCGGCGGTAAAAGCCGCCCGCCACGTCCTCGGCCATAGACGCCACTCTCCTCTTCTTCCCCTCTCCTCTTCCCGCCTTCCCGCCTGGAACGTGCTCCCATTTAGGGTTGCAGAAATAGCGTCCTTTCCTCTCCCCGGCTCCAATCGCTCGCGCCATGTCAGTGCGGTGGGGTAAGGTGGCCGGCGCGTCCCATTTCACTGCTGCTACCGGTTGCTTCCCGGATGTTTGTTGAACTAGGGAACTATAGGTTGTTGCACCCCATAAAGTTCCGAAACGTCAATTTTGCCCGGTAACATGAATTACGGTCTCAAACTGTAATCGAAAGCAAAATTTGAGGCTAAATAGCGTTCATATAGGCACCAATTTTGAAAATAGGCATTTATGGGCACTTATAGACATTTAGGCACGAACCCCAAAAATAGGCATTTATAGGCACTATAAAAACACTATAAAAGCCCTCCTTTACCCCTAATTCATGCTCATATATCAAAGTGGCGCGATAGGAACGCAAGGAAAAAAATAGGCATTTGCCTATAATCCGGTCTCTAGTCATTACATGGGGCCTTCGTCCGGCAGTGGACATAAGACAGGCTGAGGATGATTGCTTTCCTTAGCACCGTGTAAACGCTTTCATGCCTCTCCCATAGTGACAAAAGCAGTAGATAAGGAAGGAAGTGCCGAAAAAGAAAGGGGGGGGTTGGGGTGGAGGCTATTCAGATAACTTCGTGCGGTAAATCGTGACGCTAAGTGGGAGAAATCCCAAATACAGGAACAGGAAGGGCGGAGAGATGCCGGGAATGTATCCGGCTTGTGTTCGTGTTAACAGGGCAAGAGAGAAGGCGAGGGGGGGGGGGGTGAGGGGGGGCTTTTCATTGGGTCATGTATTTGGGGGTGACAAAAATTGCGTTATTGTATTTCACCTAAAAATGTATCACATGTGGGCAGCAACTTAACGTCAGAATTACATGGCCAGAATGGTTAAGAGTGCTCAGATAAGAGGATTAAGTGAGACCGCTGTGTACCTGTTATATCGGACAGGTTAGAGAGCACCCTTGAAAAAGGTTTATGCTTCTGATAATGCTAAAGAAGGTCTGTGTATTTTTGTAACCGACACATGTGATCAGCAGGAGAATATGAGCCCTTACCATCACAATCAATATTATTATTGCCTTCTTTTACTTACGGTTATTATCAACGACGCGAATCTTCGTTAAGCTCTAGTTATCCTCACCGCTCAAGCAGTCTGAACATGAAGTAAGACCCACGATCACTTTCTGAACTTGTCCGGCAGTTCACATAAATAGGCTGAGAATGATGATAATACCCGCCTTTCATTGAGCGCCATTAGTATTGACATCAGCTCAGAGAAAGAAAAGCTTGGATGTTTGCACTCAGTCGTTTGCTGATTATTTACTTTGTTCCATATCAATTCTCGAAAGTTTCCCTTTCATTAAAGTAATTAGATAGGCTTTACCAGAGAATGTGCGAAATGAGCTTGTTTTGTAAGGAAACAGGGTAAACACGTGGCGTGATTAAACACAATGGGGTTGACAGATTTTGCAATACCTTTACACGCAAAATATTAGAAGTGCGCATGGTTCAATGCATTAGTGGTTAACTACTAGAACACATACACACATGTGCAGGAAAGATGTTGTGTTCAAGGCAGCGAGATTTGTGGGCCATCGTAGGTTAACAACAAACCTTTAAGCAAGGCATTTGGTGGAATGAATGGCACAGCTTCGCTCAAAACATTTTTAAAAACAAACTTCAGAAAAGTACGCCATACTTGAGAACGTAGAAACATAAAAAAGCAGTACTGGTATTTTTAGCCATCCTACTTTGTTTTTTATTTCTTACAATTAAAGAGAAGGTTTCTTACTTGGTGGGAACCACCAGCTGCTGCTTTTCTTCAGAGACTTGCTTCACACGTACTCGGTTTGAGTATTTGGGTCATGTGTGCACGCACAAGTTTCATCTGTTGGTTTGCGGTTTAGCAAGCCGGCATACTATAAAATGTGCAAAATTTTGTTCCTTAATAAGTGGTTGCTACCAGCTCACGCAGTTCGCAAGCCTTAAAAGTTGCCAGGTTTTTGGCTCGGGTCATTATTAGAGCAAAATTCAATGTGCGGTACTCCAACACTTTTTCCAAATGCGTTTGCACGCGCAGTTTATCACATGCTCATAATACGAACCCCTCGGCGCTCCTCCTTTGTAAGCATGAGTGCCAAGAGTGGTTTTAGTCCGCCGTGGCGGAGCCGTGGGTATGGTGCTCGGCTGCTGACCCGAAGGTCGCGGGTTCGATCTCGGCGGCGGCGGTTGCTTTTCGATGGAGGCAAAGTCGTAAAGGCCCGTGTACTGTGCGGTGTCAGGGCACGTTAAAGGTCGACTAAATGGTCGAAATTTCTGGTACACTCCGCTACGACGTCTCTCATAATCATATGGTTTTATGAGGTAAAACCCCAGATATTAATATTAATATTAATAGGAGTTTTTTTTAGGCACCTTTTCACTAAGAATATCCTCTGTGGATGCAACATTAATAGAGTCCATTCAGAAGAGGACGTACAGGAGATCCTGATCACTGCTCGATTTTGATGAACTTTTGGCGAAAGCTTTGTCCCAGAAAAAATATCTTAAAAGCTAGTGCCACGACAAAAAAAAAATTGTTTGCCTCAGAGAAATATAAAAAAAATCCACGCCTCTCCACGAAGTGAACGATGACGAGCGGGCCAAGCTAGGTCCTAGGGTGCATGATGTCTACGTTGAAGTCGCCGACTAGTATAAAGGGTTTGTGCTTGTAGGTTCGGTCACAATTACGATTGATATTAGTGTATTGTTAAACCTTTTCTTTTAGGAGCGAAGCTCGCACCCCAACGTCGCCGTCGATTTCCTCTTAATCACTGTGGCTGCTGATTTAAGAAGAGATCTTTAGGCCTTGTGTGGTTTGGTTCTAGCGCACCAGAAATTCGACGTTAAAAGAAATAAGCTCTGTGCACAACTGGTTATAATGGTCGTCTTCACTTTCCCCACCTTTATCGTGGATTGTGAAATGACAACCATCATTGCAGCGCACTACGGGCGCTTTGTCGAAGGTAGTAGCAGACGCTCTCCCCACCCGGCGCCGGCGCGAAAAAAACTATAAAACGCTCCGCGTGCCGAACTCCGCGCGCGGCGTTCCGTCGCCGCCGCCGCGACGGAACGTAGGTCGCGCCACTAACCCTTTGCATATCGTTAATCATTGCGGTTAAGAATTGTTGGCACGCCTTTTTTTTCTTGATGACAACGTCGATATTAAACAGTTCTCGGTAAACTTTTTCACTTTAGAAGTGTTTTGACAGCGCCTTCACTTCCAGGGTCCACCAATGACCCCTCACCCCAGCACCGCTTCATTCTTTTTGGAAGTCTCAGCCCACATGCCCCCCGATTTCCATCACGCATGGTGGCCTCCTTGCGGTGTTGAAGCTGAAAGTGGGGGAAAAGGAAAGAGGGGGTTGAAAGGCGACTGGGTGGCGCCCCCATGGAACGCTCAAATGGACGGAAAAATGCACCCCCCTCCGCGTCACCCTTCATTGGCGCGTGATAGAAGCGGTAGATTTCCCAAAAAATAAAAAAGAAAGGCCGCATTGCTGCGAAAAAACCGCATCGATGTTGTTTCACCCGGCCATCATCGACAAGCATGGCCCCTCCTCGATCGCTTACATGGGCGTTCGTCGGCTACGCTGCCGTTTAAAAAGGCAGCCCGCCTGAGGCGGGAGATGCTCGGCTGCCTTTTTTGTAATGGAAACGATGATTGATTCCGGCGCAGCGCATGCCTCACTTGCCGCGCCGTCGACGACACTGGATGGAACTCGTTGCGCGTTCTGCCCGGGGCGCTTGTCGACAAGAAGAACGACGCGTGTTGGGCGTCGGTATAAATTACGGCCTTGGGGCGACTCCTCGCAGGGCCGTCGCCGCGGAGTCCATTCGGCCTCTGGCGTTGGTATTCATGGTACCCGCGCAGAAGCGTTAGGAAGCTCCCGGTTGAGCACAAAATTTCTCCTTGGTGCAAAAATTAATGACAAACAGCACGTACACGGCCAAGTAAGGGCAGTTGACGGCGCTTAGGCGTCGAAAGGAAGATACCACTGACGGTGCCCAGTACAGCGTGTAGAGGAAGTAAATAATAACCCTCGCATACCATGAAACACGCAATTGCTACCCAGTAAAAGTAATATTATTTATTACTGATTTTTAATCTCACTTTAGGGAGTAGTTCCAGGAAAATAGGCCTTCCAAAGAGGAGATGCGGCTTGCGCGACTAAGCCTGGCACATCGGCCGATGTAAGAACGACGATGCATTCCAAAATGTGACGCTGATCTACTACGAAAGCTCCACAAAAAGTGTGTATAGAGAGAGAAAGAAAAAGACCCATATTTAGCTTACTTAAGTTCATTTGAAACACAATAACAAAACGTAATCAATAAAAGCGTAGCAATGTTAATACCGCCGAATTATAGTGACTGTAACATATTCCTTAACGCGCGTTTTGTGGTAGCGGAAAGAATATAATGCTGAAGTTCACTAAAGATTAATGAAGTGTATGCATGCTTACCAAATCTCCTTTCGGAGAGAATCAATAATTTAACATTACAAAATAAAAAATTGCTCTTGTAGCCGGACCTCCCAGTCGGAAATTCCAGAAATGAATCCTGAAGTGCCTGCTGCCTCAACGTACCGTAGGGATATACACAGGAGCCCTGAAAATTCAAGCTCAGCTATTTCTGCGAATCAAAGCGGGCAGAAAAGACGCAATCCGAATCACTCGTCTTTATTAGAACGAAGAACACGAGCTAAGAACTACATATGTTGATAAAATTTATTTTATTATGAGAGCGCCGCACGTAGTCGTTAGGACCGTACATGGGTATTAAAGGGGGCCCTGCAACACTTTTTGAGCACGCTCAGAAAACGCTGTCGATCGGTAGTCCAGGCTCTCGAGAACACGCGAGCCAAATATTATAGCGCAGCACGCGGCGTGGAATTCACAATAAATTCTCAAAGTCAGCTAAAAATTGCTTTCTCTTCTCTCGACAAATGACGCTGCATACTCAAAAATCACTCGTCACCGCCATTGTATCAACCATTGGCTGATTTGAGCTTGGCGCGCTCGGTCGTTACTGGGGCCGCCGCGGGAGACCTCGACTTGTCCACGCGTGCGCGCGCGATCGCAATGAAAATTCGCGTATTCGAAGAAAAAAAAAGAGATAAAGCGCTCAAGATCACGAGGCGCGCGTGACGTATTTTCTTCCCCCGTGCCATCCCTCCTGCTTAGCTTCCAGCGCTTTTGTCGGTACGAGAGAAGAGAGAATGCAATTGCAGCGTGCGACAAATCTTTGTAACTCCACTCGTGCTGGACGGATTCCAAAAATTTTTGCGGCGATGAATTCGTGAGGCAATAAACTCCTTTAGTGAATCCATTCCATGGTTACTTGAAAACGTGTTGCAGGGACCCTTTAAAACAGGCTTGATATTGTCACTTAAAATAAAATTGTGCAACATGTTTCTGCAGCACAATGTTTAGCAGTCTTGGTTGGGCATTCTCATCATTTTCATAAAAATCAAAGAAGATTATTTTTAAATAACGTCCTTAAAATGTGGCAGTTCTCGCTAATTTTGCAGTTAGGGCATTTTTGGAATTTTATAACGAAATAGATATAAAATTTGGCTGAACGCTGTCTTGCTTAATTAGCACATTACATTTCGTAGACTTGTGAGAAATATTTTGAGGTACGGGGCCTTAGCCACAGTCGCAAAAAATAGCCCCTGAATTTGAGGTCAGCGAGAGGCAGTTGCTCAAAAATCAAAGTTTGTCATTTTTTTAAAGTGTACTGTGAATTACATAAACTTAATTTTCTTTAGGCCGATAGTACAAGGGGTGTAAACTTACAAAAAAAAGTAATTTTGGTGGCCACAATGCGTTAACTTTTTAGTGATAGGCCTCGAAAGTAGTGACATCGGAAAGTTGCAAAAGTAGGTTTTTCTACCTGTAGGTAAGCAAGAAATTTTGCTATAAATCCATGATAATTTTCGCAAAACGAAGGTTGATTCCTTTCTAATTAGATATTTTTCCCAGCTCATAAAAATTTGGTGCAAAACAAAAAATAGTCGGGACCCCCCTTGGTCTGACCTTATCTGAACACAGCCACCTATCACATTCATTGCTTCGCCCTTGCGGCGAAACTTTGACTTTTTTTATGTGCTTGTTGATGCCCTCTCTGCGCGGGGTATACGATATGCTGTGTCTAGGTATATGTTAACAAATTCAGCTACCACAATGGTTAAGTCATGATCATGGGTGATAGCCGTCGGGATCGAGATAACACCATAGGCGCCAACGTGGGTCCACCAGGTCAAACAGTGCTATACCTGCGAAACATCAATAGGCATTGTACAAGCTCTGATATATCAATGCGCAATAAACGCCCAGCTACCTCTGTGTAGAACCGTCTCACTATCGTGTTGTACAGACTCCTACGACGGAGGCATCAGCCATGTTTTGCTCCTTTCTTATTTTATTTATTTATTTATTTATTTTTGAATAGGATGCCCCTATGGCAGCAGAAAACTGTGTTTAGAGAAATTTATTTACACAGACTATGGACATCAACAACATTTGAACTGAATGGAACGCGACAATAGAACGTTGCTAAATACCATTGGCTGACCTACAGGGACAACAAACGCCATCTTTCAAATCCTGTGAACCTGCTCTGGCTAGTGCAGCCCCTTATTGCACATCCGTAATTTTTTATTATGATAAAGCATAGCCTCAATACCCTACTTAGCACTGCCTTATGTCTCTTTTACATCTTTTTAAAGCTAATATCCTCGCCAAGGTGAAGTAGTAGTATGAAAACATTCATTGAGTACAAGGTTTCTGGTAAGTGGGCGGGGTCCTCAGTCCAAAGCTCCGCCGGCCTTTGCGGCTCGCTGGGCTTGGTCGAGCAGAGACAGCTTCCTGATCCTTGATAGAAAGCCAGGTCTCTCCCTGCCGTGTTCGAGATGTTGTCCTGAAAAGGGAACAATCAATGTTTTGAAGCCACGATTCGCATTCCCACTAATTGTGGGCGAGAGTTGGCCGTTCTCCACACCCGGAACAACTGAGTACTTATATCGATGGATTTATGCGGTCTTCTTTTTTTTGTTTTTGTTTTTTTCAGAAAGCCAGGGTACGTGTTGGTTTGTACTTGATGCCAATCTCGCGCCTGTTCTCCGGTAAGATCCGGATAGGGATGAATATGGTTCCAGCACGTTGCGACGCGAGTACAAAGGAATAAACGGGCAGGTAGAAGAATGGGGAAAACTGATGACGTGCGAAAAACTGATGACGGCAAAAAAGTCAGTGCAACAAGAGACTGCGCATACTGAAGGCAGCTGTAAGCGAAAAAGATATGCTGGTTTACCCTACGCACACAAGATGTCACATGGCCTAAAAAAATGTCGCTAAGCGCTACGGGGTGGACGTCGTCTTTTCCTCCCCAAACAAGTTGTCCGGCATGTGCGCCCGTGTGAACAAGTGCACACAGCCTAGTGGGTCGAAAGATGCGAACGAAGAATGTGGTATAAGACACATGTCCAAGTTTGTTGATTGCGACGTAGGAATCGTGTACCAGATACCACTGTCGTGTGGCAGTTCTTACATTGGACAGAGTGGAAGGTGCCTAAATGTTCGTTTGGGTGAACACAAGCGTTCATTAACACAAGACACGCATTCCCATTTAGCAGACCATTGTCGGGAGTGCGGGTGCACTCCACACTTTACTGATACCAAGGTTCTGTCCAGGCATAAAAAGCAGCTTGCCCGAGAAATTATAGAGGCCTTCCACATTAGAAGAAGCTGTGAAAGATGCGTGAGCCAGCCATCGATAAAGCTTTGGGATAGGGAATACGAGTTTTTGGTCAGCACGTGCGGCAACGCGACAAAAAACTCGTAGTGCGCATGCTATGTTGCGGGGTGGCAGCCAGAGATGTTCTTTTTGTTTTTCGTTAGGAGCGCAAATCATGTGACTCGATGATACCTTCTTGTTTACTTTTTCGTGTTTTTCGGAATAAAAAATTTAGTTGTGAGTCAGCGCATGTCTCGAGCACTTCTTCTGTCCCTCGTCTTTTTTGTGAGCGCTGCACAGTCCTAAATAAGAAGAATGGACTCGCAACTTAAGTTTACTAACAG
>JALIZH010031108.1:0-32646 GCA_030522465.1 Rhipicephalus appendiculatus | reverse complement strand
GCTGCTAGAAAGAGGAGGACGACGATCGGCGGCTGTGGTTGTTGCTCGTGCTCGCGCTCGCCAGCAGTTAGAACTGCCTCGGAAAGGTCCTTGCGCAGAGCAACAAATAAACCTGCTCGACGTACGAAACCCCCATTTTAAGTGGTGGAGGAGCCGGGGTTCCCTTCATCCTGGAACTTTGCAATCGGACGCTACCGTCACCTTTCAACATGACTGCTCCTGGTCCTTCGCAAGCTCCCGCAACAACGACAGTCTTCTGTACTGGCGTGCCTCGGCAACGCGACCCACCCGTGTTTCGCGGCAACGATGATCACGACGTCGAGGATTGGCTCGTCGACTACGAAATCGTAAGCGCTTCGAACAAATGGGACGACTGCGACAAGCTCACGAACGTGCGCTTTTACATCGCTGACGTGGCCAGCCTCTGGTATAAGAACCATGAAGCTGAAATCACCACCTGGTCGAGCTTTAAAGCAACCATCACCCAGGTTTTCGGTCGTCCCGCCGTGCGCCGGCTTCGTGCGGAACAGCGCTTGCGTAGTCGAGTCCAGCGCAGGGACGAGACGTTTACGAGTTATATCGAAGATGTCTTGTCCCTGCAAGCGCGTCGACCCCCTCGCTCGCCGAAATGGACAAAATAAAGCACGTCATGAAAGGAGTCGACGACGACACGTTTCAAATGCTTGTCGCGAGGAATCCTCAGACTGTAGCCGACGTGGTACAACTCTGTCAGTCGTACGACGAGTTGCGAAGGCAGCGTGTTTCTACGCGCCGTGCTGCCGAAGATACAGCTGAGGTTTCCGCACTCGTCAACGACGTCGCTGCTGATCACATCGTTTTACTGCCACAGATCAAGCAGTTCATCCGCGAGGAAGTAGCGCGTCAACTTTCCCTTGTCGCCCAAACACCTGAACCAGTGACATCCGTCGACCCAGGTCTTCGTCATGTCATTGAGACGCAAGTCGCGCAGGCGCTGCCACCATCGCCACCTGTCGCTACACCACTGACTTACGCGGCCGTCGCTGCCAGACCACAAGCCCCCATCTGTTTCTGGCGCCTACCGGGCCACCGGGTCCTTCTACACGACGCCGCCGCCCCCACGCGCGGTACCCCATCCTACGTCGCCCTCCGGACCTCCTGTCGTTAGCCCGTGGCGCACCTTTGACAATAGGCCAATATGCTTCGCGTGTGGGTTTGTGGGGCATATAGCCCGCTACTGTCGACGTCGCAGCTTCCAGTCCCAGGACGGTGTGGCTTCCTCCAATTATCAGGCTGCCCAGCATTCTCAACAACCTACTTCTGCTGTCGCCGACTCGTTTTCCCCACGACGCCCTTTCGACTCCCGCCGTTCGTCTTCGCCCCGTCGCCGATCCATCTCCCCGATGCTTCGCCGACCTAGCCCCGCACCAGAGGAAAACTGATAGCCGCAGTTCCGGAGGCAAGAACTGCGTTGTCGTCGAACTCTTCAAGACCTCCCCTTTTTATCCGCCCAACGAAATTGACATAGTAGTAGAAGGTATCGCCGTACGTGCACTTGTCGACACAGGAGCCGTAGTTTCTGTAATCAGTGAGAAACTGTGCCGCCATTTGAGAAAAGTGACCACGCCGCTTACCAACCTTGCCCTGCGTACGGCGACATCGCATTACATCACGCCTTCTGCTCAGTGTACAGCTCGTATTGTAATTCAATATGTTCGGTATGCCGTCAAGTTCATCGTTCTTCCGCGATCATCCTACGACGTCATTCTAGGATGCGATTTCCTTTCGACCCATCAGGCCCTCGTAGACTGCGCTCGTGCTGAACTAACATTGTCGACTCCATGCCCTGATCTCGACGACCGCAGTCCCCCCTAAAGTGTTTGCCGCTGCTGACGTCCACATCGCACCTATGACGGCCGTTCTAGTACCTGTGTTCGCGCCTGCTGCCACTGACTCAACTGTACTGTTTCAACCCTCTATAGGTAATGCGCTTCACCAAACCTTCGTGCTTCCATTTGCCGTCATCAACTTTTGCAATGGTTCTGCGGCACTTTACGCGTGCAACATCTCTGCCTGCCCATCTCTGCTACTACGCGGCGAGTGTGTGGGGAGCTTCGAGCCTTTGGATTGTGTTTTCGAAGAAACAACGCTTGGAGACGGGGCCTCGCTACCAACTTGTGCCGTCACTCTTGCAACCGACTCCGATGCCCCTAAGGACATATTCTGCAAAGCCGTCGATTCCCAGCTCACGCCTGGGCAGCAGAAACAGATTGTCAACCTCCTCCAGCGTTTTCGAGCCTCCTTCGACCACGACCAACCTTCCTTAGGTCGAACGTCGGCAGTCGTTCACCGTATTGATACCGGTCAACAAGCACCATTGCGACAGCGTCCTTACCGTGTGTCCACTACCGAACGTCGGGTCATCGATGAACAAGTAGATGATATGCTGAAACGGGGAATAATCCAGCCGTCTAGCAGTCCTTGGGCCTCACCAGTCGTGCTGGTGAAGAAAAAGGACGGATCTATCAGGTTCTGCGTGGATTACCGCCGTCTCAACCGAATCACGCGCAAGGATGTCTATCCCCTGCCCCGAATCGACGATGCCTTGGACTGCCTACAGGGAGCAGAATTCTTCTCTTCCTTAGACCTACGCTCTGGATACTGGCAGGTACCTATGGCGGAGGCCGATCGCAAAAAAACTGCTTTTGTCACGCCCGACGGCCTCTACGAATTCACAGTCATGCTCTTCGGCCTCTGCAATGCGCCCGCTACTTTTGAGCGGATGATGGACACGATTCTTCGAGGCCTGAAGTGGAATATCTGCCTATGTTATTTAGAAAACATTGTCGTCTTTTCCACTGATTTTGCGTCCCATTTAACCCGCCTCGAGCAAGTTCTTACTTGCCTCTCCGGCGCGGGACTGCAACTGAACCTGAAAAAGTGCCACTTCGCCGCTCGAAAGCTTACGATCCTAGGGCACATGGTGTTGAAGGACGACATTCTCCCTGGCCCTACCAAATTAACAGCCGTTTCGGAATACCCCAAACCGACTACCATGAAACAGCTCCGAAGCTTCATCGGCCTTTGTTCTTATTTTCGGCGCTTTGTCCTCAATTTCGCTACCATCATCGCTCCTTTGACCAAGCTCCTCGCTGGCTCCAGAGATCTTTCGGCATGGTCTCCCGCTTGTGATGAGGCATTCAACGAACTGCGACGCATCCTCACGTTGCCTCCTATTCTGCGACACTTCGATCCGTCTGCACCCACTGAGATCCACACAGACGCTAGCGGTGTCGGGCTAGGTGCTATTCTTGCCCAACGGAAAGATGGTTTCCAGGAGTACGTCGTTGCCTACGCTAGCCGAACACTTAGCAAAGCGGAAAGCAACTATTCTGTGACGGAAAAGGAATGCCTTGCCATTGTTTGGGCGATAGAGAAATTTCGGCCTTACTTGTACGGGCGTCATTTTGACGTCGTGACTGACCATCATGCCCTCTGCTGGTTGTCGTCACTCAAAGATCCAAGTGGTCGTCTCGCCCGATGGGCGTTACGCCTCCAAGAGTACGATATCCGCGTGGTGTATCGCTCTGGCCGCAAACACGCAGACGCAGACGCCCTCTCCCGTTCGCCCCCTGTCTCCTGAATCTGCCTGCTTCGCACTTACTTCCTACGACACCACCGCCCTCACCATCTCCGACATGCCATCTGAGCAACGCAAGGACCCGTGGCTTGCTTCCGTTCTCGACATTCTGTCTGGTCGGACCCCTTCTCCATCTTCTCGGACATTGCGTCGGCAAGCCGAGCACTTCGCCATTCGTGAAGATGTACTGTACCGCCGAAATTACACACCCGGCGGCCGTAAGTGGTTACTCGCCATTCCGCGACACCTCCGGTCCGAAATATGTTCTACGTTCCACGACGACCCACAATGCGGCCACGCAGGTTTCCTCAAGACTTATTCTCGCATAAGTCTTCGATATTACTGGCGTGGCATGTACCGCTTCATTCGACAGTACGTGCGTGCATGTTCCACATGCCAAAGACGCAAGACTCCCCCGCAACACGCCGCCGGCACCTTGTTACCTTTGCCATGCCCCGCGCGGCCGTTCGACCGCGTAGGCCTCGACATCTACGGTCCCCTTCCGAGCACTGCAGACGGTAACCGTTGGATAATAGTTGCCGTCGACCACCTCACACGGTACGCCGAAACTTCACCTCTTCCTTCGTCTACAGCAAAAGACGTTGCCGCTTTTATTCTCCACAATTTGGTACTTCGTCATGGAGCCCCTCGAGAGTTGCTGAGTGACCGCGGTCGTGTGTTTCTCTCGGACGTCATCACATCCTTGCTGCGTCAGTGCCGCGTCGTGCACCGCACCACAAGCACCTATCACCCTGAAACCAATGGGATGACGGAACGCTTTAACCGCACTCTCGGGGACATGCTGTCCATGTATATCTCGTCAGACCACTCCAATTGGGACCGCGTACTACCGTTTGTCACGTTCGCCTATAATACCGCCATTCAAAGCACTACTGGATTCTCCCCTTTTTTTCTCCTGTACGGACGGGAGCCGTCTTGTCTTATGGACACTATTCTTTTGTACCGACCCGACGCCTCAGAGTCCACGACTCTGTCCCAGGCAGCAACATATGCTGAAGAATGCCGCCAACTTGCACGCTCGTTCACCACCCAAGACCAGGGGCGCCAGAAGTACCACCACGACGCATCCACTGACACTACTTCGTATGATCCTGGCTCTCTCGTCTGGCTGCGTGTTCCATCTACTGCACCTGGCCTTTCCACGAAGCTCATCCCCAAGTACCACGGTCCATACCGCGTAGTTCAGCAAACATCGCCCGTGAACTACCTCATCGAGCCACTGGAACCATCTTCTGACCATCGCCGTCGTGGCCGGGAAATTGTCCACGTGTCCCGACTAAAGCAGTGCTACGATCCTCCGGTGTTTTCTGGACCCTAGGTCGCCAGGATGGCTCCTTATTCCGCGGGGAGTAAATTGTACTGAATACGACTGGCAGACGCTACGCTGCTAGAAAGAGGAGGACGACGATCGGCGGCTGTGGTTGTTGCTCGTGCTCGCGCTCGCCAGCAGTTAGAACTGCCTCGGAAAGGTCCTTGCGCAGAGCAACAAATAAACCTGCTCGACGTACGAAACCCCATTTTAATATATATATATATATATATATATATATATATTCAGCAGGAAAGTTCAGTGGGTTCGGTCTGTGTAAGAAAAAAACGGGTGCACGTACGAGAAAGCAATACTTTTATGCCTTACGTTTCGGCCGTGGCACGGCCTTCTCTGACGAAGGCCGTGCCACGGCCGAAACGTAAGGCATAAAAGTATTGCTTTTCTCGTACGTGCACCCGTTTTTTCTTATATATATATATATATATATATATATATATATATATATATATATATATATATATATATATATATATATATATATATATATATATTGACGCGTGTATAATACATCTGGACGAAGACGACGATGGGGGGAATTCACGAAAACTGTAGGGGGGCCTGTGGATATTCATAGACGAAGACAGTTTTTCCTGTTCAGCTGGTTTGAACACGTCGTTTTCGCTGCCTCAAGGTATTCCTGTGTTTTGTTCGCGTTGCACCGCGACACTGGTGGAGGTGCTGGACCGCAACCCTGCCTGATGCTCCCCACTCCCACTGGGAGCCCTTCATCCAGCCCGAACGCATTGTCACCTATTGCAACTGCCGTGCACCGCTTCAGTCGGCGACTGCGAGGCCTCTCTCCAGAGCTCACACCCTCGCAGGACCCTTCTTGCCGACGCCGCTTACCTCAACCAATGGCCTACGCAAGCCCGCAACAAGTGCCCCAGGGCAGCTTTCCTCCGAACCCATCCCAGGTAACGCTCTTTCCACCATTGGTGCCTGATCGCTTTAGTGGTGGCCCCCACGAAGACGTTCACGACTGGCTTGAGCACTATAAGCGTGTTGCCAAGATCAACCAGTTGTCTGATCAGCAAAAGCTCTCCCGTACGTACTTCTACCTTGAAGACAGCGCTGGTACTTGGTATGAGAACAGAGAAGCCAGTCTGTCAACATGGAGCGACTTCCGACAGCAGTTCGTGGATACCTTTGCCAGCGTCGATCGACGGGACCGTGCTCAGCAGCTATTGGAGCTGCGGTTTCGAATACCCAACGAAACCATCGTGATGTTCGCCGAAGATATGACGCGTCTCTTTCGTCGAGCTGACCCGAACATGACTGATGATAAGAAGCTGAGCTACCTCATGCGCGGTGTGAAGGAGCAGCTTTTTGCCGGGCTTATGCGCAACCCTCCAAGTACCGTGGCTGACTTTATCAAAGAAGCTACAGCTATCGAGCGCGCCCTTCATCAACGGGGCAGGCAGCGGTATGATCGCATGTCCAACAGCGCCCCAACCACTGCCACCGCCATGACGTTTGAGAATCAGAGCTCCTCGCGAGACCTGAGTAGGGAAATTGTTCGAGAAGAACTGCAGAAGTTCCGGTCTCCGGTAGTTGGAGCCCCCATGGCATCGGTCGTTGAAGACGTGCGCGATGAAATCCGGCAAGCATTCTCGACAGCTGATCCTGATGCCCAACAGCGTCCTATGAGCTACGCCACCGCTGTTCGACGTGCACCTCCACCTATGCCGACGCCGTACTGCCAGCCAGCAATAGCGACTTGGTCACCGCCGCAAGAGGAGACACTCAGGCGACCAACCCTACTACCGCCGTATCACCAGGCATCCACAGCCGCCCCATGGACGTCGTCACAAGGCGAGACGTTCCGACGTCCACAGCTCCGAAAGACAGACGCATGGCGCACAGTAGACCGGCGTCCACTTTGCTTTAACTGCGGAGGTGCAGGTCATATTTCCCGCCACTGCTGGCATCGCGGTGATTCGTTTCGCCCTCTTCGCCCTCTTCGACCATGGTTTGACGGTGAGCTCGCCAATGACGATTATTTAACACGCCGCGACGACGCTTCTTTTCAAGGGCCTCAAGTACGCCGTTCTCATTTTGACGACTGCCGTACCCCTGACGAGGAGGCAATGCCTATTCACCAGCCGGGTTTGGGACGCCGGTCACGCTCTCCCTCCCCCGCGCATTCACCTTCATCGCACCGACGCACCTTCGCGGACCTTAATGGACGGTAACCCAGCCCGCGCTGGGGAAACTGAGCGCGGCGACCTCCGGGCGTAAGGTTGCAGGCCATCGGGATGACGTCAAAAAGCTCCCATTCCTCCCACTGCCAGACTCCGTAAAGCCGACAAGACGTGAGAGCGACCAAATTGTGACCTCGGACCTTACTCTTCTTGACGGCCAGAAAGTGACAGCCTTAGTCGACACTGGTGCCGACTTTTCTATTATAAGTCAGGACCTCGCCGTCCGCCTCAAGAACGTAAAGACGCCATGGACAGGACCTCATATAAGAACGGCAGGCGGCCAATTATTGATGCCTATTTGACGACGCACAGCAAGAATCGACATAGGAGGTACTCCTTTCGTTGCGTCGTTCGTCGTTCTCGCCGCATGCTGCAAGGATTTAATCATTGGCATGGATTATTTAAGAGAATATGGTGCCCTCATCAACTTCCCGGACAGTTTGATTATCTTCTGCAAAGGTCCGAAGTTGGTTGCTTGTTCAGAGGCGAGACATAATACTCTGCGTCTTACGGATGACGATGTGGACCTCCCTCCTAGGTCATGCACACTTGTTTCCGTGGCAGGTGATGCCACGTTTGACAGTGAAGGAGTTGCAGACCAAATAACCTCACTCCTCTTTACCCACGGCATTGCCGTCGCACGAGGTATCGTCAGTGTGACTTCTGGACGCACGGACTTGCTGCTGACCAATTTCAGTGCTGAGCGCCGCCACCTTCTAAAGGGCACGGCCGTCGCCTACGTTGACGATGTGGTAGATGCTGAAGGCTGCTTGTCGATAGTCGACGAAGCACCAAAACAACTTGATCCGGCACCCGTTCTTGACGTGAGTACTGCTTTGCCGATGGACGAGCGACGGAGGCTCCTTGAGCTACTAGCCGAATTTCACGACTGCTTTTCGACCACATCAAGGGTTGGCCGCACGCCTCTAACCAAACATCGGATAATTACCGAAAACACGGCGAGGCCTATTCACCAGAACCCTTATCGCGTGGCTCCCAAAGGAACGCGAAGCCATACAACAACACGTAGAAAAAATGCTTGAAGATGACGTCATACAGCCATCAAAGAGCCCTTGGGCATCTCCCGTGGTCCTAGTCAAGAAAAAGGACGGCAGCCTGCGCTTTTGTCTGGATTACAGGAAGCTAAATCAGGTTACTAAGAAAGATGTGTATCCACTCCCCCGTATAGATGACTCTCTCGACAGGCTTCGACATGCTCGTTACTTTTCCTCAATGGATTTGAGGGAGTGGATGCTGGCAAATCGAGGTCGACCCGAGAGACCGCGAGAAAACCGCTTTTATGACGGCAGACGGCTTATATGAATTTAAAGTCTTGCCCTTCGGTTTGTGCACTGCGCCTGCTCCCTTTAAAGGCTTATGGATACTGTGCTTTCTGAGTTGAAGTGGAAAACCTGCCTAGTCTATCTTGACGATGTCATAGTGTTTTCCGCAACATTTAACGAGCCATACTTCAAAAATAACAGCGCACTTTCAAAACGAGCACACTAAACGGAGAGGAAACGACACACACTACAAGCGCTGACTCGCAACTGAAAGGTTTATTCCGCATCGCACACACATACATGGTGTTTCAAGAAATGTGTCCACTATTTAAAAAAAATCAGGAAAATGTGGTATTTGCTCGCTGCCTTCACAGTTGTTTTTTGTATAGCGGCATGCATCTTAAGATGGTTGAAGACATGATTTGAAACAATAATTAAGAAAGTAAAATTAATTAACTTTTTTAATTAGTGGAGTTAGGTGGTTAAGTCCAATGGGGAGAATTGAAGTCCTTCATGCGAAGAACCCATTTCAGCTTTGAGATTTCGAAAAACCGGCCTCTATTAATTATTATGGCGTAATGAAGTTCAGGCAAATTCAACGGCGAAACCGAAACCCAAGCACCGATTAGCGCAACAAGCAGACGACTAGAATGACGTCACTGTTCAAGACAACGGTTACAGAGGTGCAGTGCGTCCCCGTTCGTTAACTTATGTGCGTCATGCGTGCTACTAGTGCAAGCGCAGCCCGCACACTCACACCAAGAAGTCAATTGATGGTTGATATAATGACGTTCACTCATTGTGGACGTCTCAGACGAATGTGGCAGTTGCGCTCTTCTGCGTTTCGGTTTGGGTTTGACCGCTGAATTTGCCTGAATTTCATTACGCCACAATAATTAATAGAGGCCGCTTTTTCGAAATCTCAAAGCTGGAATCTCAAAGCTTCGCTCAGTGATCACCTCCGAGATTGCACGCCGACAGGTTGCTTGCATCTAGGAGGCCATAGCCCAGTGCGCCCGGCAGCACGCACGCCGTCTGGCAACAGAGACATCGCGGAGTGGTTGATATCTGCTCCGACAGGTGCCGCCACCCTGCCAGACAATTTTTCATGCGCGCACACCCGCAGCCCCAATGACGTCGTGCGGACACTGCATGTCGTACTCGCAAGGGGCGGTTGAAAACGCGTTGGGCTGAGCCGCAGTGATCTGCAGCGATTCGCAGCTTTATAGCGTTGTAATAAATTACACACTGTAAGCAGAGAGCTTAAATTAGTCTGTAAATGAGCCTTAGGACTTGGTCTACTGGCCCAGTGTGTTTGTACAAAATCGTCCAAACCGTTTCAGCGTCCCTTTAAGGACGCCCGAACTTGCTGCGCCGGTGGGGGGCGGGAGGTGGGTTCCTTGGAGTCAGCTGTGTAGCCTCCGTGACGTTAGCACAGGGGGAGGAAGTGCTGGTGGATGCTCGTGTGGCATCATTCAACGAATGTGATGAGGCAGTGCTTTCTTCGCCCCCCGCTTCGATGGGAGGGGGAGAGTTCTTGTTTGACAAGGGGCACTGTTCCGCCTGATTCTCCTCTGGAATCCCAAGGTGGTCGTTACCCTCCTGTTCCATCGTGGCTTGTTCGCTGGAACTTGCCCCGGCGTTAAGATGGCCGACTTGGGAGGGAGGACGAGCCAAGATGGCAGCAGCGGCTTGCTCGGCTGAGGAGCCTGCGGCGCCTGGTGAGTTGAAGGGGCCAGGGCTGGATGGCAGTTCTGGCGCCTGGCTTGTGGAGCCTGGTACAACCGTGGCGGGTCGTTTGTACCTGCGTGGCTGAGCGGGACTCTTGCGAACCTTGCGAGGACAACGGCGAGGTGAGAGCGGTTTTCTGGCCTCATCTTGCCGAAGGATGTTGTTTGCCTCCCGGAGAAGGAGTTCGAACGCTCGAGAGCGCTTGGAGCTGCCGCTTATGGTGAACCCCGACAGGAAGCTTGGCGTAGGGTTGTCGTCCATCACAAGGAGTGCCGGGGGGACAGGGAGGGAATCGGCTGGTGGGGGGTAATAAAAACATGATAAAAAAAAGCCGATCGAAAAAAGGCTAGGCGGACCTATATCGTCCTACTTAAGCTCCGAGGAGGGCTGGACTCGTGAGCGGAGACTCTGGGTAATCGTTATAGGGAAATTAATAAATAACTAAATCAAATGATAGGGAAGCTTGAAGGAAAATCATTACTGTGGATGGAAAATTAAAACTAATAATAATAAAAGGAGAAAAAGAAAAACTCAGGAGCTAGAAAAAAGCGTGCGACCGCACACGCCGCGGCGAGAGGAGAATGGAAACCAACCCCGAGGGATCGCGCACGCAAGTATGAAGAGGGAGGAGCGCGAGGAGAAAACCGGTCTGTCGGACGGCTGTTCCGCTGTACGGTTGCACCCCGGTTAACTCACGCTGCGACCACGGTATGTCGCCACTGCAGAAAACATGTGGCCGCCGTCCTTGCGGCGTGATATGTGTGATGTGTGTGAGCATGGAGGTGTGCGTGCGAGGGACGGGCGGACGGATGCGTGCATTTGGTTAGCGAGCGCGGACGGAAAGATTATGCGGGATTGTCTACATAACTTCTGAACTGTTGCTGCGCCAGCACGGAAAGACTTTTTAATTTTCTGTCTGCGAACCCACTGTTATTATATGTTGGAAGCGTGTTGAGGAAACTAACCCCGAGCACGCAGCCAACGCAGCGGCATCTCCTACCTACGCGCGGATTGTCTACATGACTTTTGATCTTGTTAGGTTTGAATATAGTAAACTAGAATACTTCTAGAACACTGTAGTTCGGAGTAACGACGAAACACGGCGTTGCTGAACTCATTGGTTCGGACGGCTGCGCGAGCACGGAAAGACGTTTAGAGGTTCATTGCATGCGTGCGTAATCTGGTTCTTGAACACTTATGCTCATCACGGGACAGGCTGACAATTCGATGTTCGTCGCATCACAGATATGCTGGAAGCATATTGTGGAGACGAACTGTTATCACGCACACATCGCCTATGAATGTCGCGAATTAGTGTGCATAGGACGCATGCTAGATCTGTCATGACTGACTGTGCATCTTGAAAATCACGAAGTCGTTCAGTTCAATTTTAAATGTGCAAAGCTTTTGTTTTGATCCTTTAGAAAGTATGAAAGCGCATACAACAATAGAAAATAGGACTGGGCAAACAGGGGCAAAGAACACTGCAGTGAGAGTTTTGATTCACGACATGACATTTTTATCAGAACGCAGATTGCGAAATGTGTCGTGGAGTTCAAGTTACATGCACACATTATTATAACTATATGATATTATTTGAGAAAAGAAGTTTTTTTTCTTTCCCGCTTTTTTTTTGCGATTTCTCAATCGACAATCCAAGACGTTTTCGTCGCTTCGCGGTATTCGGTCAGCCTTGCGTAAGCATCTCCGTCCGTGCCGAGGCCAACGCGAAGCACGTCGATGGCGTCGGTGGAGGCTGCAGCATCTAACTCGGACGCGAAAGTTTCCTGGCTGCACGCCATAACTAGACAGTCTGTAGCGTTGCGTGCGTTCGTTGGGTACGATATTCACTGTGGGCAACGGAGGGACGGTGGGTTAAGCAAGAGGTCGCAACAGTCGCGAACGTTCCGGGGGTGTAGCCCAGCGGCGGAACAGCCGCCCACCGGTCCCGGTTTCCTCCTCGCACTCCTCCTTTTTCTTCCTTGCGCGATCCCTCGGGGAAACAAAATTACGCTTCCCGACATTCTTGAGCCTGTGGCCCAACTTGTGCTTGTAAGGAATGACCGCATATTTTGTAGGTTTCTCTCGATCGGCTGTACCATGGGATACTTACTTCACCTGCCGCAACAGTTTCTCGCACACAGAAGACACAACGGGAAGAGGGAACCCCGCGTCTTGCAATCTTCGCACTTGATTAAAAAGCTCTCTTTAACTCGGTGTTCACATGACTTCTTCAGGGCTGATCCTAGCGTCGAAGCAGCAATGCCTCACTTCACTATCTTGGAATGTCCCGATTTAAAATTCAAAAGAGGTTTTGTAGATCTTGGGTTGTAAAACCAGCACGTATGATGTCTCTGAAAGTCAAGCTGCAAATCCAGAAACCGAATCTGGTTGTGTGAGGGTAATTCTTTGGTGAAGCATAGTCCCATGCCTTCTTCCTGAAGTGTGCTCATGACTTCATTGATACGTTCGGGTCCACCAGCTTCTGGCAGAAAAATTAAATAATCATCGACGTATCGGAAAACGCCTTTCACCGTATCAGCCAGTCTGACTTGAAGGGCCGTGTCGACTTTCCCAAGGAAGATATCACTTAGTATAAGGGCCACTCTTAACCCTATACATATACCGGTTTTTTGAATAAGCACCTTTCCTTTCCAGGTAATGAACGTAGAATTCAAATAGAATATGAGCAATTCGGTGAAAGACTCGACCGAAATCCCACTCTTTTCAATGAATTGAAGCTCGTCGTTGTCCTCGGTGATGCATCTTTTGACGCATTTAAGTAGGTCTGGGTGCGGCAGCGAGTAAAACAAATCAACAACGTCAGCACTCAAGGCAAAACACCCCTGTCTCGTTTCCTCTCCCTTTAGATTGCTCGTTTTGAAGGTGCGCTGTTATTTTGAAGTATGAACCGTTATCAACTCACCCAAGCTGTCATTTTACTTCAATTTAACGAGCACCTTGAAAGGCTTGAAGTGGTTTTACGAGCCATGTGGTCCGCGGGCCTGATATTGAAGCCAGCGAAGTGCCACTTTTGCTTTCAAGAACTGCAGAGTTTTGGTCACGTCGTCAGCCACGCAAGCGTTCCTCCAGATCCTGAAAAAATTACAGCCGTTGCACAGTTCCCTCTACCGACCGATAAGAAAGCGGTCAGGCGCTTTCTGGGCCTCTGTACGTATTATCGGCGGTTTATCGCGGACTTCGCAAGAATTGCGTCACCGTTAACTCATCTCACGGGAGAGGACGTTGCCTTTGAGTGGGACAACGAACAAGACGCTGCTTTTAATGATCTGCGCCAGCGACTACAAACGCCTCCTGTGCTTGCCCACTTTGACGAGGGAGCCCCTACGATGCTCCACACTGATGCCAGCAATGTAGGCCTGGGAGCTGTGCTTGTACAGCAGCAAGAGGGCACGGAAAGAGTAATCGCCTTTGCAAGCAGAACGCTAACACGCGCTGAGGCTAATTACTCCACGACTGAAAAGGAAAGCCTCGCCGTGGTATGGCCGGTTACGAAATTTCGCCCATATTTGTATGGCCGCCCCTTCAAAGTTATTAGCGACCACCATTCACTGTGTTGGTTGACCAATCTTAAAGATCCTACTGGGCGATTAGCGCGTTGGAGCCTGAGGCTGCAAGAGTTCGACATGACTGTCATGCACAAGTCGGGGAAGCGACATATAGATGCTGACTGTCTGTCCCACTCACCCATTGAGTCGGCTGCTCTACCCGATGAGGAGGAAACAGCATTCCTTGGTGTTCTCGACACAACCGCCATAGGCACCGGGCGGCCGTCGTACTGGCGCCAGCGGCGCCCCTCCCGAAAAGCGCCCCTAGCGGCGGCAGCGAAAGCACTGGCATGTGAAGCAGACGACGCGGAGAAGGCTCTGCTACTTTCGCCAACGTATTCAAGTAGTAGCGGCGGCGTTTCTTTTTAGACAATCGCAAGCTGTAAGCTGTTTCGTTTGTCGCCCAAGGCAAAGAGAAGCGGCACCAACAGTGTTTCTTGAACAAAGCACGCAGCGTTCGGCTGTCCGACATGTGTTCAGATGACGGGGCCGCTCGTCGGGCTCCAGGGAGACTCCCGCGCAGTCGTTTGCGGTCGTGGCAGCGTTCAATGGTCGCCAAGTCATCAAGAAAGAATGACATTTGTTCTTTTCATATCTTTACACCCAGGAGCACCGTCGGAACGTCAATCGACTAGGCTTTGTGTGGTGCTGTGCTTTTATGCGTTTGCTTTCGTTTGGAGGCGGACCAGAGGCACGATGCCTCCTCCCTTTCGGGACTGCAAATGAGACCGGCCCGATTGGCGAAAGTGTTGTAAAATAAAGATCTTTGTATTTTAACTGCCAAACTTGCTGCTCCTCACTGTAGAGCTCCTGGCGGGAAGGCGAGTGCTGACAGCGCACGTGCACTAATGGCGATACCAGTTACATTGCGTTGCGGCTTTCAAGGCTTGACCAGCCGGCGTACGCGTTTTCATGCGTTTTCTCTAGAGAAGGGTCACCGCTTGCACGAAGCTGGCCACGTGCTTGACATCACGGAACATAAAAGCGACAACGACTGCAAATTGCTCTGCAAGTGCACCCCGCAGACGAAGTTCAATGCGATAAGCTACGATGTGGAGCTAGATCTAGGTATCCCCATTCCTATTTCTATTTTAAACGCAAAGCATTTCTTATCTCTATCTATAAATGCCTCTATCTCTCTATCTAGCCGCCAACGTCTGGGCGCTCTCGTGGTCGCCTCCTTAAGTGGACATTAATCAAAATTGGCATAGGTGGGTACGAAAATAAGACGAACATGGCTGTCTGGTTGTGATATGGTGGTATGAGTAGCGCGAAAATCTTTCCAGTCACGTGCGGCACATACCGGGCGTATACCACGGGCCGCGGGATGCTGGTATGAGGCACAGGTGATTCACAGTGGATCTACCCAGGAACGGCGAGAACAGACATTGATAATTTAAGCGGGTGCATGTCCAAAAAATCCGCCATCAGCCACGTGAACCCGACGTATGCAAAGAATAGAAATCCGGATCCCAGCAGGAGTCGAAACCAGGTACTCTGAGCGGATATCAAATATTCTACCACAGAGCCAAGCCAGGACTTGAAATTACTTTTGAAAAGATCCTATGCGCAAGAAAAATGTCGGTGCAACCAACGTCAATTGTGGTTGCAGTGCTGACTATCTAATTTCATGACAAGGTAATAAACATTACTCATGTACTCATATGAAACAGACGTTACGTCGGCTTAACGCCAACCTTGGTTTTATTAAGACTTCTTGTTGGGCGAGTTGGTTAACATCAAAGAGGTACATAGTAGCGGAAACTTAGAAAATATACACGAGAAAAGAAGTAGAAGGGAGCAGAAAGGTCGGGCGCTCCCTCGTACTTGTTTTCTCGTGTCTTTATTTTCTAAGTTTGTGCTACTATGTACCCCTTTGATTTCAATGTTGGCTCCGCTTTTATAACCGTCAGATAAACATTACATATGTGCTCCTATGACTCTGCAAGCTATATTCAAGCGTTGCTCGACCCGGAACAGTACTCTGACCAACGCTACGCGTATGATATTCCCAGCATCGGCACGAAATGTGAATCGCACCGTAGCGTGCGCTTCGTTTCAATAACACTGACGTCTGTTCTCTAACATGAGCGCTAACATTACGTCAGACCACAAGTTAGCCATTAAACGTCAGCGTAGTCGTCATGCTTAGTAAGCACACTATGTGCACATTACTCCATCTACAAAAACACGTCGATCCACCTCATTACGCGTGACTTTAAGCTAAAAAAAAATGCAGCATAGACTCGCTGATTCGCATAAAATCGGTTCCCACAATACCTGGGATCTGCCGAATTTTTCCTAATACTTTGTTATTCTGTCTATACGTTAACATTGTCCCCTAACATTAAAAAAAATAGAGCGTACGTCTCCCATTCCCTTTTCGTCTTTACTGGATGCTTCGCCGATTGAACTTGTTCCTCAGTTGTAGTTTTGCACGCCCCCCGTTCCTGTTATGTTTTCCATTTATTTTCGATCCTTCGCCGACCCTTAAGATATTGTAATCTTCAGTCTTCGTGCACACGTAGATATCGGCAGCGCACGACACAAGCGACGAGAGCACGATGAAGTGAAACCAACATCCAGCCCGCGCCCCCGCAGCAAGCGCCTGCGCCCGTTCCGGCGCCCACATGCCATTAGTTCTCCGTTGCCACCGAAAGAGGCGCCGCCAGTCCCCGCGCCCGGTGCCTATTGCGCAGCAACAACGTAACGACCCTGAGCTGCTTGGCCTAATTGACTACTTGAGCGGTAAATCTCAGAAGGCGCCAAGGGTATTCACAAGAGTGTTGTCATCGTTTTATTTACGGGGTAGAGTGCTGTACAAAAAGAAACTTTTCGTCGACAGGATCCACCTATTTGCTCGTCATCCCGGCAGCTCTTCGCACCGAAATACTTCAAGCATGCCACAACGAGGTGACTTTTGGCCACTTGGGTTACACGCGAACATTGGCCAGAGTGCGGCAAAGGTACTACTGCCCAAGACTCAACCCAGCCGTGAAGCACCACGTTCATAATTGCCTCGACTCCCACAGACGCAAATCACCCCCGACTAAACCGGCTGGCTTCCTGGAACCCGTTCAGGTCCCAAGAACACCGTTTGACCAGATAGGAATGAATATTTTGGGTCGACTTCCTACTTCTGCTGCAGGGAACCGCTCGGTTATCGTCGCGACTGATTACCTTACCCGTTATGCCGAAACAAAGGCTATTAAGAGAAGAACAGCAGCGGAGGTGGCACAATTTTTCATCGAGAATGTTGTGCTGAGGCACGGTGCACCAACCGTCGTGATCACAGACAGAGGAACCGCATTTACGGCAGCTCTTTTGGATCACGTCTTGATGCTGAGTGGAACAACTCATCTAAGACCACGCGCAAACGAATGGGCTAACAGAGCGTTTAAACAAAACAATTGAGGACATGCTTTCGATGTACGTAGACGTTGAACAGAAAAATTGGGATGAAATATTGCCTTATATCACGTTTGCGTACAACACGGCCAAGCAGGAAACGACTCGCATGACTCCGTTCAGCCTCGTTCACGGGCGGGAGGTGCGCACTATGTTGGATGCTATGCTACCGCACGAATGTGACGACTTTGACCCGGACGCCGATGTGTTCACGGAACTCGTGGAAGAAACAAATCAACTTGCACGCTTGCGGATCCACCAGCAGCAAGACTACGACGCAGACCGCTACAATGCTCGCCGTAGAAGAGTCATTTACCAAACCGGCGACAGAGTATGGGTTTGGACGCCCATACGGAAACGAGGACTATCCGAAATGCTGTTAAGGCGATACATCGGATCATACCGAGTGCTGCGACGACTCAGTGATGTTACTTACGAAGTCGTTCCCGAGAGTCCCTTTTGTACGAGGCGTTGCCAGCACCATCCTGAACTCGTGCACGTAGTGCGCATCAAACCATATGTCAGCGAGTGACTGTGCGAGACTTTTGCTAAAAAAAACAAACAAACAAAAAAAAAAGAAACTGCATTACTGATTTAGCATCGGGGCGATGCTCTTTCAGAGAGAGGCAAACGACGCGTGTATACTACATGTGGACGAAGACGACGATGGAGGAATTAACGAACACTGTAGTGGGGCCTGTGGATATTCATAGCCGAAGACGGTTTCTCCTGTTCAGCTGGTTTGAGCACGTTGTTTTCGCTGCCTCAAGGTGTTCTTGTGTTTTGTTCGCGTTGCACAGCGACAATACATACATATATATATATATATATATATATATATATATATATATATATATATATATATATATATATATATATATATATATATATATATATATATATATATATATATATATATATATATATATATATATATATATATATATATATTGTTAAGGCGTTTATTTGCCGGTACTCAGAGATACTGCGTGATGGCGACAGCCACGGCCAGGCACGAACTCTCAGCGCGAGCGGCGTCCTTTTTGCAGATGACCCACTAGAAGGCTCTCGAGAGTGCAACCCATTTCTAGGTTCCAAAGCATCGCTACAATTACCCCGGGGAAGAAAAGGGAGCCGCCGGGCGACCTAGCAGCTTGTCACTATGAGCGGGTCATAGTAGGCCTTCAGGCGCTCCACGTTGACAATGTCGAGCCCTCGACGGCGCATCTCCGAAGATTGTTCGATGGGTTCGATCAGGTAGTTGACCGGAGATGTGCGCTCGCTGACACGGTAGGGTCCTTCGTATTTCGGCAGTAGTTCTGAAGAGAGGCCAGCTGTGGAGGTAGGGACCGAGAGCCATACGAGCGCTCCAGGGAGGAACGTGGGCTCAGAAGTGGTGGAACCATCACGAATACTCTTCTGCCGCTCTTGTTCATTCGTCGTAAAGATCTTGGCGAGCTCGCGACACTGTTCAGCAAGCCTAGCTGTGTCAGAAATAGGGGCACGCTCAGATGGGTCCGGCGTCTACGGGAGTATCGTGTCGATGGTGTGCGACGGGTGCCGTCCGTATAGCAAGAAGAAGGGTGAAAAACCAGTAGTGCTCTGAGGGACGGTATTGTAAGCGTAGGTGACGAAGGGCAGTATAGCATCCCAATTCGTGTGGTCGGCGGCGACGTACACCGAAAGCATGTCGCCGAGGGTGCGGTTAAAGCGTTCGGTGAGGCCATTTGTCTGCGGGTGGTAAGCAGCAGTTTTGCGGTGGACAGAATGGCACTCCGTGAGGATGGCTTCGACGACTTCCGACAGGAAGACACGGCCTCGATCGCTGAGAAGCTCCTGGGGTGGACCGTGACGTAGTATGAATCGGTGCAGCAGGAAGGAGGCAACATCGCGCGCAGTAGCCGCAGGGAGGGCGGCGGTTTCGGCGTATCGTGTCAGATGGTCTACGGCGACGATGGCCCAGCGGTTACCAGCCGACGTCAGAGGAAGTGGTCCATACAAATCGATACCCACGCGCCCAAACGGACGGTCAGGGCAAGGTAACGGTTGTAGACCGGCTGGGGACATGTGTGTTGACGGTTTGCGGCGTTGGCAGTCGAGGCAGGAGCGAACGAACTTCTGCACGTAGCGGTACATCCCTCGCCAGAAGTAGCGTTGTCGAATGCGATGGTAAGTTTTGGACACCCCAGAGTGCGCGCATTGTGGATCAGAGTGAAATGACTCACATATTTCCGACCGCAGACTGCGGGGTATTACGAGTAGCCACTGCCGGCCGTCGGCGTTGTAATTGCGTCGATGCAGCAGGCCGTCACGCATGGCGAAATGGTGAGCTTGACGACGCAAGGCGCGAGTGGATGGTGTTGTGGACGGATCAGAGAGCAGGTCGATCAGCGGGCCGATCCAATTATCCTTGCGCTGTTCGGTAGCGATGATGTGAACATCGATGACAGAAACAGCAATGGAAGATACTGAGCAGGGGGCTTTGTCGTCAGGCAGAGGGGAGCGCGAGAGGGCGTCGGCGTCAGCATGCTTGCGTCCGTTGCGGTACAGCACGCGGATGTCGTAGTCTTGCAGGCGAAGAGCCCAGCGGGCGAGACGCCCTGAGGGATCCTTCAAAGACGACAGCCAGCATAGTGCGTGATGGTCGGTGACGACATAGAATGGGTGACCATACAAATAGGGTCGAAACTTTGTAAGGGCCCAGACGATCGCCAGGCACTCTTTTTCCGTGACGGTGTAATTTGTCTCGGCTTTCGTAAGCGTACGGCTTGCGTATGCCGCGACATATTCGGGGAATCCGGGTTTGCGCTGCGCCAGGACAGCGCCGAGGCCTACACCGCTGGCGTCTGTGTGCACCTCCGTTGGGGCCGTAGGGTCGTAGTCGCGTAATATGGGAGGAGACGTCAACAAACGGCGGAGCTTGGCGAATGCATTGTCGCACTCGGATGACCAAGAATTAAGGGGCCCGTTACTTCCAAGGATCTTCGTCAGTGGTGATATGATCGTCGCAAAGTTTCGTATGAATCGTCGAAAGTATGAGCACAGGCCTACGAAACTGCGCAGTTCTTTGACGGACGCAGGTTTGGGAAATTCGGCCACGGCCCGAAGCTTGGCCGGATCGGGAAGAATTCCGTCCTTGGACACGACGTAACCTAGGACTGTGAGTTGCCGTGCTGCAAATCGGCACTTCTTCAGATTTAGTTGGAGGCCGGCGTTGCTCACACATGTGAAAACTTCTTTCAGACGTTGGAGATGCGTGGAGAAATCCGGAGCGAAAACAACGACGTCGTCCAGGTAACACAAGCACGTGTGCCATTTCAAGTTGCGCAGAACGGTGTCCATCATGCGCTCAAAGGTCGCGGGCGCATTACACAGACCAAACGGCATGACGTTGAACTCGTACAAGACGTCGGGTGTGACAAAGGCTGTATTCGGTCGAGCGTCGTCAGCCATGGGTACTTGCCAGTACCCCGAGCGCAAATCGAGAGAAGAATTCGGCTCCGTGGAGGCTGTCAATCGCGTCGTCGATGCGCGGTAGTGAATAAACATCCTTGCGAGTGATCTTATTGAGCCGTCGGTAGTCTACACAGAACCGCACAGAACCGTCCTTCTTCGCAACGAGAACAACAGGAGACGCCCATGGGCTGTCCGAGGGTCGAAGTACGTCGCGTCGGAGCATATCGTCTACTTGCTCATTAATTACCCGACGTTCGGCAGGCGACACGCGATATGGACGTTGCCGTAACGGTGGCTGGGCGCCAGTGTCGATGCGATGTGTAACAGCGCACGTGCGACCCAGAGAAGTTTGCCCGACATCGAAAGAAGATCGAAATTCTTGCAACAGGCCCAGAAGCTGGGAACGCTGGACCGACGTAAGGTTATCAGCGATGGAGTTATCAAATACATCAGCAGATGACGGATCAGACGTGGAAACAGCACTGATGGTACGGGAACTGGGACACTGCGAGTCATCAGGTACGTCCAGAACTTGTGCATCGTCGACGGGTTCCACTCTGCCAAGACATTCTCCTCGAACCAACGTAACAATGTACGGGAATGGGTTGGTCACAAAAATAGCGGTGTTGCCCTGAGTTACTTGCACGGTCGCGAAAGGTACCAGCAACCCTTTCCTACTGCAACCACGGTCAGATGGCGAAAGGAGTGCAACTGTGTCGGAGAGACCGGCGCAGTAGACCGACACAACCGTTGACGAGCTTGGAGGCACTGTCGTATCGTCTTTGACGAGGATCTTGCTCAGTGCCGAGGGACTGTTTACTGGCGTCAAATGTGAGAACGGTGAGAGTTCAATTTCGGCGGAGGCACAATGAATGACGGCGTCGTGGCGGGAGAGAAAGTCCCATCCCAGGATGACGTCGTGGGAGAATGCAGTAATGATGATGAACTCGACGACATATAGAACGTCCTGAATGACGACGCGAGCTGTGCACACTGCTGTAGGATGAATACTCTGCGAACTTGCGGTGCGGAGGGACATCCCAGAAAGTGGCGTCGTCACTTTTCGGAGTAAGCGGCAAAGTTTTGCGTCCATAACGGATACGGCAGCTGCAGTATCGATAAGGGCAGATGCGCTAAAACCGTCCACAAACACGTCGATGACATTCGATGGATTCCTCTGAGGGCTTTCACAGTTCGATAGCGTCGCAGCCCTTGCCTCGTGGACTGCGACGACTAGTTTTCCTGCTCTTGAGCGGCCGAACTTGGCCGCATGGGTGACAGGGATCGACATCGTGGAGACGTGGACCTACGAGAAGATGCAGCTGGGCGAGACGTCGGTGGCATAGACGGAGGTGAGTCGTGAAAGGGACGGCTCAGCTGGCCAGCGGCAGGTGACGGGACAGGAGGCGGTTGCACCCGAAAGCAATAACGCGCAACGTGACCGGAGTAACCGCATGCAAGGCAGATGGGCCGTTTGACGGGTGTGCGCCAATGGTTCGCCGGGGTAGGTCGCGCCCATGTCGCAAGACCTGACGGACGGAACGGCGGCTGGAATGGCTGAATGGTGGGCTGAAGTCAAGGCCTAGGGACGACGTCAGCATACGTAGCCGGCACAGCCGCTTCTGTGGATGGAGGTCGAGCGGCGGCTTCGGCGTAAGTCAGAGGTGCGGCCGACGGAAGTACTTGAGGTGGCCTAGCGACAACTTGAACGTAACTCTGGGGCGCAGGAGCCGGAGGCTGCTGGTGGTACGCTGGCATGACCTCCGAAATTTCTTGCTCAATCGCTCGGCGGAGGGAGGAAGAAGGGTGGTCGCCGATTGCTGAACAGCCGGCGGGTGGGCAAAGGCCAGGGCAGAGAACTTCCGTGCGATTTCCTCACGGATGAAGGACTTGAGCTCTGACAGCAACGCCGTCTGGTCAGAGGTGGCCACCAATCCAGCAAGCTCTGCATCTCGTGAAGGGGAGCGACGGGTCATCGAACACTGCCGGCGGAGCTCCTCGTAGCTCTGGCACAGCGTGATGACCTCGGCCACTGTGGCAGGGTTCTTGGCGAGCAGCATGGTTAAGGCATCTTCGTCAATACCCTTCATAACGTTGCGGATCTTCTCAGGCTCAGACATGGTTCCGTTGGCTTTCTTACACAAGTCGAGGATATCTTCGATATAGCTGGTGAATGATTCACCGGCTTGCTGAGCACGTTCGCGTAAGCGCTGTTCGGCTTGCAGCTTGCGAACGGCAGGGCGGCCGAAAACGTTGGTGACGGCGGTCTTGAAATCGGACCAAGTCGCAAAATCAGACGCGTGGTTGTTATACCACAAACTTCCCTATTGCAAAAACCAGCGCCCCCAGCGTGATACCAGTACGTTTTTTGGCGCTGGATCGCACTGGGAACACTGGTACACGCTGGGATTCACTGGCACTTCGGTGAGCGCACTGGGACAGAGCTGGGTCGCACTGGTAGGGGCGCTGGCTTGGCCGCTGTGACGCTGGCGCGTACTGGGAAGCGCTGGAAACGCTGGAATTTTCACTGGAGTGCGCTGGTGCACACTGGAGCCTGCACTGTTTCTTCCAGTGCGGCATGCTAGTTTCTGTAGTGTACGTATGCGGCGGAATGTTTCGGTATGTTTGAATATAGAATGTTTGATTCGATGGTACCAATGGATGCTACCCTAACAGGCAGGCCCGTAGCCAAACAATGTTTTCGGGGGGGGGGGGGGGCACTTGTTGAAAGCCTTGAAAAACACCGATCTTTATTATTTTTCCTCGGTAAACACCCCCTTCCATCCGAATTTCGTGGGGAGGCCCGGGCCCCTAGCCCCCCTCCCTAGGCCAGGGGCCTGCTTACAGGTCCCAAACATTTTCACAACTTCTAGCTTGGCAGAGAAAGAGAATGAATGATAAGCGCAAGACATACTCCCGCAAGGTAGAATACCAAGTTGGTCAACTTTCCGTCGTCGTCCCATTTGTTGAGGATGCTCACCCGCTCGTAAAGTGCCAGCCAGTCCTCCACATCGGTGCTCTCGGACAATATATATATTGTCGTATGAAGATTTATTAGAAAAGCAGTGACGTCTTGGCAGTCAGAGTAGCGCTGGTCCGACAGGAACTCAGATCTCGCGCACAGCAACAGGCGCCCGAGCGAATCTTCTTTCTCGTCTTCACTACAATTGCCCCCGGGAGCGAAGACAAGCCATCCTGGCGTCTCAAGGCGTAGGCAGTATCAAGGGGTCGTAGTACGGCTTAAGTCTGCTGACGTGAACCGTGTCCCGACCGCGATGTCTGAGGTCGTGGGACGGCGTCACAGGCTCAACTACGTAGTTGACAGGAGACGTGCGTCCTTTGATGCGGTAGGGGCCATCATAGCGTGCAAGAAACTTGTTTTTAAGGCCAGGGCTGTGAGGAGGTATCCACAACCAAACGAGAGAACCAGTCGGAAAGTCTGGTGAAGACGCGTCATTGTCATGTCGCAGTTTTTCGCGACCTTGAGCGGCGGTTGTAAGTTTACGAGCGAGCTGCCTACAGTCCTCTGCATATCTCGCCGCTTCAGACACCGGCGTGCATTCGGACGCGTCGGGTCGGTATGGAAGCAGTGTGTCCATGGTACAAGAGGGCTCTCGTCCGTACAACAGGAAAAACGGGGAAAAGCCAGTGGTAGCTTGTGTGGCAGTGTTGTAGGCGTAAGTTACAAATGGTAAAACAGCATCCCAGTTACTGTGATCCGGCGCGACGTACATAGTTATCATGTCACCGAGCGTGCGGTTGAACCTCTCCGTCAAGCTGTTCGTTTGCGGGTGGTATGCGGTTGACTTGAGGTGAATGATGCTGCATGCAGCGAGAAGGGCTTGGATGACGTCGGAGAGGAACACACGCCCTCTGTCGCTGAGCAGTTCGCGTGGTGCTCCATGTCGAAGAACGAAATTCCGTAGAATGAATAATGCGACCTCGCGAGCGGTGGCGGCAGGTAGCGCTGCAGTCTCGGCATAGCGCGTCAAATGATCGACGCCGAGAATTATCCATCTGTTACCCAAGGAACTGCAGGGAAGTGGGCCATATAGGTCTATGCCAACGCGATCAAATGGACGAGCAGGGCAGGGAAGCGGCTGTAACTGGCCGGACGGGCGCTGGTGAATTTTACGCCGCTGGCACAGCGTGCAAGAGCGAATGTACTGGCAGACAAAGCGATACATTCCTGTCAGTAGAAACGTTGCCTGAGCCGAGCACACGTTTTCAGAACGCCGGCGTGACCACGGTGAGGAGCAGCATGGTAGTAAGCGCAGATGTCGGAACGCATGTGCCGTGGTATCACTAGCAGCCATTTGCGACCATCGGGCATATAATTCCTGCGGTAAAGGATCTTGTCGCGCACAGTAAAGTGGGCGGCTTGGCGACGAAGTGTTCTCGAAGAAGGTGCGGCCGATGGATCCTGCAGGTAGTTGAGCATAGTTGATAGCCGGGGATCCTTCCGCTGTTCAGCCGGCATGTCCGTGGCGTCGATGGGAGACATGGATGTGAACAGCGTTGACAGGGAATCGACATCGGAAGGTATCGGTGACCGAGAAAGCGCATCGGCGTCAGTGTGCTTCCTGCCCGATCTGTAGACAACGCGAATGTCGTATTCCTGTAAGCGAAGAGCCCATCGGCCGAGGCGACCTGATGGATCTTTCAACGAAGAAAGCCAGCAAAGGGCGTGATGGTCGGTAACAACGTCGAAAGTACGACCATATAGGTATGGACGAAATTTGCCAAGAGCCCAAATTATGGCCAAACACTCCTTTTCGGTCACAGAATAGTTCGCTTCTGGCTTCTTCAAAGTGCGACTAGCATACGCGACGACGTACTCGTCGTAGCCGTCCTTCCGCTGAGCTAGTACTGCGCCAAGTCCGATGCCGCTAGCGTCGGTATAGATTTCTGTAGGCGCTGTGGGGATCGTAATGCCGAAGCATTGGTGGTGAGGTAGGTAGGTGGCGTAGCTGCTTGAAGGCTTCATCGCACGAGGTTGACCAAGCGGAAATGCTGTTACTAGCCGTAAGTAAAATCGTCAGTGGGGCGATGATGGTCGCAAAATTACGCACAAAGCGCCGGAAGTAAGAGCAGAGGCCTACAAAGCTGCGGAGCGCCTTAAGAGTTGTGGGCCTGGGAAACTCGGCAACGGCGCGAAGCTTATCTGGGTCAGGCAGCACACCATCCTTCGAAACGACGTGTCCCAATATGGTTAGCTTGGGGGCAGCAAAACGGCACTTTTTGATGTTGAGTTGGAGGCCGGCAGAGGTGAGACAGGTCAGTATCTCACGCAAGCGAACAAGGTGCGTCGGAAAATCTGATGAAAACACGACGATGTCGTCAAGATAGCACAGACATGTCTTCCACCTGTAGTTACGAAGGATGGTGTCCATCATGCGCTCGAAAGTAGCGGGCGCGTTGCAGAGCCCAAAAGGCATTACGGTAAATTCGTATAAGCCATCGGGCGTTACGAAAGCTGTATTCTCGCAGTCACCTTCCGCCATCGGCACTTGCCAATAGCCAGAGCGAAGATCTAAAGATGAGTAGTACTCCGCGCCTTGCAAGCAGTCGAGTGCGTCATCAATGGGGGGCAGCGGGTCGACGTCTTTACGAGTGATCTTATTTAGCCGACGGTAATCCACACAGAAGCGTATTGACCCGTCCTTCTTGCGCACTAATACGACAGGGGACGCTCAAGGGCTCTGGGAAGGGCGAATGACGCCATTTTGCAGCATTTCATCGACTTGCTCGTTAATGACGTGCCGCTCGGCTGCCGACACACGGTATGGTCACTGGCGCAATGGAGGATGAGAACCTGTGTGGACGCTGTGATTGACGTTCGCTGTACGCCCCAAGCGCGATTGGTCGCAATCAAACGACGAGCGAAAATTCTGGAGAAGCGCAAGGACTTGCGTACGGTGCGGAGGCGGCAGATCGGCATCCACGACAGCTTCAAAGATGTCTGGCAACGACGAAGTTGACGATGATGAAGTTGACGTGCGCTGGACGGGAGAAGTGAGGGCGGCGAGCTCAGAACAGGGCGTGTCATCCGAAGTCTCGATGATGTGGAGCGGATCAACTGGCTGAACTCAACCAAGAGATTCTCCGCGCAGCAAGGTCACAGGGTGTTCGAACGGATTACACACAAGCATTACCGATGATCCGGATGTGGTATTGAGGACGGCAAAAGGGACAGGCAGAGCCCTGCGACGCAGGAAAATAGGCGACGGTGTGAAAAGGACAGTGTTATACGGCGCGGTTGAGCAAGGCACGGGCACAAGCACTGACATGGCGGGCGGTATGTCCGTGTCGGACACAACAGTGAGCTTTTGGGCTGTACTCGCAGAAGGGTAAGGCACTGCGTCATCAGAGAAAGGGAAGAGCGCCACTTTGGCCTGGGCACAGTCGATGATGGCGCGATGCTGAGATAAGAAATCCCAGCCGAGGATGATGTCATGTGAACATGGAGACAGCACGAGAAATTCGACAACATAGAGGACGCCGTCAATAACCACCCTTGCGGTACATGCAGCAACCGGCGCTATGTGCTGCGTACTTGCGGTGTGTAGCAGCATGCCGGCGAACGGCGTCGTGACCTTATGCAGTTTACGGCAGAAGTTCTCGTCTATGACTGAAATCGCAGCCCCCAGTATCAATAAGCGCAGTTGCGGCAGTTCCTTCCACCATAACGTCGAGTAAATTGCGTGGTGACTGTGCAGGCTTCGTAGAAGTCGGGAAGCTGGCAGTTCGTGCCTGTGGAACTGCAGCAGCTAGTTTCCCTCGCTGGGGGACTGCCGACGACGTAAGGGTGAAGGCGAGCGAAGACGGGGCGAAGGTGAGCGGTGGTTGCGGAAAGGCCGTCGCGGAGGCGGCGAAAAGTCTGAGCTGGGACGCGTAGCATGATCCGTAGCATCGTGTGGGTAGCCGCCGTAATCGGGGTAGCCGCCGTAATCCGGCGTTTCGGCAGCTTGATTAGCAGGTGGCATGCGACGGTTGCAAAAGCGGGCCACATGTCCGGCGAAACCACAAGCGAAGCATATAGGCTGGTTGTCGCGTGTGCGCCAGGGATTTAGGACATGGTGGCTTCGAAATGGCATTGGTGGCGACGCAGGAGGCCTGGCTGTTGGCGGGCGCATTGCGGCAGGGAAGGCGAATGTCGGTGGCGGAGGTCGCGCCGCGACTGCGGGATAGGTCAAAGGTGCAGCCACAGGTGGACAAGGTTGGGCCAAAGGTACCGACTCGGCGAGTTGATCGCGGATAGCCCTCTTGATGGGAGCAGCAAGAGATGTGTCAGGCTGTACGGATTCATCGGTCAGAGGTAGCATAGACAGCTGCCGCGCCACCTCCTACCGAATGAAGTCTTTGATTTGGGTAGACAGTGGTGTAGCGGGCGACGGGGGAGAGGCAATCGTGAGGCCCGAGAGTGACTCGGCAGATGCGACAGCGCTGCGCGCAAGCACCCTTTGTCGACGCAGCTCGTCAAAGCTCTGGCAAAGAGTGACGACGGCCGCGACAGAAGCAGGGTTCCGCGCAAGAAGCATCTGAAATGCCTCGTCCTCGATGCCTTTGAGGATATGCTTAACTTTTTCCTCTTCGCTCATGGAGACATTGACGCGGGAGCAAATATTGATGACATCCTCTATGTAGCTCGTGTATGTGTCACCGCGCTGTTGAGCACGCTGGCGTAGGCGTTGTTAAGCGCGAAGTTTTCGAAAAGTTGGGTTGCCGAAGACTCCTACAATTGCTGTCTTGAAGTCTGACCAGGTTGGAAACTCACGCTCGTGGTTTTGAAACCAGAGGTTGGCGACATCGGCAAGATAGAAGGTGACGACGCGCAGTTTTGCCGGGTCATCCCAGTTGTTCGTTTCACTGACGCGCTCATAGGTGGAAAGCCAAGCTTCCACGTCAGCCTCGCCGGTACCGCTAAAAATAGGAGGGTCACCGTACCGCTGGATGGCGCCGCTGGAGATGGTAGCAGCGGTGGTGCCGGGCTGAGTGTTGGCGATGTCGGTCATTGTAGCGGTTGAAGCTGGTGGTAACGTTCGGTTGCGAAGTTCCAGGGTGAGGTCAGGGATTGCAGCAACCTCCACCAAATGTCGTATGAAGATTTATTAGAAAAGCAGTGACGACTTGGCAGTCAGAGTAGCGCTGGTCCGACAGGAACCCAGATCTCGCGCACAGCAATAGACGCCCGAGCGAATCTTCTTTCTCGTCTTCACTAGAATATATATATATATATATATATATATATATATATATATATATATATATATATATATATATATATATATATATATATAATTATTTGTGCTCCTATATACTTAGTTCCCCGATTTGACGCCTGACTGGACGGCCGTGTCACAAGAAGTGCTAGCGTAGCGCTAGTCATTTTCGTTAATCAGAGCATGGTTGCAAATATTCACTTGTTATCGCGTATATGAACCGAGCACGCACTTAAACCCATACGCTCACATACGAGTGGACGTGTTCAAAAACATAGGCCGACATAAAAACAATACACGCAACGGAACTACTAGAAATAACCACACAGCAAACGGGTTTGAGCCTTTTAGGCAGTTTTGGGCTCGGCTCTTAACTTGCATCCTAAAGGTACTACGCAAAACCCTCTTCAAAAGGAGGTTTTAGGGCACAGGAAAGATGGCGGTGCCTGTTGAAGCGTGGTCCATCCACTTCGGATCTTTCTATCCGTCGGCCTGCAATATTGAACTCATTCATTCCCAAATAATGCTCGTATTTCGTTTAGATTTTAGTAATGAGGCTTCGCTAGCTGTATAATGCCGAGAAAATAGCTCCGTTTTTGATATACACAGTCGATTTGTGGTGCAGAAGGCTTAACAAGGTTTGTTTACAGGGTTCGCTCGTGTTTTCTGTAGCTGTGCAGAGATGGCGACGCTGTGTTCATTCCCATGTTCCAAAGATAAGGTAAATACGGCAAGAAGTGAAGCCAAGATAGGTATTAGGGGTCTTGAAGAATACTCGATTGCGCCATATGTCGAAAGAAAGCGATGTGCTTCGGCCCGTCAGGCGCAACATTGAGCCAAACGCGGCACGGAGACGCAGCAGCGGTGACTTTCGGCAGCAGCTCGATTTAATTCCGCACTTGAGGTTTCTACACTACATTTAGTGTTTTATATCTAGATGGCGCCGTAGGTGCCTGCGTTAACGGGCGTGCCGGGTTGCGCAAAAAAATTTTGACGCACTATACTAGCGTTTCACAGACATTTCTTGCTGCTATTTATCACTGGGACATATTAGAAAATGCACAACAAGGTACAAACGCACAAACATGACATTTTGACACAAGTACGCACAACACAGGAATCGAACTCGCGACCACACGCACCGAAAGCACACACCATAACCATTAAAATACAACGCCACCACTTGCCTGAATGTTTTTTCACGGGGTAATACATGTACAAAGCGGCTGGCAACCCGTCGACGGTACGTCAAACTTGTGTTCTCGAAGCATCGGCTAGTGTTTGCCCTTGCGTAATGCCAGCACATAAACTGAGGGACGTCATGCAGCCCAAAGTAAACACCTCCGGCTCCGAATTAGTGGGTTCGTCGTATAGTGCCGATTGAAGAATGGTAAACGTGGGCCCTCTTGAGTGCTTCTCCACTTGTCAACAATCCATAGTTCGCCCGAAATTTGTAGATACCAGTGTGACAAAGTTATATTCAGAAGGCCGAACGTATTTGCAATCCACGGCCGTATGCTGTGGAGCAACTTTCGTTATTTCTGCCGCGAGCTGTACGCGTTCCGTGGCAGCGGCGTGTTCCGAGTTGTTCGACGACCGCCTGTTTTCATGGTAGGTGTCTGGGCCTGCCGCCGCACAGAACCCTTCAGAGACGAGGACGAGACACTTAGCAACACATCTTTATCATTTCAAGACTCGGCCGCGACTGACTCTCAGCGGCCGCAGAGCGCGAGACGCGAGCGTGCCTGTGTCGCATCGTTCTCGTTTACCACCAGCGCGCTCACCGCTGCCGCTCCCATAACATATAAAAGTTACACACGCAGATGCCCATAAGCGTGTGCAGGGTTCCTTTTCAGGGAAAAGGAAGGGGGGGGAGGGGAGGCTCGTCTGAGCGCCCACCCTCCCTATTAAGTCAATGTACGGGCAGACTGCGCCCCCCTCTCCCTTTGTGATTAGGTGGGGGGAGGGGGTCAGCTGCCGCCCCCGTCTGCTCGCCTATGCAGATACCAGAGTTACGATGACATTGTAACGCGCATACATTGGGTGCATTTAATGCGCGCGTACTGTCGCGAGCCAAACGGAGCGGTAGCCGCGTTTTCTGAGCAGCTGAACGATAATCTATATCTGCAAGTAGCACTTATTCGCAACTCGCACTTTAGCGTGGCCCACAGTGATTCTCAAAACTCAAATTCAGTATATGGTTGCTTTCACACTCGGAGACTACCTACAATCATACTAATTAACCTTTACTGTTAAACATCACAGAAATGCGTTAAAGCGAATGTCTAAGTAGTGCCCTTAGACATGTCAAGCACAACCACCACAAATTTAGCAGTGACAGGTCTTCCGCTAAATAAAAAAGTTAATGCACATGCACTTCTCCCTTGTGAACGTCGATGTGTACTTGTTACTCCTCTTGCACAGATGATATAGCACGAATTAAAAAAAGTGTATTGTTACCGTCTCCTTCAACGAAACAGCTGTTATTCAGAAAATAATGATTCTTTTTAATTGCTTGTATACTATATGCACAGAAGTAGACAGGTTGGCTTGTTCGTCATTCAGAATTTCATAGACATAACACAGAAACAGGAGGACCGTAGCAAATAGGCATAAAACTTGAAAAAACCTAGTCATTTTAGCACTGCGTCGTCCACCTGCACGTTATGTTAAACTTTATTTATGCAACACGCAGCTTCCACTATGTTGTGATTGATGAAGGATCACCCAATCTACGTAAGAACACTGGGATCACTTTCTGCCCACCTGCTTGTCGCCTATTTATCTTCCACAATAATTACGAAGAGTAAATCATCTGTTCTTGTTTGGTAATAAAACACCAGCCATTACATTGAGCCAGCAGCGTTCCAGCAATTTGTATTGCATGCAGAATTTGATACCTCCAATGATGAAGCGAACAGCACAATATTTTATTGAAATCAAAGCAGCAGCAATTCTCATGTCAGTGTAAGCATATATATATTTCTATCTTCGTGCACAGACTCCCCTACTGAAACGTTCCGTATGTACGGAAACCGTAGATACGGAATTATTGGACTACGGAAAGCCGTATTATGCGGAAATCCGCATTTATGGAAAGCCGTATCATGCGGAAATCATGCGGCAATCCGCATTTTACGGAAAGCCGTATTATGCGGAAATCCGCATTTATGGAAAGCCGCATAATGCGGAAATCATGCGGTTATCCGCATCTTATGGAAAGCCGTAATAATTATGCGGAAATGAAATCGACGTCCGAATCTGGTGGAAAGCAACTTAACGTGGAGATTGAATGGACATCCACGTCTTGTGTAAAAGCAGTACTGCGTAGAAATTGTCAGAATATCTCTTTCTTGCAGGATAAGGAAATGAAAGATTGGTATCTTTCTAAAACAGTCTTGATGCGCGAATCAAATAAGCTTTTAAAGAAATGAATATGCGAAGAAGCTACTGAATTAACCTGCTAGACATCATAAGCTGTGGTCACATTGCAACAAAATAAAGCAGTGTTTTATGTAATGCACAGAAAAAAATTTAATAAAATTGGTAATTTGAAAAGCAGCTAGCCCTGCTGCAATGACTAAAATTTGTTTTATATGTTCGTACGCTCTAGCTGTGTCGAGAGCCATACCTCAGTGTTGACGGTACTCAAATGAGGTGACGCTGCACAGTCATTTCATGAGTTGTACGTCATCCACAGAATGGTGGCACAAAACATAGTGCAACAACAGCAATTTAGAAACAAAATCTTTATGATTAAATAATAATCACGGCGTTGTTAAGGTGTGGTGTTGTGTTCATCTCTT
>JALIZH010031106.1:0-22691 GCA_030522465.1 Rhipicephalus appendiculatus | reverse complement strand
CATGGTACGGCAAGAAGGGCGCTTTTCTCCGAAGGGAGCAAAGCGCCCTTCTTGCCGTGCCGTGTGCAAACCTTTGCACACAGTTTGTACCCTTGTGGGTCAAAAGCGCCCTTTTCGGTTTAACTGTGCAGTTACTCCGGAAAACTTTTTAGAGTTTGTTATAAACAACTCCTTGAAATGTTGCCGTCATGCGCGGCAATGTTTAGAACCGGAGCGAAGTTGCCAATTTCTCCGGCCTCCTGTAATCATGGCACAGGCCTGTGATCACCGTCTTCGGAGCTGCGGGAGCCTGCTCTTTGACGTCGAACAGCGGATAGCTTGCTATTGACGAATAGCCGGCATAAATCAACAGGGGCTTTTGGATTATATATGCTTCTTGCCAGGGGTGGGGTGGTTGCTGCGTGACGGCGGCGCTCTTCATAGTCTGCTAACACTACAGAGTGAGCCACATTCGCAAACAACAATCAGAACGGGAGAGAGTAATCGCATTTTATAACGCGTGTTCAAAGCCACGACGCGCCCTGACGTACCCTCTTTCCCCCGTGCCATCTCTCACTGTATAACTGCCAGCGCGCTCGTCAGGACAACAGAAGAGAGTATAAGAGCTTAAAGCGGGCGACCAACTCTGTAACTCAGCTCGTTCTTGACACATTCGAGAAAGCTTTTCGGAATTGGATTTGTGAGTTAATAAACTCCCATGCTGAATTCATTCTATAAATTGGTTCATGACCCCTTTCAGTTCATGAACCCTTGAGTTTCATAGTAGGGGTGTGCGAATAATCGAAAATTTCGAATAACGAATCGAACAGCGCTGTATTCGATTCGGTACTCCAATCGAATAGTACATATTAGAAAATATTTGAAATACCGAATATTTATCTAAAAGTTTTCGAATCATAAGCACCGACGGGAGAACCCCCAAACAAAGAAACTTTGGAACAGCTAAAGGTCCTTCTTTTTATTTAATCCTTAAAGTGATCGTTATATGCACGCAGCTCAATCTTTTACGAGACTACCGACACAATATTGATTGCCTGACGAACGTGTTTCTTCTGAAAACGCCACTCTTGTTGACTTTTCACTACACTTAAGCTGTATCGAATTAATCAGCTGCCGTCGTCATCTTGTAATAACTGAGGGTGTGGACTACGCCTGCTTGCAGCTGCAGCTTCATGACTGACAACAGATGCGAGTGTTGTGTTTGCGTAAATTGTTTTTGCAGATATACGTTTAAACGCCGATTGTTACATGCTTTCGGTGCGCAGGCCATGTTGTGATGACAGGTCGATCTGCTTCATTACATCTTTAGCTTTATCCGCGGTGCTTGGTTAAAAATTGTTTAGTTTTTGTGTCCCAATTTTATATAAAATCAGGCGACGAAGTCTCACATTGATAACGCTAGTGAATGCTGTATTTGAACCTACAGTTACAAAATATTAGCTCTAGATCCTGCTGTATACGAGCGTACCTTAGTTTTTGTAATTGTGGTATTTTGAGTCGATTTAAACTAACTGTAATGTTCTTTGGTGAAAGTTTCTGAATATTTGTTTCAAATAAAATGATGTGTTCTAAGACTGTCTTGAAAATGGTCTACTTACTATTCGAAAACTATTCGAACAGTATTCTATTACTATTCGTACTCGATTCGGTATCATCACTATTCGATTCGTATTGGATTCGGTTCCAAAATTTACTATTCGCACACCCCTACTACGCAGCCTCTTTCACATAATGGGAACATAAAAAAAAATCAGTTTCACCGCAAGGGCAAACCAATGAATGAAAATTGGAATGTTATACGAAGCAAGACTAGCAGCGAACGCTCGTGGATCAGATCTCGCGTAATTCTATAAAACGCTGGTTTAAGAGAATGCGGCCACTCAAGGGAGCGAAGTGGATTTCGCGCTGTCTGACGGTCAACGCAAAGCAAGTGGTGAGAGCACAGCGCGTATAAAAAGCCGTATACCAATGTCTGTCGGGATGGCGAGCGCACGACCACGCCCTTATCATAAAAGCTTGCAGTTGCTGCTAGTGCAATAGAGCCTGCACCCCCCTACCACCGGTTTGAACATGACGGCGAGGACAAAAAGCCGCCGAGAGTGTCCATTCAATGCATATCGCAATAATAAATATGATATACTACAGGTGATATCTTCGGGATTAGCTACTTGAACTGAAGACAGGTAGGTGCGTATCGCATTCTATAAATTTCATTTCTGCTTAAGTTAGCTACGATCAGGACGTTCTCACGCATTGGCCGTTTGCTTCTGTGATGAATAGGGCTAATTTGGTCACCCTGCCATCTTTGTTACCACCGCGTGCAAGCAACAATGTGCCGCTCATTGCGACTGTTGGAATGCGTATTTGTGTTCTATAAGGCGATCATTGCAGCATCGTCCGGTCCGCCCTGCGTATTATTTACCGCAAGTTACTTTCAGGCCAATTTTTTTGCTGTTTCAAATTCGTACGTTTTATTCAGAGCGACTTAGCCGATTTGCGCGTGGTTGTCCTTCCTGTTATTGGTTGGCCATTTTAATTATTGAATGTACCTAATTGGAATACTGTTCGTATACCGTATTTATTTTCTTCCTTAGGTGTGTGCTTGATATAATAAAGCTCTTATGAGAGTGTGGTTCTATTATTTTAGATTTTGTTCGCTCGAGGTTAGAAATTAGACCGTTTTATTTTCTATTTCCACACGTGTTAACATGTGTGTAATACTTGTTCTGAGATGGGTACTACATGCTTGCTGCAATGAACAAACCTGTATTGTCTACGTGAACACAGTTTTATTTTTAGCTGTAGTCGCTGTTTTGCAAATATGCTTAAGTTTATTACACTAAAACCGGTGTCGCACTGTCAGAGCTGGGCAGAGATGCTCAGAAAAAGTATTCCGGAATGCATATACCGAAATACACGTGCTGGAAGAATAAAAACGGATACTGAGATAAACTTCTAAACGACATAGCGCGATACTTCGAAGATGCTTTTGCTAAAAAAATGAAAGAAATATCCCGGAATAAATATTCAGAAATCGAGATACAAGAATACACACACTAAAGTATTTTTGATTTACGTGGACGCTGATGTTCCGGAAACACAGTTATTAAGTACAGCATAATATTATAAATAAGGTTGAAGTGGAACAGAAATACAAGCACCACCTATCGCTCGAATCCCTTATTCAGAGATAAGCACCTTTATTAACAAACACCATCTCTTCTGTTGAGACAGTTGTAGCGTTGACTGCACTTAAGTATAGCAGTAGCCTCCCAAAAATTAAGGCAGCATCGCATTATTGGTGTCAAGACTGACGGAAGTGAGGAGCTCGGCGGCATTCTTTGTTTATCTTCGGTTTTCTCTTTCTTTCTTTCCTTCTTTCTTTTTTTTCTCTTTGCCAGCTTTTTCGTCTTGTTTTTTCTTGTTATTTCTATTTCCTTCCTATATTTGTTTTTCTTTCTATTTCTTGCTTGCTTCCTCGTGTTTTCTTTTTCTGCACGGGGTTTTGCTTGCGTTATGCGGACCGACGACAATATACGACAGCCCGGGCCCATGAAGTTCTTCGCACTTAATATCATCATCCATGCGCTCGAACGAAGAACAAGAGGAAAAAGACTTCTCCTGGGGGGCGCGTGCACGCTCAATATGCTACAGATGGCTATGCTTTGCCTGTGTTAAGCGAAGCGACGACAGGATTGGACAGGGTGGGCCTCTTAAGTGCATAATGGGCTGTCTTCTAAACAGCGCCAGTTCGCCTTCGACACACAACTCGCGACAAAGAAAAGTCTGTCTGCCATTGTAGACGAGGACCAGTTTGTGTTATAACTATTAGAAAATTCAACCAGCTCCGCTTCGCGGATGCTAATGAAACAGTGAAACGGCTGGCCTTCCCTTCATCAGGATATCGCATTTCTATGTTTCGCAAGTGTTGCGTTTCTATGTTGTGTCACTGCTGTATGTTGTGTCACTTCTCTTTATTAAACACTACTTCTTAGTCTTCAAGGTGATAGTACTCTGTTATTGCGTATGCTTGAACACGCAACTTCTCTACGCAAGGAAGGAAGGAACAGGAGGGAAGCGAGATGCAGGGATGTTAACCAGTCTAAGCAGGACTGGTATGCTGCCCTACACAGGCGAAAGAGGTGGAGGTGTTTTAAAGAGAGAGAGGAGAGAGCACGCACACACAAAGTAACACTTCACAGCCATCATAACGGCATAAGTGAATAACCAGCAGTTCAAGTCTGTTGCCTTAAAGAAGTTGAGCACTGCCTTCGTCGCCTTCACCCGCGATGACCCCTCAGGTCCATATTCCAGAATGGCTTCTGCCATCATGGGCCTCTGATCTATGTGAGCTCTAGCTGCTAGTGATGTTCTCTGCGCATTGTAGCGAGGACAGTCACAGAAGACGTGCTGTAATGTCCCCTCGCTACCACAGTTGTCACAAAAAGGGTTGTCAGCCATTTCGATTCTCAAGGAGAATGACTTCGTGAAAGCACTCTAAGCCATCAACGGCAAAACAGAGTGGCATCATTTCGGCGTAGTCAAGTAGGTGTCTGAAGACGTAAAGTGTTCGGGCAGTGGTGGTGTTGATTGCGCCGTCTACTTGCTGTATTACAAGTGGAGAAAGTGACTTCTTGTGCGGCCACTCGAAGTTGGCTGGCAGCGTCGGCCTTTGAAAGGGGTATTGTCTCGACCGTGTCCCCTTGAAGAGCGTATCGAGCAGCAGTGTCGGTATGTTCATTGCCTATCACGCCGCAGTGCTATGGCAGCCACTGAAATGTCACGTGGTGTCGTTTCTCGAATGAAGTGTGGACGAGATGCCTAACCTCGAAGACCAAATCCTCGCATGGTCCGTGGCGCAGGGCTGACAGCAAAGATTGCAGAGCTGCCTTCGAATCGCTGAAGATTGACAATCGTTGAGGCTGTTCCCGGTTGACTACCTGAAGTGCAGCGCGAAGAGCAGCAAGTTCTGGGGAGCCGTCGATGTCGTTAGGTGGACTGTTTTGAAACTGACGGCCATAGCCTTCGTTGGGACGACCACTGCTCCGGAGGAACACTGGAGAATAGTTGATTCATCAGTAAAATATATGTACGTGATCAGCGTACTTCTCATGCAGAAGAATCAGAGAGAGAGCTGCTTCAGCACTAGTGATGAAAGCTCAGATTTTTTTTCTGATTCTCGGTACATTGCAGTGCACATGAATGAAGCACCATGGAGGTATCGCTGGCTTAGACGTGGGGCTGAAGCCCGACGGAAGGTGGGCAGCATAGTTTGAAATCGTTGCACAATACGACACCTGTGGACTTTCTGAAGGCAGTGTTGCCAGGTGGTGGCAATGAGCCCGGGAAAAATGCCTGATATGAGCTCTAAAGGCTTCCACCGCAATGTTCGTTTGTAGGGTAAGGTGGGGCAAAATGAGACAAAAATTTGAAAATAGTGAATATTAATTTTTATTTCACTCGTTACCCTTAAACTTCAATGCATAAACTTTCCTTTGGGTACAAGGTATGTGCTACATAAATATGACCATGTTGCCACAGTTAAAAAAGTTTATTTTAAAAAGAAATAAAAAGTGCACCAGATGTCTCATTTTGCCCCAACCTGCGGGGCAAAACGAGACAGTGTGAAAAAAATTTCATCCCTTCAGTTTTTGCCTGTGGAAGCACTTGAAATTAAACTCCGTGGGCCCTCACGCAGCCTTCATGACCCCAGTCCTTTCACTTCACACATTGAACCAGACAGAACCCTGCGCTGTTTTGCTCCAAAACTCCTTGCAGATCAAACATCACCAGTCTTTCTGTGTGCTATTGCTGTATTTTGTTGAACGTTAACGACTGGACGCTAGATATATTCTGACGGATCGTCTTCGCCCCCTTTTGCCGTTTTGGTGCCGAACTGCACGGGCGTTTCGTGGTTTTCAACTTTGTCAGCCGGGCTTCGTGAGGCGAGGAATTTAAAACTGTGCTAGATTCGGATTTTCTAGCCTTTGTTTTTTTAAAATTTGGTATTGAAGGAATGTCAATAAAGCTCGATCCCAAGACGTGTTTGCGAACGGTTTAAACTTACAGATTCTTCCAATTTCGCATTCGCCTCTTTTAAGAGCATCCTTGGGAAGGTGGAAAAACCTCGTTGCAGCGCAAATGGAGTGACTGTCCTGAACAGCAATCAGTGCTTTTTCACGTCATTTTCCTCCCAGGAAGCTCTATATGATATTCTCTTGTGCGTCGGAACCCTCATAAACAAATAAATATAATATATAATGAGTGTAAGTGAACGGTTCACTTAATAAGACACTCTCTAAGTCAATTAAATGCCTTTTTGTCGCGTTTTGCCCCCCCCTCACATGCCCGAATTCAAAAAAATTTTTTCCGCTTTGGCCCCGGGCACCAAATGAACTAAAATTTTGGTAGTATGTAGCTAGTAGTATAAAGTAACAATAAAATAAATACTTACGTTGTCTTACTGACGCCAGAGTAGCTTCATGCACCGGATCCGAAAATTTGGCCGAGCAGAATTTCGCCCCTTTTTGAGGGGTCACGAACACACCAACATCAGCCGCGTAATTTTTCCCACGCGAACGCTGTGAGCAATCATCAACTTTTACACATAAAAAGGGTGGACAACTACCAGCACCTCTCGCGGAATTATAGAAAGAAAGAAAAGTACTTTCTGTATTAGGCTATAGAGCTCGGCAAAGCCAAAATGTTGCGTTTTTCCCCGTGTCTCATTTTACCCCGCCTTACCCTATATGGTGGTCCCGTGCAATAGAAATAGTCGCAGCAGTCGACGCGCATTTTGGCAAGCCAAGGCGAACTCTCAGAGCCTGAGCTTGTACCGTCTGCAGAGTGCGAATATTTGTCTTCCAAGTATTAGTCAGTAAGGGCAGGCTATATCGCAAAAAAAAAACAGAGAAACAGCGACCTGTACAGTTCCAGCATTGCGTTTACCGACATGCCCCGGGTTTTTTCCACACATGAATTTGAACAACTAAGAGATGGCTGTAAGGCGTTTTTTCATGTAAGACACATGCTGGCTCCAACGGAGTTCTCGATCTATGATGGTACGCAGAAATTTGTGGGTTCGGGCATAAGAAATAGTCCGCCCTTCAATAGAAATGACAGAGTGTGTCATTGGCTTGCCTGTGAACGCCCCTAACGCGCATTTCTCTGGAGAGATTATAAGGTCTTGCTTGCCGAGGTAGCTCGCTGTCATTAGTTGCAGCTTTTTGAAGCCTCGTGCGTATCTGGGGGCTCGTGACGGCTGATGTCCAGACACATATGTCGTCTGCGTATATGGATATCGCGATCGTACATGGCACGTATTCGTCAAGTTTAACGAGCGGCAGATTAAATAGAGTGGGGCTTAGTACTCCGTTCTCAGGAACACCCCGACATGTATAGCGTCTTGTAGTTGGGCCGTCGTAGGATGGTACGAAGAGAGAGAGAAAGGAAGAGGAAAAGAAGGGAGGTTAACGAAGGTTTGGCTCGGTTGGGTACCCTACACGTGGAGTGGGGGGAAAGGGGGGAATAATAGAAAGGAAAGGGTAGAGAAGAAAGAAGAACATTGAGAAAGAGATGGATGAACAGTTAGCTTGACACTGCGCAACACGAACTCGCGCTGTTCGTTCACAGGCGCTCGTGAAGTCCGGCGGTCCTCAAGAAGCACAAGAGTGCTTTCGTGGCCTTGCGCATACGTGAAACCGTAGGCCAAGGCCCAGGATCTTCTTTTCTGTCAGTGTTCTTGAATCCAGGCGACGGAGCTTGGCTTCCAATACACGTCGTTGAGTCTGGTATGATGGGCAGTGGCATAGAATGTGCTCCAACGTCTCCTAGCAGGCGCAAAAGTCGCATGCCGCACTGCTGGCCATTCCAATGAGACACGGATACGCATTCGTGAATGCCACGTCCAACCACATGCGACACAGTAAGGTGGCATGGAGTCTTTAGAGCCCGGATGGCAAACGAAGTTCCAAATTTCGGTCAATAGAATACAGGCGTGCGTTGAAAAAACCCTGCGTATTCCATTGTAGAAGCGTGATACGGCAAGCAAGTCATTGCAGTCGCCGCGCCGCGTCCGTTCCCAAGAGTGGTATGGGTGTCCGCAGGTCTTGGTCATGAGCAGATCGTGCAGCTTCATCTACGTGGTCATTGCCGACAATTTCCGCAATGACTCGGCAACCATAGAAATATAATATCATGCCCTCTTCGAGCGCTTTGTGGTAGTCGTGCCTTATCTCATACACCGACTGTTCGTGTAATCCGTGCCGTAAAGCAAAACGCAGTGTTTGTAAGGCTGACCTCGAGTCGCAAAAGATGGCGCATTGATTAGGTGGCTGCTGTAGAACGTACTTGACCGCACCTTGAAGAGCTGCGAGTTCCGCAGCTGTTCGATGTCGTGATGTGAAGAAACTTGAATTGCAACAATACGTTATCAGATAGAACAACCACTGCTCCAGTAGAGCTGTTGAAATTATTGGAGCCATCAGTGTAAACATGCATGCAGTCCAAGTAGATTTCGTCCAAGAGACCCAAGAACAACTACTTCAGGGCTAGCGGTGACATCCGTGCGTTCTTAACGATTCCAGGAACCGATAAGCACACGTCAGGTTCGATGGAGACTCCACAACGCAGGTGCCGGGTGCATCGCAGGTTTGAAGCCAGGCGGTAATATGTCGTGGTGTTTATTTACAATACCGCAGAACGAAGCATGGGGCCTCTGCGCTGGCAAACACGCTAAATGATGTGACGGTAGCCGTGATAAATGCCGAATGTGCGCTCTCAGCGTCTCGACAACGATATGAGTTGTGACCGGCTGTTCTTGTGCAATAGTGATAGTTGCAACTGTCGATGAGCATCTTGGAAGGCCAAGACATGTCCGAAGTGCTTGGGCTTGCACGCTCTGTAATGCGCGGATGTTAGACTTGCACGTATTGGATAGTACAGGAAGGCTGTACCGGAGAAATCCGAGAAAGAGGGCTGTGTAAAGCTGCCGCATTGAGCAAACAGATGGTCCCCATGATTTTCCGGCAACGAACTTAAATGCATTCTCAATGAAAATTTGCTTTTTCTTCAGATGTGATACATGCACACTCCAGGTAAGGTCGCGATCCACGATGACACCTAGGAATCTGTGGCTGCTCTTGTAAGCAATTGATTGTTCTTCGATGCACACTGGGTAGAAGGACATCGGTTTGCGTCCACCACGGCTCCTCTGACGTATTTCCGTCATGGATATGACGTTGTAAAATATAAACTGACGTAATGAGATCAAAGAAAAACCAGAAGAAACCGTCGCCGGGCGTCAAACCTACAACCTCTCGCTCCACAGCGCTCGGCGCGAAAGCACTCGGCTACGGGAGCCTACGTTCCTCTGCTTGCTAACGGCAAGCTATTTATACACACCATATACCGTTGGCGGTCCTCAGAGCTTCTCGACTTCAGCGCGTTTTCGTCATCACTAGCGAGATGGCGCGAAGGCGGCACGGAGCGCGCGCTCTATAGGGTTCCTCGATGCGCGCGCCCCCCTTGGAGGGTGGAGCCATTCTTTGAGGGGGTGAATGCCGCCTTCCGATCGGCGGCCGCCATTCGGCTCCCTCCGCCTCGTCGCGGCTGGTTGAGTGAGGCAGGTGCGCGGCGTTTTCTCGGACAAAATGCCCGGGTGTTGCGTGCCACAGTGCACAAACCACTCGCGAAATGGCTATAAGATGTTCAGATTTCCGAAATATCCGGAAAAGGCGACTCCTGTGGCTGGTAAAGATCAAGCGCGACAAGTGGCAACCCGCGGACCGTTCCTGTTTGTGCAGCCTAAGTTATGCCATTTCAGCATTTGGAGAGTTATAACTCGCCACGCTTACGCTGGCCTTCTCGCTCGACGTAACTCGCCGCAACGTATACGTTGCCGAAATACTACTTTCGGGGCACTCACTCTTCTCGCATTGTAGGTCCAGAAACGACGCCTTGGCGTTTGTCAGCTAGTTCCCGGACGCGTATTGCCGAACGGTGACGGCGTTGTGCGTGTGTGTGTTTGCGTGTATGTGCGTCTACGTGTGTGTTTGTGCGCATGTACGCATGATTGTGCGTGTGTGTGCGTGTACGCGTGCGTGTCTGTGTGCGCGCACTCGCGTCTGTGTGTGCGTACGTGTGTGCGTGCGTTGCCGCGCGTGTGCGCGCGTGTTTGTGTGTGTGTACGTGTGTGCACATGCATGTCGGTGAGCGTGTTTATGCGTGCGTGTACGTGTGTGTGCGTGTGGGTGTACTTATGTGTGCGCGTGTTTTTTGTACGTGTGTCTGAGTGCGCGCATGCGTGTGTATGTGCGTGTGTACGTGTGAGTGCGAGCCTGTGTGTGTGTTCGTATGTGTGTGCGTATGTGCGAAAGCGTGTGCGTAAGTGCATATATGCGTGCCTGTGTGGGTTTGTACGTGTGTGCGTGTGAATACGTGTGTGTCTGTGTGTGCGTGTACAGGCGTGTGTGTGCGCGTACGTGTGTGTTTGTGCGTGTGCGCACATTTAATGCCACAAATTTCATGGCTTAATGCCATAAAAGCCGTATGTAGAGCCCCAAATATTATGATATGTATTCAACAATTTTTTTTGCCCATCTACTATTTACAGTAAGGTAAAAGAGATGAAAACAAAATTCTGAATACTGTGCGTTGCAGGGTGCTGTACGTAAATGGGGTAGCTGATGAATAATTCGAAAACAGGATCTGAAAATATGGCGTGCATTCACAGTTTTTTCTCTTTTCTCGTGACAGCACGTGGTTTTTTTTTAATTCTTTTTTTTCGCACGTGAGGCAAACTGTTTTTACACTTTTGTGGAAGGCACAAAACCCACAGAGACGATGAAATGCCATGGGACTTGGGTGCGTGTGTTTCGCATCTTTAACCAATATAAATAGTTGCTCTTTCACCACAATTTCATTTTCAATATTAAGATTACAGTTCTGTGTTAACCAATGAGCTTCATTTGATAATAATAAATACCTGTGATATCTGGATGTAGTAGGGTTCTCGTCGTTGTGACAATTTCACTGCGAAGCTTCTCTAAATAACTTCTCGAGCGCATTGTTCTTTACTTGTCCTTGGGTGATGCGAATTTCCTGTCGCATTGTGTATGCCGTTTTCTGATGCCACTATACTTCACAGGGAACTTATGAGTGCTCCAAGACATGTCGAAACACAACCCGAGATGTTGCCAAACGGCACACTCTGCCTCGAAGTGAGTCCAACATTTTCTCATATTGTGCCTTCATGAAAGCTTTCAATGCGTGACGCTTCTTTTTTTTTTTTCATTTAGGTACAACACTCTACTTCTAGTTTTTTAGCTGTATCCTCTGTTAAATATTAGAAAAAGATGGTTTACTGATTTCGCGAACACCAGACGCACTACTATTGGCAACTTCACCCAATACACAGGGGGGTGGGGCAGGGGGTTAGATAGCACAAATTTTTAATAAAATGAACTGACAGTAAGGGTCATATTGTTTTCGCACGTGACCTCTAAGTCGAAGCGGAAATGTTTTGCCGGAACTAGAATGACACAGGACTAAACTAATAAAAAGCTCGCTGATTCCCGCTTAGTTATCGATGTGAGCGCAGATGTTTCTGTTACAAAGTTGTAGTGCATGATAATTTATTGCATAACAATTCTTCAAAGATCGCGAAACTTGCGGGTAATTTATTACATTCATAATCGAATTTTTAGGGCAATATTGAAACTGATCACGCCCGGTGAACAGAAAACACGACTTCTCTGTTACGTCAAACCGGAACTGCTGTGGCAAGGAAGTAACGAAACCTGAATCAAGGTGCGCCAAAGCAGAGTCTCGTCGGTAAAATCGACAAACATCCTGAAATACATTAGTAGACAGCTTATCGGTGTGGTGGCTGAGGTCGTGACGTGAAGGACGACGATCGTTGGCGTGACTCTGATGACTCGACGTCTTGCCGAGGCTGCGCATCTTGGGTGTCTCGAGGTTCCTGCAGACTTACAGGTGGTGACACAGTGGGTGGCACAGAGGTGCGATGCGTAGTGCTTGCCTCTGTCATTCTTAAACTATAAAGAGGTGCGGAAAACCATTTCTCTGCCTGCAAGACGAAGCACCGCAGTGACTGTCCCTTAATTTTATGCTTCACAGAAAAAGAAAAGGCTGACCTTGCAGGTTTTTGTTTAGACCACTGCTCTAAAGAAACGAAGAAGAACGAAGCACCTCATATGCAAAGATAAGGCGATACGTGGACGCGATTGAGGTGAGTTGCCGCTTTTCAGGAAAGCATACGGCCATGACACGCCTTCGTACAAATGTCGCCACTTCCAAGTTATGGGTAGTTTCAGGATGGTGTAACAGAGTGGTCACGTTTCCAGTACCCAGGACGTAATCAGTTTCCATGTCGCCTTCGAAATTCGGCGATGAATATTTCGAATTGCGAGCAACGTTCACAATTTCTCATACGTGCCATGCCATCATTTGTCAAGCGCTGGAACTTTTATTACAAACCACTTCCTTAAACTCAATAATTGAAGAGTTAATCAACGGGTCTTTGCTAATTAGCCCCTTCAATGTCATTTCAGCTGGGGCAAAGTATTTCCGCCTCGATGTGGAGTTCATGTGCGAAAACGACAATAGCCTTCCTATCAATGGATTTTTATTTAAAAATATGTATTGTTTAGAAAAATACCCGGCATAGTTCGTCAGCATAGTATTGCTCAGATGAATATCCATGTTCTAGCTCTTATCCTAACCTCTTATTAAAATGGCGATGTTTGACGTTCTATTACCATCGAATATCGCCACTTGTGTATGCATAGGTCCAGTAAAAAAAAAAAAGTTATGGCAGCTTCATCCTTGTGGTACCAAGCTTCAAGGAAGTGCGGAGCAGGTCAGCCTTCTTTGTTTTGCTTCGGTTTTCTCTTTGTATCCCCCCTCTCTTACCTTCTTATTTTCTATTCCAGTTTTTTTTGTGTTTTTTCACTTTTTTTTCCTGTTCCTTTTCCTTTTTCTCTCTTTCTCTTTCTGGTCTGCTAGCTTTAAATTTTTATACGTGGTTTCTGTTGTCGTGTTTCCCTAGCCTTAGTAGTAATGTCCGCGCTTTATATCATCATCAAGGCGCTCGAAGAACAACAAAAAGAACTGCGTTAAAATCCTCATCAAGGCGCTCGGAGAACAAGAGGAAGAAGACGTCTCTTTGGCGCGAGCGCACGCTCACTATGCTAAAGCTGGCTATGCTATAGCCAGCTTTTGCCTGCGTTACGCCAAGCGACGACGACAGCATGCGACAACATATGACAGCATGGCCCCCTAAAGTGCTTCGCGCTTAACATTTCATATTAGAAATCGTTGCATGTAGAGGAATAAACGTGGACATTCAAAATCAAGAGGACACATTAACAATCTTTCCAAGGCGTAATCCTAATGCCGGGAACGGCATTTGAGTATGAAAGAGTAAATTATCCCCGTGTTTTAAGAGATGACATGCACGTTTGACGGCTACGTCGGCTACAAAGAAACAATGTGAAGAGAGCGTTGATGTTGTTGACCGAATAATCTTCACATCATTATCAAGGGAGCACGAAAAAATTAATTTATGGCACCTTCGCAATAGTGGCCTCAAGCCTGAAGGAAGAGCATACCTTGGTGGCTATCCTTGCTTCTCTTTATTTTTTTTTATACTTTGTTCTCTTTCATTCTCTTTGTACCTGTTCCTCGTATCTGTATTTTGTAGCTGTTACTATTTGCTTCTTTCTCACTATATTTATTTCTCTTGCTCACTCGGTCGCTCTTTATTCTTTTTCTTCCCTTTCTTTCTCTTCCTCTGTCTCTGCTTCTTTCTCCCTCTTTGTTTCTTTCTATTTCCCACTTTCTCTTTCTGTCTTGCTCTCTGTTTAATCTCGCTTTCGTGTCTGTTTTTTTTACCACTTTCTTTCTGTCTTTCTCCGTATTTCTATCGTTCTTTTTATTTTTTTCTCTCTTTAGTCTTCATTCTCTCTCGTTCGTTGTGTCTGTATATATCTATCTATCTGTTTCGGTGTTGCAGTCCGTTTTTTCTATCTCTTTTTCGTGTCTGTTTCTTTCTTCCTCTCTGTCTCATTTTGTCTTTTTTGTGTCTTTATTCCTTTTATTTTTCTATATTTTTTTCTTCCGCTATCTTTCTATCCCTGTTTTTCTCTCTCTTTTTCGCTCTTTATTTTCTATATATATTCTTCTCCCTACTGTCGCCATATTTCTCTCTCTCTCTTTCAGGTGTTTTACATGCTCCACTTCGCTGAGCAGAGTTGTTTAAGGCTCACGCCTGCAGTGCTTGGTAGTGGGACTTGCCCAAATCCTGTGGCGCTTGTCCAGCTGTGTATGTCTGCGAACACCAACGTTCTCATGGCTGGCTTAAACAGCTCTGCTGTTAAAACATCAGAACAGGAGGACCACATCGCTTGTCTAAAATTTTGGAAATCACGCCCAGTGTGGGAAGTTCTTGTGATGGACCCTGTGTTCAGTCAGCAAATTGCGATGGCGCTTTCGTCGAGCGGACTTCGTCGAGCGCGTACAGTAGACATCAGGCGGATATGTGCAACATCATGCGACCTGGACGTTGATCGTCTCTAGGGCCTTTCTGGTTGTAGCGGGCGATCGACGGTATTCCGACAACATGACCAAGTCAAAAACAAAACAAAAACGAAAAAAAACTGGGACCATCTCCCCGAAGGCAACCCTAATGGTATGCGAAGCAGCAGCGGTGCGCATGGCGTTGACCCGGTTGAAACGGGCGTCATCGCAGATTAACGAGCCGAAGGAGTGTTTCCACTCGACGTGCGGTCGAGCGTTGCGGGCGGTGGAGAGGGTGAAGCGAGAGAGAAGTGACATGTTCAGAGATGTTGCGAGCGGGCGGAGCAGCCGGCAGCTGCGGGCGCTACCGCGAGCATGCTGCGGGTGAGGGAGAGAGTGACGTCAGCGCGCACCTGCGAGGGAAGCGTGCGAGGGAAGCGTGCAAGGGCAGCGTGACGTCAAGTGCGCAGCTGTGGCGTGTCCTCCTACTTGGCAACGCTCCAACACCTACGGCGAGGGGAACGCGTTGCGGCGCATTCGTACGGACGCACGTAACGCACGGCGTTACACACGTGAGTCAAAGAGCTGCTTCGCATCTAAAAAAAAAGAATCAACGCGAGAACTTCTCTCTAGCGCTGTTAAGGCGACTGCGGCCGTGGCCTCCATGATGAGCTCCGGCAGCACGCAGCGCCACCCACACGTTGCGACGCATTTGATGCAGTAGCAGTACCGGTGAGGCACTCGGATAGCTTGCGTGACACATCTTCTACCGCATTTTTGTAGTATCAACTCTTCAAAATGCTGGTGCTGATCCAGTTTCCTGAACCTCAGAGCTATCTTGAGCCCACAGTCACCCTCATCCAGTGCGTTTCCGTCAGCTGCCAAATTTTTAGAATTTTTTTTTGTGGGTGTGAAACGCGCTGGTGCGTTAGCACAGGGAATAGATCACGATGTAACTGTTGGCTTTGCTGCTGTGTGGCACAGGAGGCATGTCATGTTCCAATTGTCCGTGTACTTCGCCCGCAAGGCTCCTGTACAGATACTCCGCTGCACGCCTCACACAGACACCCACTCCCCCGAGAGTTGTCATAAACAGATTCGTTCTTGATGATCTCGGTGCTGGCCCAATGGCCTGCCAGTGCTGGCTGCTCCAGAGGCACCGTGTGCCACTTTTAACCAACTGCACCACCCAGGCTTCTATATATTATGAAGATGCTCTTAAGAAACAACCTATGCGTCTCATAATGAGTAACCTAACGCGCACCGTAATGTTTAAGCGGGGGGGAGAGAAAACTTCAGCCAGTTATATTCGGCGTAGCTCAGAGTTTTTTTTTATATCAAGTATACATACACCGACCAAAATGGGTGCATGTCCTGTTATCAGTTCCATACCTCGCAACTTTTCGAGGAGTCAACGGCAATGCACAGCCGTCAGCAGGCTTCAGACAAACACTCCGCAGCGTGGCCTCGACCGGCTTGGAGTGATGCTGGCTCCGCAAATTGTGGATCGATATGTTTGCTACGGGCCTACGGCTGACGAGTGCTGGAGCCATCATTACTGAGCGCACTGTCCCTGCCGGTCCGATACGATCGAAAGACAAGTAGACCAGTCAAATAGAGCTGTGCCCAAGCCAGCGTCAGACGCCGAAAACATACCGAGATACACTTCGCAGCGCTAGCGTCAGCCCAGCCCGATTCAGCTGACGCTGCGGAGCACTCGTGTAAAGCTTGCCGTACATGTCATGTCCTGTGGGTCAGGAAGCGAATGCGACAGTCATTCACTATAATCGACTAGAATTTATCAGCCGAGATACAATGGTATGCCACTTAAGAGAGCAAAATAACCTCATGCCTGCGTGAAACAAGCAGCACAGTCACAGTGTAAGCTGCAGGGCATATTACGACACGCTTTATACCACATTTTAGGTCATCGTGCAGTAAATCAGGCATCAACGGTAGCTTGTAAATAACGGGACCCATCAGCTGCGGACGGCGCGAGCGTCCCCAACCACGCGCTCGACTGCTCCAGACAACTGTGCTCCCTACTGTTCTTTGATTTAGGCGCACGTTAACGAATGATTGGGGGTCTAAATTTACAGAACCATCCACAACGGCGTCCTCCACGACAATATCGTGGATTCTGGACGTAAAATTCTAACCATTCATTTGCGTCACTGTTGGCAGAAGTAGTTGTCGATAAGTGCATCTGTTGTCAGAAATAAAAAAAAAAGTGCGAAGGGAGATTTTTTTAGAACCCAATTTCACCGCAAGGTAGAAGCAATTAATGCGGTAGCGAGGAATTGCATGATGTAAACCTAGCAGGTAACTTCTTAGAATCCGACTTGGACTAATTCAAACGCCGACTTCAGGAAACTCAACCGCTGCAGCGAGCGAAGCGACCTTCTTGGTGAATGTTACTCCAACGCAAGCTGGGCCGTCAGAAGTCAACATGTACGAATCTGTGCTCCAGCTGTTGATACTTGTTAAATTACAGCGAATGCGACCACGCCCTGCCACTCAAAGTACGCAGGAGCTGCCGGAGCCACTCAGCCTTCTATCCGGAAAACCCCTCGAGCCTTTCCCGCGAAGGAAGACACGTTTCCTCTCCGCTTGTGCCGCGATCATTGGCGGACCTCACAGTCTTCATCTCGTACACAGAACATACGACGTTTATGGTGATGTTATCACGCCTTGAACTCGAAGGCAATGGTGAGAGCGAACATGCGCCTGGAGTGTACATGTACTTGCAATCGCAATAAAGCGAACTTAAAAGAAACTAAACAACTTGAAAAAGAAAGCTAAACTTTAAGCGCGAATGAAACCTAGGACTATTTGGTCATGAGCGGCGAGTGATTATGGGTGCGTAATTTTAGGTTTATTATTGGCATCTCCTGCCTAGTCAGTATAGCGTATAGCGTACTGTTTAAACTGATAGTTCTCTAACAGTAGTTACTTGATATCCTGCCTATTTTTTCTCTTTTGTTTCTCGGTCCCTCTCCCAGCGAACACAAAACGGTAGGAACAGGTGCATGTCCGAAAAAGCTACACGAGGTCGAGCAGATGCACAATTAAAATGATGATTTGAATATTGATTGCGTGCGGAAAAAGACCTCTGAAGACGGCAATACGCATTGAAGTTCACTGAGAAGCATTTGCTACTATTTGTCCACGGCGTAACCGGTTTAATCACCGACTAATACTTTGTTTTGCTGTTTTCAGCTCCCTGATGATGTACATAAAATGCAAGCAAACGTGACATATGTTTGTGGCCTCGGGACTTGCGACAATGGCACCTGCATCGCTACTACAACAAACGTCACCTGCTTTTTGCCGCCAGATGAAGGAAATACAGAATACGAGGAGGTGACGAGTAGCGAGGAAAGTGAGGAGGAATCGAAATAGTGTTTCAATAAGAGATTGAAAGAGCACAAGCAAATCAGCAAGAAGAGAAGAAAGAATAAATTCATAACTATGCCATGCTTTCTGGCATAAAAAAGAACCTAAACCATCACCTGTAACCTATAGTCGTCGGTATGTAAATTTTATGCCACAGCTAATGCTCTGCTGACGCGATATCCAGTTGAGAAAACTGGAATGTGTTGATGTCAAATAAAAAAAATTGAGTAGGATGCATGAAAGCTATTCCTAAAATATTGAGAAATTCGTTTCCGGCAATTAAACAATATCGAATCAGGAAATGGGTTCCATTAAAGTCACCGTTTGGACTCGGAAAGATTACGAAATGGGCCACGTGGAAAGCATGACTTACCACAATTTAACAAGCACAAGGACCGCCCGGAGCGAAGACCGACCCACAAAGCTAAGCCTTGTGGCCCACTCATTTGGCGCTAATTTTACAGCGAAAGCTGTTATTAGATCACAAGGGTCGTTTTTGCGCCGTAGTTGTCCGCCGCCGCCGCCGCCGGTGTACGTAACTAATATCGCACGAAATAAGAAAAAAAAACAAATAAACACCTATGACAGAGTGGGTATCGAACCCGGGTCCTGTGCGTGGCATCCCAGCACTCTGCATGCCACTGAGCTACGCCGCTGCTTGTAACTGCGGTGCAAACGGACCCTATGCAGGCTTCATGTCGGGTAAGGAATCACGTTAATGTGTGTTGTAAAGCGTTTTAGAACAGTAAAGTAACAACCAGGCGTCACACAATGCGAATTGCGTAACGAGTGGGTCGCTCAATGCTACAACCCATTACAAAAGCCTCAGGCATAATTCTTCACCGTCGTCAGCCACAGCATCAACAACGTGCACATAATGCGTTACAAGTGTGTAGCGGGTACCTCGCTTTTCCGAAGAATGACGAATAACGGCGTAGTAGACGCTTCCCCACTACACAAAACTTATGATGATTTACGGCGTAGTGGGTACCATGCAAGTGCGCTTGTAGTAGTTGCCCCAAAAGTGTTTAACAAAGACTCTAGGAAGGCAGCTCTTCCAGGTTTCGCTGTGACTGTGCTGCGCATTCCGCGCAGGCCTGGCGGTTTTTTTATCATAACGGGAGAAAAAAGAACGGCTGTTCTTTTGTCACCACCCGCCAAGGCTTACGAGAAAACAAAGCGTGTATCGCCGCTTCAGATACGCTAACTAAATGTACAATAGAGCTTAAGGAAACAATTATACTGGTTTTCTTACTCGAAATACTACCAGCACTAGGAGCCATTGCGATATTTTGACGACCAAGAAATCGTTTAACGGGTACTCATAGCGTGCCCTACCGAAATCATGCCACCGCAGTGATTACTATTAGTTTCAGCCTCGAATTCAGCGGTCATCACCATAAAATTAAATCAACCGTGCATATTGGATGTCGGCCAAAAGAGGGGGGAGGAGGTAAGCGCCTGTCCTCGTCTCCCCTTTTAAATACGAAGCATTTTTTAGCGAACCAAAGTAACTTTGAGCGTTTCTATCTATCTATCTATCTATCTATCTATCTATCTATCTATCTATCTATCTATCTATCTATCTATCTATCTATCTATCTATCTATCTATCTATCTATCTATCTATCTATCTATCTATCTATCTATCTATCTATCTATGTATCTATCTATCTATCTATCTATCTATCTATCTATCTATCTATCTATCTATCTATCTATCTATCTATCTATCTTTCTGTCTAGCCGCGTTAGTGTGAGCGCTCTTACGGACGTCTCCTTAGATTCGCACCACACTTTGCATGGGAGGAAATTAGTGTATGATTAACACATTGTACAGGCCATTACATGAATAGCTTCAGCTACTTGCCGCGCACCTCATGAAATCCTTTCCTTCAGTTACGCGGGGCACATACTCTATACACACGACCCATAGAATGCGGACATGAGTGTAATAATGAGAGCACCACCACCACAGGTGATTCAGAGTTTCTATGGACCGAGGGACGCGATAACTGACTTTTAAAAATCTTCACGTGATCGTGTTATGGAGCTTGAGTCGCAATATCTGCGGGACACTTTTCGGCAGCGCTTTGGATAGTAGAAATATCAGATGTACGGAAAGATTGAAAATCACGATTAGAGCCGCAATCGAACTCAGACATTCTGCGTGGCAATCAAGTATTCATCTACAGAGCTACACCAGTGCTTCAAGCTGCTTACGACAAATACCCTATAATGAGGTCATATCGCGCAAACTGTGGTTTCAGTCTTTGCCTTTGGGCGCTTGTAACAATGCAGTAAATATTACATACGAAACTCCTATTCATTTCCAAGCTATTGTCAACCATTGCTGAACCTGAAGAAATACGGCAAAAAACACTTGTTATGACGTGCGCACATCGTTGCGCCATACCATACAGTTCATTTCCATAAAATTGACATCTGTGCTCAAAGGTCAGTGCCGATGTCACTTCGGGCTATAGGATACGCGTTGTTCGCTTGTGTAGTCTATGTACCTGGTAAGACCACGGTCAATCCCATTGCAAGGGGGATAGAGGGGAAGGGAACCTATAAGCTCCCCACCTTCCCCACGTCGTCGCTTCATCAACTAGGTACTTTCCTCTGAATAGGTGCTACCCTAATATAGCGAAGGCCTTCAGCAAGTGGGCCTTTCTCGCCCCACAACCCCGAAAGAAGTTTTTCGCTGAGACCTGCCGACGATATACTAATAACTGCTCAGAATTTTCAAAGAATTTCGTCCAACTCCCAACGCTTGACTTAAATTCATTGAAATAATTTGGTATAGGCCACTACTCCCCTAGTGCTTCGCATGACATTTACTCCCAAAATGTTTGGGACCTGCCGAATTGTTTTTTTGCCTGGCGTCCACTCGTTCGCTGATGATTTAAATATGGATTATGAACAAACCCAGTCTCAAACCTTGCACCACCACAACGCTGAGTGTAACGTACCAGTCTTAAGGTAGCTTGATACGCAATACATCACCGTGATAACCGACAAACCACGCCTTACACACATTCGCCGACTGTCGGTGGCTGAGCCGCGAAAACGAAATGTTAAAGTAGCGCAATTATCTGCCCTGCTAAACCACAGAAGTAAATACAGATGTGATTATCTGTATTTCATTGCTATAATTACAGCTGTGATCAGCAGTAATTAAATACAGCTGTTTGCTTTAGCACCATCGGTGCAGACAGCTTCACGACTGCTTGCTGCTCAGATAGCCACCAAAAACAACAAATGTGATGGTGCTAGCAATAGTGACCACATGGTGCAATAAATCGCACTAGTTAACCGAGGTGTGGCATTAAAGGGGTCACAAATCCCCCTTCGGGCTTGGTGGGAAAACAGTTCCTCGAGATAGCAGACGCAGCACTCTAAAAAGTAAAGGAAGAAAAGGGGCGTCGAGGTTACTCCTTTAGAGGAGTAACTGGCCTGCCACACCCATTGCTACAAATCGGGGGGTAACTGCGACGGGACGAACCGTTACTTCCCCGCTCGCGGTTATTCCTCAAAGAGCAACAGTTACTTTTTGCGCAAAAGAAAAAATCAGCTCTTGGTTGACGTAACCACCATATTGAAGTTTGTGCAGGCATTTTGATTAGATGTACAATTGATATACAAGTATCACATTGAGAAATTAATTTCTGAAAATCTACAGCAAACACACGGGCTTCGAACTCACGACCACTATGTCAGCATGCGCGTACACTAACCACTACACCACACCACGCTATGGCACCGTGTGGGAGGAAACAGGGTTTATGTAGGCACCGATGGGTCTTTTGCACACGGCGCGAACATTTGTGCAGTTACTCCAAAAAAAGGGGCGCTTTGCTGCCTTAGGAGGAAAGCGCCTCCCCTCCTTTTAGGGGCGAAGCTCCTTAAGCCGTGGGTCGTGCGTCCCCGTTGTATGTAGCCACCTCTCGTTTAGTACTTGTATATGATTGATATATTTAGGGGCGAAGCTCCTTATGGCATTACCTCGGCGGTTTTCGGTTGTCCATGCACTCTGAGTAGCCAATAGGTACTGGATTTCGACCTCCAAGATAGTGCCGGTGTGAGATGTCTCCTGTGCGTGATTAAACAATAAAAAAATTCACAACGTACATGTAAAATTAAAGTGAGCTGCGAGTCGCCGTGGCTCTCATCGACCCTTTAGTATAAATGCGCCCGATCTCACGTCGTTGATGATGTACTGCGCAGAATTCGCGGAAGATTACCGGATTCACTCCGTGGGTATGGTGTCGTCATCTCCAGTTCTCGTCTCGTTTCCGAGAGGGCGCTGTCCTATAGACATGCGTACAATATGGCGGTTGGGTGAAGGTACGCTAGATGGCGTTGGCGGTGCAACTGCTCTCCGATTGCGCGGACCGCCGTACGAGCAGTACGAGGGCGCTTGCCGGATGGTGCTGCTTGGTCGGACCATGGACGACGACCGGTCGTTCAAGTTTGAATAAAATTTCACACACACTATCGCTTTGCTTACTGCTGGGCGAAACCACTGAAGATTTCACGTGTAACCATGATTGCTTCAGTCACCATAACTCTCATCGACCCTTTAGTATAAACGCGCCCGATCTCACGTCGGTGATGATGTACCGGGCAGAATTCACGGAAGATTCACGGTTTACCGATGAGCCTCCGCAGCTTCGCCCACTCATCATCATTCACTCCGTGGATATGCAGTTTTTTTTTTTTTTTTTTTTTGCACATGGTACGGCAAGAAGGGC
>JALIZH010031104.1:0-23269 GCA_030522465.1 Rhipicephalus appendiculatus | reverse complement strand
AGCTGATCGATCTGCACACAACTGCTGTCTGACAGAATGCGCCGTTTCATAAACGTTTGAAGCGAAAATGTCTCGGATGGGCAGTTTTTGTGCCTTTCCCGTTTGGTTTTCTTACTGTGGACTTTAGAATGGTTCCCGCTGAAGTGGCTCGAGAGCCTGTATCCGTAAGGTATGCTGACGAAAGCCCGATAGTGCAGGCTTTTGTAAACTGCTTTTTTGGTATACGAATACTAACAGTCACATTACGTCACATTACGGTCACAACGCAAAGTGTAATTATTGCCAGCATTTTAATTATGATCCCTAAACGCTCATCCAAAACTATAAGAAACGAGCTGCTCGCAAAGATGGAGTGCCATGGTATGGCTTCGTCTCAGCCGTCGGTGGCCATTGGAGTGTCCTTTTTTTTAAATTCAAATACGCCCAGTACCGGAAGGATCGTAACGGCGTGCTTGCCGCGGTGTTAGCATGGGTGTAACACGCTAGATTTCTCCAGGCGAAATTCCTGTCTACATTGAACACCTACACACACGGAATACAGTCGCCATTCGATGGGAAAAAGGTGTGACCCCTCCGAAAAAACATTTCTCGCTTTGCCTCTATAACAGTACTGCTGTTTGAAGCTAGTTGCGTGTCGTCAGAGAAACGCGCAGCATAGCCGCCGGAAAACAGAGCGAGCGAGGAGAGGATTGAAGGTCCCAGCCCCGCGTTGGTCTGGTAGATGTGTGCCTCGCGAACTTATCTGTGTCGAAGCGTGGTAAGTAGCGCCAGCTGGTAATTGTTCATTAGGGAACAGCGCTGTAGTGAACCATTGCCTGTGCCGTCCACATTACATGTACTGTCCATTACCATTATCGGTGTTGCTTACAATACACGGTGAGCCTCAGCAGCCATGAAAGACTATGTTGACGGCGCTGTTTCGAGGTGTCTCCAACTCCGCGAGCATTGGCTGTTGTTTTATTGTCGCATTAAAACATAAAGGCTACTTTCGCCACAAATTCCTGGCCACAGATGCCCGTGTATCCATGTAAATGACACAACACCATCACTTGTATATATTTCGGTGAAAGTAGTTTTTAAGACACTTATAGGTGTCACTGGGGTTGCATTCATAGCCTAGTCTTCTCTCACTGCTCGAGGAGCCCTTCTTTGTCATTAAAGTGAACACCCTTTCATGGAAAGATGTGCACATCTGCAAATCAATCTGTAAATTCACATCTGGAAATCAATGACGAAAACTTCACCATGCCATCCCGGCGGCTAAAGCAGTGGCATACAAAATGACTGTTCTTCCAATACTGAATAATGCAAATCATGTATGGGGCCATACACTAAAAGTAATTACACTACATGTGAGCGTATACAAAATAAAGCCTTGAGGTTCATTTTCAACTCATATTGCGGAACTCAGCTTGTAAGTGAGCTTTAAAGGCAAAGCCGGGCTAATAACGGTGAAGCGAAAAAATGCAACATAGTCGACTGATATCCTCTTTTCACATACTGAGTGGAGACTACAGGGGTTAACCTAGAAGAACGCATTGCACTACAGAAATTTACCACATCCAGAACAAAACACTCGAAACATATTGCACCACATAGCCACAGAACAGATTTATTCAGTCATTCTTTTTTTGGTTCGGACCATTAATGGATTGGAACCAGTTACCTCAAAACATAGTCGAATGATGCGATTTACAAAGTTTCGAAAAGGCTTTGTCAGAATAGTTGTAACCAAAATGCATTGCTTTTACACATGCTCATCCTGCAGTTATCCTGTTGTAGGCTGCTTATTGGTTGAATATGTTCAATGCTTTACTGTATAGGCTGCTTGTTGGTTGAATATGCTCAATGTTTTACTGTATAGCTTGAAGCCTTGAATGCACTTAGTTATTCCATTTCTCATATATGTATGCATAAAGCGTTATAAACTTATATATGTACCCATTCATGCGGCTATTCATGTATGAAAGCTTTGTATTTATGCTCCCATATGGAACACCGGTGTCTACACTACTACTCCCATTTTGTGCTTGCAATGATACGTATGTTATGTAACACATTTTCGAAGCCTTGTTGTATTCTATATTATGTATAAGCTTTCTCCTAGTTCTCCGTAATGTGACTGAGCTCTTGTATTTCTTTTTTTTTCAATGCAGTTGCGTTGTGTGATGAATGTACAGTGTAGTGCTAGAGGCCTAGTCAGGTGGCTCACAACGTCGCCTTTCGTCTCCTGCACCACGACAATCATGTATTGTCAAACAAATACATAAATAAAAAAAAATGTACCATATAACTATAAATCAATTTTTGTGACATGCACGGGATGTATTCGCACATATTTTTTTTATCGCGATAGCAATTACATAGACACTCGGCTGATTTTCGCCGTCGCCGTCATGCCTCGAATATGTATATATACATATATATAAAAAAGGCACAAAGAAAAATATTATAGGCACCCGACCGGGGATTCGAACCAGCGACCCCTCGCTCCACAGCATCCTGCGTTAAACCAGTCAGCCACACGCCATGCATGCGCCGCATTAATAACGGCAAGCTTTTTATAGACACTATTTACCGCTAGCGGTATGCAGATCCTTGCGGGAGCTTGAGCCTGTTTTCTATCACACAATGCTCCTACATTTTCTTTCAATTTGAAAACTGCCCTGAGACAGACAGACAGACAGACAGACAGATAACTTTATTGAGGTCCTGAGGAACTGCGTCGTGACACCCCCTTTTATGGGGAATCCGTAGCAGTCGCGGGCCGCTCCCACGTAGGGACCGGAAGACCATGGCCCTCCACCCTCTCGCAGGCCCTCTGGACAGCCCGAAGTTGAACCGAGAGGTCGCCGCTGTTTAGGGCTTCCTTCAAGTCCTCTTCCTTTGTTAAACTCTGCGTCACGTAACACAAGACAGTGCCAGAGCATATGAGTTAATGAGCAATACGCCTCTCCGCAGTCCGGACAATGTGGTTCCATGTTGGGCGAGAAATGACTGAACCTGCCCCGCGGAGGGAAAGACCCCGTTTGGAGCATCCTGAAGGCAGATGATTGCGGTCGCGTAAGTTTAGGGTGATCCCTCCGAGAGAGATGATAATGTGTCATGACCTCGTGGAAAGTGAGTAGCGAATCCCCTGTATCTTTCAGCGTGCCCGCCTGCGAATCCGGCGGAACCGCCGCCGTGAACGATACCTCGCGCACGGTCAAGGGCGAACTCATTGGCGTTGGCAGGGCCGTAACTAAGGGGGGGTTGAGGGGTTCTGACATCCCCCGAAATTTTTTCATGCTTTAACTTTTCGGGTGATACTAAAGTATTTATACGCCTTCACATCGACCATCAGTTGCCGAGGTTAGCCGTTCTAGACATAACGCCACCCGAAATAAATTCCTGGGTACGGCCCTGGGCGTTGGGGACATCGGGATGTACGTTGGCCCCCATGTGGGCCGGGAACCATGATACGGTGTGAAACCCAGCAGCCCCATCACAGCCGAGGATGGCCACTGCCTCCCGCGAGATCGAGCCCGGAGGCGAAAGCGCTAGCTGCGGAACGCGAGTCTGTAAAGACATTCGGACGCGATGGGTCCTTCATTGCTATGGCGATTTGCTCGGCCACCGTTGCCGAAACCTTGTCTAATGCCTGGTTCGCGGTGGCGGCAAGCCTGCCGTAACGGCGCGGTGCCGTAGACCGTCGGCCGCCGCCGCCCGCGAGAGCTGTTCAAAGTGCACGGCAAGCTTCACCGGCGAGGCATTCACGCCTCCGAAAAACATGGCTGCACTTCCGAATCCAGTTGTTGATCACCTCGAATCTATCAAGCGGCCGCCGTGCGCTCAATAGCTAGTAAGCTCCGAACTGATGCTTCCATTCGCTTTAGACTCATGTCCTTAAGCTTCGACAACACTGTGTTCGAATTGATTCGGCACCGTTTTTGAGAGCCATACTCAAATAATCGATGTTGTAGGCTTAGCGAATGGCGATGGGCGCTTCCGGAATCTCGGAGGGCATAAATTACGCGTTTGCTAGTTGTTTATAATCCTGGATAGCTGGCGCCACTTGTCCAGGCGCCAGCTTCTTGACACGTTATTTGGTTTAACGCTGCGCGTTTTTCAATACCAGACAAACTAAAACGCTCTTTTAACTGCTGGAACGATGCCGGCCAACGACGCGGACGATATTCGCACTTTTAGCGTGAGAACCGCCGCGCAAGAAGCAAGCAGCTCGAAGCGTCCCGAAGCAGACGCGGACGACGGGAAAGCCGAAAGCAGTCGACGCGGCTCACCGATGGAGCTCCTCCGTCGCTGATTGGCCACGTCGCTCTCCGGCAAACGGAAAACGGCGCGAAAATGGGTCTCGGACCTATTTTCCGAACTGCAAAGAACGGCAAACGTGCGCGAACGAAACAGCCCGCGCACGGCGGGCTGAGAACGGCAAACGGCGAGCCGCCGTGCCGCTACCGTGAACCAGCCATAACCAAGGCAAAGCATAGCAGTGTGCCACCATGATCAACCGAGACCACTGCGAAGCGATCAGAACGCCCGTACTGTGCTGCGTCAGACGCCACCGCGTGGCAGAAGACGCAGAGGGGTGATTCCGCGCGCCGCACTTTGAAAGATATTGCGTTGCCGACACTTGTAGCGCGTTGCTCCAACACAAAGGCGTAACAACTGTGATAGCTGTTAGTTCACACTGCTCTTGCACAGGCGGCGCCACGAACGCAGTGGCGTTAAGGGACCTTAAGTGGCGTAGGTGGCGTTCAGCGCCAACGCGGCCGTTTCCGCGTCCCTGGGGTGATGGCGTTCCCTGCGAGATCGCCCGCGCAGCTGCTTGTGCAAGCGTGATGTCGTCTTCGTGCGTTCGTCTGCAACTGCAGGCTGGTTTTCAGACCGTGGAAGGTTTGATAAATTTTTTCAGGGGAGCATACATTGATAAAGGCAAGCTCCCGTACGAGGCAGGTCATGTACATAATGTTAAAGGCTTGTCTCTGCAGACGGAAGCGTGGTTAGTCTGGTGACAGTTTGGTGCGTGTACCCAACGCCTCCTAGAAAAAAACTATGCCTGGGACGTGAGCCGCAAAAGCACTGCCCAACCCTCTCCGTTGTCCTCCTTTCCACCCGGTACAGTCGCTAGAGCCTCTCGCGGTGACCTTTTGCAACCTGCAGCGGCGCCGGGTAATTATAGCAGACGACGCGACGCGCGTCGGTGGAAAGAATGCCAGCGTTGTTGAAACCAACGGAGGAAATGATCAAACTAGAACGTGACGAAACGCACCTCGAACGCACTAGCATCCAGCGGCTGTGGCACTAGCCACGCGACGTCGTCAACGAGTTCAAAACGATGCTACGCAAATAAACAGATATTTGCAACGCCCGTGTTCGGGAGATTTTTTTTTTTGCCTTGCTTTCATGCGTCCATGAAAACTTATTGCGCCGCGTGTTCTGACTGCCTATAGAATGCGGTTTGCTGCGTTCCCAAGTGCTCGTTGAGCCTCAGGAAAAGAGTTGCATGCTTGAAATTCCCCGAAATACCCTCGCAAAGCAATTTATATGACCAGTGGCTCAAGACTATTTCGAGAGATGACTGGGTGCCAAGAAGTAACCTTATAGTGTGCAGTAAGCAGTAACCAACAGGAACGCTGCCGCAAAGCCGCTTGGAAGGAAACCTCTGTTGCGAAAAGTTCTAAAACTCCAGCCAAACTTTCTGCAAGGAAATGGCTGGCATTTGTTAGACTAGCGCTCCTCCGGCTCACGTTACGAACGCGCAATCAAATGCCTGAACATAGCAGCCAGATGCGCCGTTCCGCCGACACGATGTTACCAACACCGTCGCTGTCACCGGTTCGGGCGGTACTAGGGGTGCCTCGATGTGCGCGAGCCTAGGCGGTACAGTTGCTAGCACCACCACACGGCGCCCACTCGAAGCGCGCGGCAGCGTTACTCTAATGGCAAAGCTAGCAACGTCCCAGGCATAACCAAACGTGCATCAACGCTCCGTCAAAGAGCATCAAGTTGACAGTAAGCAAGCATTTTTATTCAATGGTTTCGTTTTATTTCATTGTGTTTTTCAGTTTTGAAGCGCTCTCAAAACACATGCGTCATTGACGCGATCTGCGATTGCAGAGCAGGCATAGCCGGCAAGTGCAAGCACGCTGCGGCAGTGGCTGTGTACCTTCGACAATTCGAAAGCGAATCGAAAACATTTAATGCGAGAGTCATTTGGGAGTCAGTCCCAACCAAAATAAAACAAAAATACTGTCGAGATACAGAAAACTGATTTTAGCATGATGTTTTTTTCTTATTTGAAGATCACAAAAGTAACATACGAGCATGACAAGCGCGAAACTGGTACACCAGTCCTAAGGATATAAACTGTGGATCGAATACACCTAGAACGAAAGGAATAGTCATCGCTGTGAAGCATAAAGAACGTGCAACACATACATAAATGTTATCGCACCTTTCGTCGTTCGCATGAGCTAACTGTTCCAGCCTTCTTTAAGGTGATCGAAAAATTGTTGGGTGGTAGGCTGGGTGCTCCTGTTCACTGGCCTTAGCATTGCCATCGAAATACCTACTGCAAGTTCTGCTGTTTTTTTTTTTTGGGACACCCAGTATGTTCCATCAACGCTGCGCAAGAAATAACGAGAATTAGACAACCTCTTCGCGACAGTGATTTGGCGCGAAACAAAAAAAAAAAAAGCATCGCCATTTGCAGACCATGATTAATAGATGTATCGCAATTGAAAGCAGGTCTGAAACAATGTTCCATTCCATGGGCACCTTCCCCATGAAACAAACGTATCACTCTGCGCCAAATAAAATGACTTTTTTCACGGCGAACAAGTGTCCAACGTTGGCGCCTCTCCTCCCACTGAGCCTTCGGGAAGCGGGAAAACTTTGTTCCAGGTGAATTGCTGTTGGTGTTGTGACAGCCCAGAACACAACAAACCTTGTTGCTGCGACGCTGAGCCATGAAACGACCGACAAAGAAGAAAAGTTTCGCAAAACTGCGGAAAAAAATTGAAGGACACTTTGTACATTCCAAAGTGTGTTCGGCGAAAGTGTATGGCTACAGTGTACTAGTATGGCCATTCCACTGACTATGCCATGTCTTTTTTCTTTACACTCTCAGTGGGATAACACACACAGCGAATGAGTGCGTGTTTTCTTGTTTAATTTTTTACCGCGAATCGCAGCGAGACGCGAGACTAACCTTCCTCCATTCGCACGCATTGGTATTTTCTCGCGCTTTGCGCATCGTGCAGACGCCATCCGCGTTCCAGCGCTTAAATTGACGGACCATTTGTAAATTCGAAAGTGTATTCCGTGAACGCCTGTGTCCATTGAGACGGCGTCGGTCAGAATAATTGCAAAACGCTGGGCACAGCGACGCTACGCAAGCAAAGCGCGAGTGCTGCAGAGCCCGACGCGACCGGCTTCCGTTTGCGCATCCCGGCGGCCACCCAGCTCCGTGCCAGAGCTCGGATGGACGGACGGACGGACAGACAGACAGACAGACGGACTGACGGACAGACAGAGGGACGGACAAACGGACGGACAGACAGACAGAGGGACGGACAAACGGACGGACAGGCGGACGGACAGACAGACAGACAGAGGGACGGACGGACGGACAGAGGGACGGACATACCCACGGACGGACAGACAGACAGATGGACGGACGGACGGACAGACAGACAGAGGGACGGACAAACGGACGGAGAGACGGACGGACGGACAGACAGACGGACGGACAGACAGACAGACAGACGGACGGACAGACAGACAGGCAGACGGACGGACAGACAGACACGAAGGAGCTGGCACCCCACGGACGCGCGCGCCGCCGCTAGAGGCGTTCCCGTCAGCGGAGAGTTAGAAGCGCAGTATGCTACGAGCGTCCTTGGTACTTCAGCGGTAAGCTGCAAGTATCGAGCTGCCCTTCGATTTTCGTGTGATATCACAATTTCTTGCTATATATGGACCTGCATGACATGCATTCTAATATAGTGTTGTGCTATGTTTTGTTATTTCGACATGTTGTGCCTTCCTGAGCGTACCGTGTGAAATTTGTTTTAACATGTACTATGGTTGTACATGACAGCTATGTGACCCCCAACTCCTGTCTTGGCTCACGTGCTTAGAGTATTAATAAAATGAAATAATAAAAATTAAATCAATCCGGTACGTGAAATGTTCCGAAAGCCACTGATATCTCTCAACGTTTCTTCAATTGCATTGCTTAAAGCTTAAAATAAGAAGTACATGTTTTGCCAGCTAAGATCTTACAACGGCGCGTCTACAGCAGCCACGGTGTGACGAGGTTGTGGCGGAGTCTTGTTTGTTTGTTCAGCCATATGAGGCATATTTTCAGGATGACTTACCAACAATGATAACAGTGTGGGAGCAACGCCTACAGGAGCTTTGCAAGAAGCGCAGCTTGCCAGTGAACCCTCTATGAAATCTCAGACTGCGCCCGTAACCGGGAGAACGAACGATGTTATGACCATATTGAAAGCATGCTAGGCGCGAATAGTCGCTGTGGTAACAAGACTTGTCGCACGCTTTCACCGATTGAAGGTTCCTGGACCCGGGTGGTTAAGGCGCTACCGGTCGTTCCTTTTCTTATTAATCTACCGATCAGTAATTCTTTTCAGGGGGTAGACAATGATGATGTGGGGCGCCGTTGCAAGATATAAGAAGAAATATACGTGTTGTATTTCCCATCCTACGATCAGTAAATTACTTTTGTGTTCTGTAGCGAAGAGGAACGAACGCTCTAGTGGAACACCCTCTCCAGTGACATCTAATCGGTCTGTCTCTACCGCGCATTGCTCATGGACGCCGCTCGCTCTCGGGGTGCATGAATTAAGCCGTTGATCAAGCTGCCGGTTGACTCTCACGCCAGCGTTCAATAAACGCCTTTACAATTTTTTAAGTTGTCTGCTCGTCCACTGTGCCAGCATTTAGATGAAAGCGAGATGCATGCACAACTCGTGCACCGAGGTTTCGCTCATTTGGTGTACATTACTCTGGAGCCCTCCGCTAAGGCATTTCTCACAACCAGAGCGTAGCTTGGACAAGTTGAACCCCATAGGCGTGCGCACGAGGGGGGCAGAGGGGGCGGCCGCCCACTGGTCACCTAAGAGAGGGGGAGCGCAAAGTCTGCCCCATACATTGACTTAATAGGGAGGGGGGGCGCTGCGAGGAACCTTCGCCCTCCCCTGCCCCCCCCCCCTCCCCCTGAAGGGGAACCCTGCGTACGCCTATCTTGAACCCCGTGAGTCATTTGGATTGCGCGTTACAACCTAACAAACGAACAAGAACTGACGCACACACCAGTGCACCACGATCATCGTGAGCTCAATGCAAACGATATCGCGTCTTATATGATGTGAGTTTTGGTGGTAGCTCAGGTGTCTGTAGATCTGTTTGCCAGTCCGTGCACCACCGTACGGAGTACCAACGGTGAGCTACTCTCAAGTTTATCGAGGAGCTCGCCGATTAAGTATTCATACGCTTTCGGCCATTAAAAACTGAATAAGTCTGTATCAAACACATTAAATATTGCATGCAGTGGCGCCTTGGGTAAAAGTGCAAACAGGCAAACAAGCTGAAAGATAAACACCGGTCGTATTTCATAGTGATGCACATTTGCCATTTCTCTGCAGCTGCGTTATTTCCAGTCTTTTAGCACCTGCCAACAACCGCAGTACCTTGGCGACAGGTCATTTGTGCGTACAACAGCGCAGACATGTTATATTTGCACGAGATGCTATTTCAACGATAGAGCATGCTAAAGCAAAAAAAAAAAAAAAAACACAAAGAGATACTTTAGATAAGAAAATTACCAAATAAAAGTACCTTTTAAACGCACTGGCATGAAACATTTTGTCAGTGAAGTTTAATGTTAGTCCTTATTAAGAACATTCATGTCAGATGCACAGGAAGTCTATAGCTGCTACATATGGGGGGTCATGGTGAAAGACAGTGAAAGATAACGCACAACACGTCGCAACACATCGGTCTGCAGTGACGGCACGCCAAAAGGGCAATGATGGCAGCTGTCCGCGACAACCAATCAACCCACGCACTACAAGCAATTGCGGCATTAAGTCAAGCGCTAGTCTTCTGGCATGTCCAGAAAGCACACTAAAGTGAACTAACAACTTTGAGCAATCATTGTGTCGGTGTCGGCGTATATATTACCACGGGGTTGTGACGTTGACGAATGAAGCAGTCGGCGTGTCCAAGATGAAAGTCTTTATTTGGCCGAACTTGTGGGCCGGAAATAGAAAGTCAAACTACTAGCAATACACACTGTACTGTTAGCGGCGAACAGAGCGTAGGCAGTCGATAATCTGACAAGCGGTCAAGCGCGTCGGCTTTCATACATGTATCATCGAAGATTCCAGCGTTATGGCTAGCGGCCGCGTAAGTTCCAGAACTAACTCTAAAGTTCGGGTTGTGCACGTAATCTCATCGGAAGGTTCTAATATTATCTAGATAGTTCCCAGCCATTCGGGTGCGCTTTGCGCAAGGCAACAGTTACATTATAATGGGGCGGTAACATGAAAGTAGGAAGAAAGGAGCACGTGTGGCAATATCTCTTTGTATACATATATAAGTGCCAAATAATCGATGATGGAACGCCGTGTTCGGCTGCTTTTGTGGTTACTAGTAAAAAATACAAACGATAACTGTAGATTCTAATCGTAGTCTGAGAATACGCAAGATAGTGTTTTTGGGCACTCAGGAACATAGGTCGGCGAACTCACTCATGAGTCGACTTCACTCGGACTCCCTCAGACTCAGATCGAACTGTGAGTCTGAGTGAGTCCGGGTGAGTAATATTTTGGTTAGTTTGAGTCTGAGTGAGTCCGGTGGAAGAAAATCCTTTCGTGAGTGTGAGTCCGAGCGAGTTCGGCTCAGAAAAGTTTGGTGCGTCTGAGTGCGAGTGAGCACAAAGCGCAAGATATATTTCTTGAGTGAGCTTGAGTGAGTTCCTCTTTTTTTGCCGGCCTATGGTCCTATCTACTCATCTGCAGCATTACTATCAGCCTTTACTGGATTAACGTTTACACTGACATCTATTCACCCGTATTCCAAAGTAGTGTCATTCATACACCATTTCAATATTTAATGACCAGAGGCGCGAATTACGTAGGGGGGTGCCTTGACCTCCCCCCCCCGCCAACTCTTTCAGCGAAGTTGTTGATAAATATATTTTATTTTGTCATCTCTTTCAAGAAAAATGACCTTACTGGTATTCGAACCTTACTGGTATTATAACTCGTATTCGAAGGTACTATATGAAAAGGCGCCAAGAAGACCACCGATTACGTGAGATATTGTTGTTAAATAACATTGAGACTATGGCTGAAAAAAAGCTAATTCTAGGCTAACGGACTCATGAGTCCACTCACTCGGACTCATTCAGACTCAGATGAAGCCGTGAGGCTGAGTCCGGATGAGGAATTTTTTGGTGAGTTTGAGTCCGAGTGAGTCCAGTTGAAGAAAATTTTCGTGATTGTGAGTCCCAGGGAATCCGGCTTAAAAAAAAGTTTGGCGAGTCTGAGTCCGAGTGAGCCCTCAGCGCAAACTATATTTCATGAGTGAGTCTGAGTGAGCTCCACAAGTTTTGCCGACCTATGTTTAGGAAGGCCAAACTTTTTCTCATTCCAGACAGGCTTAATGGCTTCTGGCATTGTAGACTTGTGGTGAACTCTAAGTGCGCCACTGCGCAGCTGCGGCGTTGCCATCGTGTCGCAGAACGACATTCATTTACTCCTCTGCTCCACCAACAAACGCGCGGAGAGGGTGAGGAAAGGGGAACCGGTCCCCGAGTCCACCGAGTTGAACAATAAAAAAACTCCTCATGTCCCGCTAAAGGGAATCATGCGTGGATGCGAAGCAGCGGGGAGATGGCTGGCTTCAGCGGGAGAAACGTCGCCGCTTCCGTTTCGGCGGCAGCGGCCCGGGGGGTGTGGGGGGTGTGGGACGCGCTGTGGGGGTGTGGGACGCGGGACGGAGAAAGCCCCCGCAGCACATGCAAGCAAGATCAAGGAATGAAGTCAACGGGACGCGGGCGCCGCTCCGTAGATTGGAGGATTCCTAGAGGAGAGAAAGGGCGGGAGCGTAGGAGAGGAGAGAGATGGGCTGTGGGACGCGCGACGCGGGAAGGAGGGACGGACAAAGCCCCCCCACAAGCACATGCAAGCAAGATCAAGGAATGGGTTCAACCTGGGCGACAGACACCACCTGCCTAGCCATTGCTAAGCAGCCTCTCTGTGCTCTCGGCCATGACGGACTTCATATTACTACAGCCTTCTGGCTCGCATAATGGGTGCTTCCTTACTTCATAAAAAGTGGCCGGATGCGGTACGCCGGTCGCGGGAGGGACGGCATAGCCCCTGAGCATAAGATGCTTCGCATCTAAAAAAAAAAAAATCACAGCATATCCACGGAGTGAATGATGATGAGTGGGCGAAGCTCTTGAGGTTCATCGATAAACCGTGAATCTTCCGTGAATTTTCGTCCAGTACATCATCAAAGACCTGACAAACACTGTGTGTATATATAGAAGAAATTTTATTTATTCGTAAATGGTAGCTAGACGTGGCTTCCGGTCCCCCTTCATTATAACGACTTTATGGTCGGTGAAGTGGAGGGATAGGGGTTCTTATATGTCTCCGTAGAGGATTCCTAGAGGGGAGAGAGGGGGTGAGCGTAGAGCAGAGAGAGAGGAGGAGAGGACGCACATCCACTGCGGGGATGTGGAACGCGGACGCCGCTCCGTAGAGTAGAGGATTCCTAGAGGAGAGAAAGGGGGTGAGCGTAGGAGAGGAGAAGGGACGCGCTCGCCGCTCCGTACAGTAGAGGATTCCTAGAGGAGAAAAAAGGGGGTGAGCGTTGGAGAGGAGAGAGAGAGGGAGGGGACACGCATGCTCTGGAAGGGTGTAGGACGCGGGCGCCGCTCCGTACAGTAGAGGATTGCTAGAGGAGAGAAAGGGGGTGAGCGTTGGAGAGGAGAGAGAGGTGGAGGGGACGCGCACGCTCTGGAGCGGTGTAGGACGCGGGAAGGAGGGATGGACTAAGCCCCCGCAAGCACATCCAAGCAAGATCAAGGAATGGAGCCAACCTGGGCGACAGACACCACCTGCCTAGCCATTGCTAAGCTGCCCCTCTATGCTCTCGGCCATGACTCTAGTGACTGTAGTGGTGGTGGACGGCCTTATTGTACTACAGTGTTCTGCTTGGACATAGATGGCCACACCGCCTGCGGGACGCTCTGCTTCCTCGGTGCACACGATGGGGAACTAGAGGTGGTCTGGAACGCGCTTATTCTTCATGGTCATCAGCGTCATCGTCATCATTATCAGAAGATACTGCCGGTTACGCCTGACGCGGGACAAGGTTAGACTAAGAGGAGCTTCGCCCCTAAAAAACTTCGTCATCTCCTGCTTAGGGGAACCATGTGTGGATGCGAAGCAGCGGGGACATGGCTGGCTTGAGCGGGAGAAACGTCGCCGCCCTGTTTCGCGGCAGCAGCCCGGGCGCTCATCGCGGCGCTGCACAGGAGAGGAAATGAGCCGCGCGCTCCGTCATTTTCATACTGGGGAACTACCGTGGCGCCCCCAGTGGAGTATGCAGCTGTGGCACCACCTGTCGCGCGCGCCGCTCCGTACAGTAGAGGATTCCTAGAAGAGAGAAGGGGGGCAACCGTAGGAGAGGAGGGAGAGGGGAGGGGGACGCGCATGCGCTGTGGGTGTGTGCGATGCGGGCGCCGCTCCGTAGAGAATTCCTAGAGGAGAGAAAGGGGGAGCGTAGGAGTGGGGGAGGGAGGGGACGCGCATGCGCTGGGGGGTGGGACGCGGGCGTCGCTCCGTAGAGTAGAGGATTCCAAGAGGAGAGAAAGGGAGGGAGCGTAGGAGAGGAGAAAGAGGGGGTGTGGTACGCGGGAAGGAGGGACGGACAAAGACTCCGCAAGCACATGCAAACAAGATCAAGGAATGGAGTCGACGTGGGCGACAGACACCATCGGTAGTGCGTGTTATTCTTTGGTTGCACCCACCACCTGCCTAGCCATCGCAAAGCAGTCACTCTGCGCTCTCGGCCATGACTGCCGACTGTGGTGGTGGTTGACGGCCTTATTGTACTACAGTGTTCTGGTTCGCATAGTGGGTGCTTCCCTACTTCATGAAAGTGACCTTGGAGGCGGGACGGACAGAGCCCCGAGCATAAGATGCTTCGCATCTAAAATAGTTGGTATCGAGACTCTCAGCAACACGCTTCGTCTCTGCGTCGCTCACGCGTACCAACAATATGTGACCCGCAGTCCCGAACATGGAGCACCACGACGCCGTCGCCAGCCCGACAGTGGCCGTAACGCGCGTGAAGCTTCCTTACTTTGGACCAGCGACCCGGCACTTCGGTTCGTCCAAGTGGAAGTTCAGTTCGCCGCACGCCGCATCACCGCCGACAGCACGTGTGGTGGCCAACATTCGACTTGCCACAGCGAGTGAGGAGCGCCACTTTCTGTTGCCCCACCAGCAGAATATGCGTATCGAGTGCTCAAAGAGGCACTGAATCGTCGTCTCACCCCTTCGGAGCCGGAGCGCCTACAGCGGCTGCTACGCGAGGCCGAACTGGGCGACCGTCGACCAAGGCAGCTGTTGCGCCAGATGCAGCAACTAGCGGGCAGCACAACGAGCCCTCGACAGTCACCTAGTGCGGGAGCTTTTCCTCAAAAGATTGCCGTGACCGTGCGTATAGGCGTCATGGCCTCCGGAGAGACGGACGTTTGCAAGATCGCCGAACTCGCTGACCGGGACTCATGGCCGTCACCCCCGCCAGCGGTTGCTACAGTGCTTGCCGAAAGCCTCGCCGGCTCCCGCCTTGCTGGAGAATCGGGCAGAAACTTCTCCCCTCGCCGACACCGTCGCGTTACTACAGTCAAGCGGAAGCCAGCACACAGCGGCGTGCTGCACAACAACAGCGACAGCTGTGTTGGTACCACTGTAAGTTCGGTGACACCGCACGGAATGTGTGTGCCGCCGTGCGAGAAATCGGGAAACGCACCGAGCCAGCACTGAGGGCGACTAGGGTGCCACCGGCTCAGAAGAAATTCGCCCGTCTGTCTTCTTCCCGCTGATCGCGAGAAATGCACCCGCTTCCTGGTTGACACTGGGGCAGAGGTGAGGGTGGTGCCGGCGTCGCCAGCCGATCGCAAAGGCCCGGGCTCGTCGCCGTTGCAAGCTGTAAATAACTCGACGATACCGACATACGGGCACCGCTCTCTCTCGCTAGACCTGGGCGTCAAGAGGACATTTAGGTGGATACTTGTGGTAGCCGACGAAAAATTTGCTATCCTGGGAGCGGATTTCTTGCGTCACTTCGGACTGCTTGTTGATGTAGGCAACTGGCGTATATAGGATCCCCTCTCACAAGCAGAAGTGTGCGGAAAGCCATCTAAGCATCCGCCTCTCAGCCCTACGCTCGTGATACTACCGGGCACCGCCCGTTTTGCGGCTATCCTACGCGAGTTCCCTGAGCTGACGCGGCCGCCACAGACCGGCGGTGTCATCAAGCACAATGTTTTTCACCACATTTCCACCACAGGACCCCCGGTTTACGCACGCCCACGCCGCCTCTCCCCCCAGAAGCTGAAACTAGCACGATAGGAGTTCGACCACATGCTCAAGCTCGGCATAATCCGCCCATCCGCTAGCCCTTGGGCATCCCCACTACACATGGTGCCAAAGTCTACACCAGGAGACTGGCGGCACTGCGGCGATTATCGAGCCCTCAACCACATGCAACCGTGCCCGACCGTTATCCTTTACGACATATTCAGGATGTGATGGCCAACCTGCGTGGTGCAGCACTTTTCTCGAAGATCGACCGCGTACGTGCCTACCATCAAATTCCCATGGCCTCAGAAGACATCCGGAAGACAGCGATAACAACGTCATTCGGCCTGTTCGAGTTCCTCCGCATGCCGTTCGGCTTGCGAAACTCCTGACAGACATTCCGGCGCTTTATTAACGGCGTTTTGCACGGCCCTCGACTTCTGTCCATGCATACCTCGACGATCTACTCATCGCAAGCAGCTCACCAGATGAACATGAGGTGCATCTGCGATAGAGCTGTAGCGTGGCCGCCGCGCCTGCGGCCGCCGCCGCTGCGTTTTTGCTCACGCCGACTGCGCCGCCGCCGAAATTTCCAGAGTGGCCACGCCGCCGCCGCCGCCGGGCAATAATTTCGGCGCGCCGCCGGTAGTCTTTCATTTTAACCCGTACGGGGAATCGGGGCATAAAATACATCGCTTCATTTGGCAAGCTTCTCTCGATGTGTCGGTGTAATCGACTCTCCATTTCAGCCGCCGCTGATTGGAGGAAGCTCGGCCAGCAGCGCGCCCCTCTCTCTCGGAATCGTCCTCTTCAACGTCATTATGACGTCAAGAAGTTTTCACAACTCTTGACTCAAATTAGAGGGACGGAATGCGCTTCAACCATACACGGAAAAAAAAACATGGATGATCCCTCCGTCATAGGAATCGGTATAACACGAAAGTGAAACGTGTCCTTACAGAAGTAGTTGAATGTTTTCTGTATATTGATAAAAGAGAGCTTGCACAATGTCTATTGGTGTTTGACAGTTATAGCACCGCTTAACGTGGATGCATTCACGTTGACACTTGGTGGTACATCTGTATCCCTACGACTAACGTCCATGATCAATGATTAAAACAGACCCTTGGGATCATAGATGCTTCTGGTAACTGTACGGTGAGAGCGGAATGAGAGAAGTGGTGTGACACCCAGAAGAGTGTCACTGAGTGGACGTCGAACTTAGGCTAAGGTCGCGAACGCGTGGCATGTTAGAGTTATTGAACCCCACTGCCCGACCGGAGGGAAAAGCAACGCGTGTTGGGTCTTTCCCTGTTGGCCGGCTGCAATTTTTTCCGGGGCGAGCGTAAGTTGGGAACGCGGCCACGAGAAGCACTAGCGAGTCGCAGAGCTTTTTTCGGTATGGACGGATGCTATGAGCGAGGCCGGCGCTGGGGGTAACGTTGCCACCTGGCAATGTATTAATGCATCGACAAAAAATTGCACTTTTTCTATTCGAAACGTGCCGAATGGGACGGACGCGTATAAACGATGCTTTGAAGGAACTAATCGTGGATTGCACGGTCATAATGCATTACTTCACTTAAACAAGAGCACTGCGAGAGGACAGTGGTAGATATAAAAGGCGCATTTGTACAACCGAGAGAGTATGTGACCGTGGCGCAGTGGATATGTGCCCGGCATCGCTTGTCGCTGACCAAGAGGTCATAGGTTCGACTCCCGTTGCCGGAAATTTTTTCTTTGTCTTCTGATCATGTGTATTTTGTCGATGTCATTTACGTGACGGAAATACGTCACTGAAGTCTTGGTGGACCCCGCCATAAAACACTCTTGTGTTAAAATAGTCGAGAGCACGCCTAGCATACAAGCCAACCTTCTCTGAAGCCACTACCACTTCGCGCTCGTGTCACAATTCCCATCATGATATTGTTTGTATTCATTTTTCTTGGCGAGCTCATGTGTAAATAAAACAAAATTCACGAGCGGCCGCGCTTCATGTCCACAGACCAACCCTCATCTGACGCCGCTCCCCCCTTGTGCTCCAAGCTCTGGTCAAAGTTTCCAGCATGCTCCTGTTTCATTTTTATGGCTGGGGAGTTATTCTTGATGCGTCCCCCCTAGTGGAGTGTCCATTTCCGCCGCTGCTGATTGGCTGGAGTTCGGTGACCAATGCGCTCCCTGTTTCCGGATCCGGAACGTCATTTTGATGTCACAAAGCTTTCACTACTCCAGACACTAATGAGAGGGACGGAATGCGCTTCAACGCAACGAACGCAGCGCCCAGACTTCCGCTTTTGGGCGTACATCTCGGAAGCTGTGCACAAATTCTGATTGCGTAAGCCATCGAATTAGGGTTTAATGCGGCCGCCCGTCTAACGCACCTGCGAATGTCGGTACGCATTCCCTGCATGGTTCTCAACATCTGGAACACATTCATAAGCAAGATGAGACTTGGAAAAGTTCCTGTTCCTGTAAATGTCGTCCCCTTTCTTCTTACGCTGCGAATGTGCTGGCTGGTTCGGTGCATTGACCTGGTGTGTGTGTATATATATATATATATATATATATATATATATATATATATATATGGGGTTTAACGTCCCAAAACCGCGGTATGATTGAGGGACGCCGTAGTCGAAGGCTCTGGAAATTTTGATCATGTGGTGTTCTTTAACGTGCGCTGACATGTAGTATTACACGGTACATACTATTTTGCCTCCATCGAATTGTGAACGCCGCGGCCGGGATCGAACCCGCGACCTTCGGGTCAGCAGTCGAGCACCCTAACCGCCTACACCGCCGCGGTGGACGCGTCGCCGTGGTCAAAAGCAAACATCACGGCCAACGGCGTTTTCGAGTAACTGAATGCGCCCTGTCGAAATGGACTGTGGACATCTTCTTCAGATGGACACATCGAGAATAGCTCCCCGGATAGCATATTCGTGGAGTCTCGGGCCTACTACATTGTGCATAGATAAATCAAATAGATAAGTAATATATCTCCATAGTATAATGGACTTTTTTTCCTTACTTTTTTCACTCGAGTAAGTCGATAAAAAAATAGAGAAGTAAAGGCAATGAAACACTTACAATAACCGATAGCTGAGCTAGTTGGTAGGTATTCATGTTAAAAAGACACGACGTGAAAACACAAGAGTGAACTCAAGAGAGTGACCAGTTATCTCTCACGTTGACCATCGCGCGCAACTGACTGATAGGTATCGCGTCTTGCCTGGGAATGCGCACATAAGTGCTTTAAGTGCGGATAAATTTAAGGGACCGGGCGGTCGTATGCAGTCATCGCATGCTATCATCGTATGCTGTCGTAGCTTGGCGTAACGCAGGAAGAACCACGAATAGTATAGCCATCTGTCGCATATTCAGCGCACGCTCGCGCCAAGGAGGTCTTCTTCCTCTTGTTCTTCGGGCGCCTTGATGATGATATTAAATGCACGGCAGTTTAGGGACCCGGGTTGTCGTATGCTGTCGTCGCTTGGCGTAACGAAGGCAAAACAAGGTATGAAAATACAAAAAAAGAAAGGAATCAAGGAAAAAAACGAAAGAGAGAGAAAGAAAGGAAGAGATAGGAAGAACAGAAAGAGCAAGAAAGATAAAAAAAATAAATAAAGAGAGAGGAAGAAATCAGTAAACATTGAGAAAGAAACAGAGTGAAAGGGAAACCGAAAAAAAGAAAGAAAGAGAAGAGGAATGAAAGAGAAAACCGAAGAGAAACAAAGAAGGCTGCCCAACTCCGCACTTCCTCCAGAATTGGCACTACTAGGGCGAAGCAGCGTTTTTTTTTTCGTTTTTTTTTTTGTCTACCTGCTTTTCCACCGCTGTACTATTTTTTCAGCTAGCGGCGTTCGCGGTGTCTTGACAACTCTCTTGTCCTTGTTTGCACGCCCTGTCCTTTTAACGACCCCAAAACAGTCTCTGGAAACATAAAATAGAGCGCGTTATTCTTTCTTGGCCTTTATCGTTTTTTTTTTTCGTTTTTTTTTTTTGGCAATCTTCGCAACGCCAGAACGGGGATTCACGTTACATGGTTAGGGCACATATTCTCGATTGGTCCATATACGAGAAATACCATTTGTGAATTGTCTACACTACCTGCTTTGCCATGCATTCGCCCACCCGTTCTTCCTCACCTCGCGTGATTACCGTGCGCGATGAACTTATTTCGCACTGTTTTGTGAGTTTCCGATTACGCAAGGCGAAATAACAGATTGCAGCCGACAAGCTCGAAATTGTGATGGGCTCAACGCTTAATGCTCCCATTGTACACGTGCTTTATGAAGAAATGAGTGTCGAGGAGATATGGAAGGGAAGGAATGGAAGAGAAACCGGATTATTTGATTCTTCCAACGGACGAACTCTTTACAGGGAAGACGATGCAGCTCAAAAAATAGGCGAACCCGCTTCCACGGTTACTGTATATTTTTTGATTGCGATAAAAAATTATCGACCCTCTGTGCAGGTTTTCATTGTCGCCATATTGTTCCGTATAAAGCCCACATCGATAACTTTTCTACGCGCATCGTATGCTGTACCCTCTAGTGAAAGCTCGCGAGCGCTAGCGGGGAACACGGCTGAAGCATAGACGAAACAAGCTGCCCATCTCCATCGCACGTAGGGTGCATGCGATAACATCACACCACGTGCGAGGCCTGCCGTCGGTTGTTCTTCAACAAGAAAGGAAGCCTTGTCCATCTATCATTGGACGAAGGAACATGAAGGGACGTCGGAGTAGGGTGGGGGGGTGCTGCATGGGTCGATATCCGCACCTTGTGAGCTTTGACTACAAGGGCGTGGTCGCGCGCTGGCGCGCGCGCAATTTCGGCAGGCATCAGCAAACGCGTCTCGTATACCCTTCTACGTGCTATCATCTCACCGCTTCGTGCTGTGACCACTGATACGACAAACTGCATGTGAACCACTTCTTTCCCGTGAGCGGCCGTATTCCCATACACCAGTACGTTCGTTGCAGTTTCGCGAGATCGGATGGTTAGCTGCTAGCCTTAGTTCGCTATACCATTACATGTTGCTATCGCATTTACTGCTTCGCCCTTACGGGAGACAGATTTTTTCCCCAAAATTCAAGGGACAAACTTCTATCCCCATAAACTCTTCAATCATGATTCTAACCCCCCCCCCCCCCCCCCCCACCCCTTGCGCCGCGCCGCCGCCGATCCGATGAACCCCGCGCCGTTGACGCGCCGCCGCCGGAGGTGGACATACCGGCGCGCCGCCGCCGGCGATTTGGGGTCCGGCGCACAGGTCTAATCTGCGATCTGTATTTCAGCGCCTGGCAGAGCATGGAATACTGGTGAACACGGACAAGTCTTAGTTTGGGGTGCACGAGCTGACGTTTCTTGGCCACGTCATCTCGAACTGCGGAAATAAACCTCATCCAGACAAGGTTAAAGCAGTCGAGCAGTTCCCACGACCCAACACTAAACGTCAGCTCGTGAGTTCTTCGGTCTCGTGAACTACTACCGCCGTTTCATAACCCAGTGTGTAACCATTCTGCAGCCTCTTCACCTTCTGCTGTCGACACACGAAGGTGCCGCTAAGGAGCTCCAGTGGACGGAGGGCGCCCAAGCGGCCTTCCAGGAAATCAAGAGACGTCTTGCCGACGCCGCGCTCCTCACTTACCCGCAACTGGAAGTTCCGCAGTGCGTTATGGTCGACGCATCAGATGCAGCTGTGGGTGCCGCACTTCAGCAATGCATCAAAGGAGAGTGGCGACCCATCGCTTTCTTTTCCCGGAAACTGACGCCCACCGAAAAGCGGTACAGCATCCTCCGACGCGAACTGTTGGCCGTCTACGCGACAGTCCGGCACTACTTGGAAGGTACCGAGTTCTTTGTCCTAACGGACCACAAACCTCTCACGTATGCCTTGCGGTCACTGAGTACTGAGGGGGGCGTCCATACTACCCGTAAATGCGGCAGATGTCATACATATCCGAATGAACCACGTACATCCGCCACATCAAATGAGTCGGCAACGTTGTCGCCGATGCCCTTTCGCGCAGCCCAGTCAGCGCCATAACTTCGCCCACAGAAATAGACCTCAACAAAATGGCGGCTGCTCAACGCGGTGACGGCGAATCGCGCCGCCTACAAGAAACGTCGACGTCGCTAAACCTGCAGTGGTTCCCCTCGCCAGCTACGGAAGGCATTTGCTGCGACTTATCTGCTGGCAAGCCACGACCATTTGTGCCCGCGCACCTCCGTTGCGAGGTATTCGCATCGCTGCACGGGATGTCACACCCGGGAATCCGGGCTACGCAAAGCTCCTCACAGCACGTTTCGTATGGCCCGGCATAAACCGTGATTCCCGACAATGCACTCGTGAGTGTCTCCCGTGTGAGCGCTCCAAGGTGCAGCGTCATACCGTGACACCGTTGGAGACGTTTCCCGGCCAGATGCTCGAATCGACCATGTACACGTCGACATCGTCGGGCCGTTGCCACCCTGTCAGGGCCAAATGTACTGCTAACTTGTGTGGATCGTTTCACGCGTTGGGCAGAGGCTATTCTCATTCCTGACATCACAGCCGAAACTGTTTCTCGTGCTTTCGTTAGCCACGGCTCTGTCGCTTCGGCGGGCCATCATCCACCACAACTGATGGAGGAAGACAATACGAGTCCGCGTTATTCACCAGTCTGACGAAGCTCATCGGTACATCGCAGTTCAGAACGACGGCCTACCATCCGATGAGTAACGGAATGGTTGAGCGATTCCACCGGCAGTTGAAAGCCGCACTCATGGCAAGCGAAGAACACTCTTGGGTCGAAGCACTGCCCATTGTACATTGGGGCATACGCACCGCGTTCAAGGCGTACGTCGGAGGCAGCGCTGCAGAACTTGTCTACGGCACAACCCTGCGTCTGCCTGGCGAGTTATTTGCGCCTGACCGACAACAAGCCCACATTCCTGCTAGTGACTATACGTCACATCATGATGAAACTTCGGCCTACACCTCCACGACAGCCCACAGAAAGAAGAATGTATGTGAGCAGCGAACTCGAGTCGTGTAGCCACGTCTTTTTGCGTAACGATGCAGTACGAAGACCGCGCCACTACAAGCACCGTACGATGGACCCTTCAAAGTTATCCGCCATGGGAAGAAGACGATTATCATCGAAAGGCGCGGCCGCCAAGAAGTTGTGTCACTGGACCGAGTTAAGCCGGCGCACATGGAAACCAACCGGCCCACGACAGCAACCTCCACCTTTCCGCCTGAAACCTGCAGAACAGCGCCACATCCCACACCAACGGGAGCGACGTACATGACTAAATAATGAATTTCACTACACACACAGTGGAAGGCGGACAGGTGCGCCAGATCGCCTCGAGCCGTAGCAGCGCCACTTAAAGAAACTTTAGGTGGCGTTGCCTGTAACCAGTGGCTAGAGTTACTGTACATGTTACCTTCAGGTATGCTACCTATAGGTAGCATATACAGTAACTCTACCAGTGGCCGCTCTGTCAGTAACTCTACCAGTGACCGCTCTGGCGTTTCGTTTCGTTCTAGCTCTCACTAGGGGGGGGGAGTACTGTGGTGAACTCTAAGTGCACCACTGCGCGGCTGCTGCGCTAGCAGCGTGTCGCAGGTAAAGTCCCTAAAATAAG
>JALIZH010031103.1:0-16706 GCA_030522465.1 Rhipicephalus appendiculatus | reverse complement strand
CCGTCCCCCCCCTCCCCCCCTGTATTTCTGATGGAGGCGAGTGTTTTATCGAAGTAATGAAAATCGGAGTTTCTAAATAGCCCCCTCCCCCCTCCCCGGAAAAAATTCCTAGCTACGGGGCCTGATTAGAGCACAGAACAGAGGTGCGCCCTCTGTATCACGTATATAGCGAGATATCGTTTCTCGACGACACACGATTTCGGCTCAACCTTCTTGCATTTCCATTAACCCTCGCGTTTTTTTTTTTTGTTTTTTTTTATGCTGTATATTTCTTCACTGAATAAATCCAGGTTTCAGTCTGCGCTTGCTTGTGTCCCACTCCGTCTGTGTCCCGTCCGATTTGCGCTGCCAAGTTACCACAATGAATCAACACAAACTAGCCAGCATATCAACCCTTCTGCAAGTGCACGTGTCCGCGTGATTGTGTGCGCGGTTCGCTATCGTGTTCAGTGAAGTAAAACCAAGGCGTGCGCCTATACGCTGGATAACGTGGTATAATGAGCTGAGGTTGTGTCTGGGATGTTGGCCAATCAGGAAGCCGATCGCGCTGGTGCCATGTCGTTGAGATATCGGGTGACAGCGTGTAATCGTGGCCTGGTCACTGGGCGTCAAAGCAAGCGTGCCAGATTACATTCTAAGGCTTAATTTGATACGTAGAATGGATTGGGTTAATTGCCCTTAGAATTTAGATTAGGCAGGCCGGTGCTTGATATTTGACCAGGGCCAACACTGTCCAAAAAGTGCAACAGCGAAAACGACGAATTCTACGAGGCGATGTGTTAGTTGTATAAGGATAAATATTAACTAACTAAATCATGGGGCTGCCTTTTGTGAGCTCTCATACCACTGCATTGACATCAATAGAGTCTCGAATAATGCCGCGATATGTTAATGAGGCACGCTGTAGTTGAGGGCTCCGGAAATTCGGACAATCTGGAGTTTTATAAAGCGCACCTATATCTGCGTACGCGGGCCTCTAGCGTTTTCGCCTCCATCGAAAATGCGTGCGCTGTGATCGAACCCACGACCTTCGGTTCAACAGCCGAACGACGTTCACCTTTCGTCCGCGGCGGCCACCATATTATCAATGCGGAGGATCAGGCGAACCAGCTGCCGGTTATGAACGTCAGGCTGATGTAAAATCAGCGCAAGGTTAGCTTTACCTTTGAGTCGTTATCTTGATATCTTTCTGAAAGATCTCTCTACCGTCCTATCACAGAAAATCCTAGGGCCCTGGCCTACTTAGTCTTCAACACGAGCCGCTCCGAGGGCGTTGTTGCAGTTTCTACAAGCAATCGGAATGAATGAAAATCTGACTGTTGGCAGACAATGTTGGTGTGTAGTTCTTGGACGGTGCGATAGCCATGATTGTTTTGATAGTTTTGCCTGCCTATATACTGTCGTCAGAGACTTCTCTCTCATCCCTTTGCACGCCCTTTCCCATTCTCAAATACAGGGTAGCAAACCGGACGCTTGCTCGTGTTTACCTCCCTGTGCCTCTCTCTCTCGAGATTTCTTTCTTGACAATATTAAATTAGCAGGTAACAAAAAATCACGAAGTCCTTTTTTTGCAATTGTGCAGCTAGAGTTAACGGGTGTACAACCGGAATGTCTTCTCCTGCCTTAGTCGCCAATTCTTGTCGCTGTAGAAAAATGCGGCATCAGAGATTGGCGAATATGTTTCAAATCCGGAGAGTTAATGTATTTCAGAGAGTGGCAATCAGAGAGTGGCAATGTATTTCAAGTCGGCGGCAATACTGCTAATGCCGAGGAAAAAGGAAAAGGTTCCGGAGATGTTGAATTCTGCAAGTGAAAAGCATTGGCTTATACAGAGTCCAGCAGCGAGTGCACGTGCTGTATGACTAAAGGATCTCTCCCACAACTTTGAAAGAAGTAACGTACGTGTCCGGTGTAAAGTACAAGCGGTGGAATCGGCCGGAAACGTGTCATCGAACAAGTTCCAGGGACGGGATGCTCTGCGACGACTAGGGAAGCCAGCCGCTGCTATAGTTTGAACGTAGTGTCTCCAATAGTTTGAATGAACTATGTTCCATTTTGTTGTTATGTATAATCTCTGTTTACGGGTACGGGTATTTGTTTTTAATTTATATAAAAAAAACATGGGGAGATAGGGCCACGTTAGAGCCGGCTGTCCCATCACACAACGTTGAATAAACCCACAAAAGCAAGAATTGGAAAAAAAGTAAGAAAATACGACCACAATAAAAACGCTTATCTCTGATGCTTTCCTCACGTGTATGAGCGATGCTTGCAGCACTTATTGAAACGTACATACATAGCTTGTCACAACTGTTCGATTTAATTGTGAACAAGGCTCCAGCATTAAAGCCGGAGAGTTGTTTTTAAAGTTTTTATCGTGGTCGGCATCTTACGTTTTACAATGCCTCCTCCCGACCAGATGCATGGGATTCCGAAAAGCCCTAGATTTCAAAAACAAAAAAAAACTAGAAAGGATACAATACGAAAAGAGAAAATCAAAAGCACTATATGTACAGTCGCGCTCAATATGAGTTGCAACACGCTGGCTGTGGTCAAAGTGACCCCAAGCCTGAACAATGACACCTACAAACGTTAAATTGGTTCAGATAGTACCGCTAATTGAGAGAGTTTAATTCACCATTTTTTTTCTATGTAGGTGCCACTTTGCAGTGTTGGCGCCATTTTGAGTACAGACAGCGTGTTGCAATTCATATTGAGCGCGACTGTACATTTACTAACTCCGGCGTATAAAGAATGGGCAGAGTCTAATACGCACAGGGCATAAGGACAGATTACCGGCGCATAGCACATAATGCTTTCTTTTTTTTGAAAAACATGACCTTCAAGAAATAAGGCGTAGATGACGCCGTATTCGAGCGTCAAAAATATTTTTATGGCTTGGATAAAGAACGTGAATTTCGGAGGCCGCGAGTAACCTGGCACAAAGGCCTGTAAGCGTCCGCGCTCCGTACTTTTCCGCTGGTATCGTCGTGAGAAGTAGAATTTTTTCCTGTTTGCGCTTGCCCGCGCAACAGCTACCAGCCTCAACTCGGACCGTGCCAGCACCGCATTGTCTCGCAAACGTCCGCTTGCGCGACATTAAGTCTCCCTGGATAGAGCTTGCATTCATTGTTGCCGGATCTGTGTCCGGCGGGGAACTCAAGTGCCGCATTTCACCGAACATAAGGGACCCACCCCCTTGTTCCTATTAGGGCAGAGTTGCGAAATGTTGCCGAGCTAATAAGCGAAGAGTCATCACAAAAAAAGACCCAAAAGATTGGGACAACTCTCGCGAAGCGCCCCCCCCCCCCCCCCCCTCAAAAAAAAAAAAAAAAAAAAAAAAAAAAAAATTGTGCTTACTGAAATGTAGAATCTCCACAAAGCGTAACATTTGATGTTCCTTAGGTGCGTATTGAGAGGCTCTTGTGGGCAAGCTTGCGTCAGAAAAACGATTTGTTGAGTGAGAGCGTCTGTCGCTGTGTCCTTCACATGAGATACTCCCAAATCGCTTCGGGGCAAACGGTCACTTAACATGTCACGATTGCGTGGTAGAACAAGTTGATTATACTATCAAAAATAAATAAACAGAGCGAAACAACAAGTTAGACAAGAGAACTTGGAGCTTAACTATAAGCTAGCTTTTTCGGATAAGATTAAACAAACCATCAACCGAAAAAATGTTTACCCAAAAAACAAACCAAAAAATATGTTTAAACAAACCATTAGGAGTATGAAGAAGGGCACTCGGATATTTGCCAGAGGTAGATATCCTTTTTAAAAAGGCACTCTAAATTCCCTGGCTTATCTTTGCGCCTCTTGCGGACAGAGGTTATCGGTGCACACATCTGTCACCTCGGCAATGCCGTATAGGGAACAAGTCGCATTTTACGCTAATGCATGCACGCTTCGCCGATAGTAGGTGAACAGAGCACTTTTTTTTTTAAGTGCGGAGCGCTTTAGGGGGCCAGGCTGTCGTATGATGTCGTCGTCGCTTGGCGTAACGCAGGCAAAAATATATATAGCATAGCCAACTACAGCACATTGAGCGCGCGTTCGCGCTAAAGAAGTCTTCTGCCTCTTTTTCGTCGAGCGCCTTGATGATGATATCAACGTCAGGCAAAACTACATGTAGCATAGCCAACTGTAGCATATTCAGCGCACACTCGCGCCAATGAGAAGCCTTCTCCCTCTTGTTCTTCGAGCGCCTTGATATAGAGTGTGGCTACTATGGCAAGGGAAACACGGCAACACAAACCAGGTATAAAAATTAAAACAGGAAGCAAGCGGGAGAAATAGAAAGACATAAAAAAAATGGAAAAAAATAGAAATAAAAAGAAAAAACTAAACTGGAAATGAGAACAAGAAAGAAAGGGAGGAGGAAACAGAAAACCGAAGAGAAACAAAGAAGGCCATATCTGGAGGAAAAACAACAACAACAACAGCTCCGCACTTCCTTCAGACTTGGCACCACTATGGTGAAGCCGCCTTTTAGGGGCGAAGCTCCTTAGGGTGTGGGTCTGTCCCTCCTCTGCAGCCACGTGTAGTGGAATGTACCCACTCCACGTGATAAAGATGACGATGACGCAGTATAGCGGAATGTACCCACTACACGTGATAACGATGAAGTATAAGCGCGTTCCAGTATAGTGGAATGTACCCACCACACGTGATAACGATGACGACCATGAAGTATAAGCTCGTTCCAGACCACATTCTCTTTCTGCCATGGATGAAAACGATCGAGCTTCGCCCACTCATCATCATTCACTTCGTGGATATGGCGTAATTTTTTTTATTGATGGTCGCGATCGCAGGCGACGTGATCACTGGCACTAGCACTAATCTGTTGTGGGAAACGGGACACAGGCACCCGCTACACAAGCAATATATATATATCACGCTGTTGCCTGTAGCGTTTAGCCCTCGCGATATAAACTAAGCGCGTAGATTCTAGAGGAGGGACGAACACGTATCGCATGAGTTTTCCCTGTGATGATATAGCTTTAAAAAAAAAGTATACATTTCGTACAAGCAAGGGGTCGCAGCATTGATTATACTGAAAGAAACGATGTCGCGTCCGTACAGTATCGTATGTCGTGATACCGCACGAGCTTTAATAGAGACATCGTACTGCCTTATATGAAATCGAAGCTCCATTAACCGGATCATATGCGATGGTTCAGGTGATCCTTGATATCCTCGATAACAAACGTCTTTGTAATGCTTCTCATTAAAGTTCAGTTTGACCTTCCCTACCGCGAAGAGGTCGATGTTTATATGCCAAGTTCTGCAGCAAATAGAAAAAGGAGGTGGTCACCCAGAATAAAAAACTAAAAAAGCTGGCAGATCCCACGCACTGTGGGAATCGATGCAATGCGAAGCAGCCAGCAAGGAGCAAATCATGCGGTACATAAAATTGACGGACACTCTGTGCATTCCAAAGTGGGTTCGGCGATAAGCTTGTGGCCATCCGACTGAATATGCCACGTCTTCTTTTTACGCTCTTAGGGGAGATGGCACACAAACGGAATGTGTGCGTGTTTTCGTTTTTTTAAATTTTTTACCGCGAATCGCAACGAGACGCGAGACTAATCTTCCTCCGTTTCGCATGCGTTCGTTTTCTCGCGCTTTGCGCATCGTGCAGACGCCATCCGGCGTCCCAACGCTTAAATTAATGGACACTTTGTAAATTCCAAGGTGTGTTCCGCGAACGCCTGTGCCCATTGAGATGGGGTCGGTCAGAATGGAACGCGATGTGCGCGTCTCCCTCCTTGCATGACTGGACACCAGGCCCGTAGCCAGGAATTTTTTTCGGGGGGGGGGGGGGGGGCACCAGCTGAAAACCATGAAAAACACCTATTTTTATTATTTTTTTCTCGGTAAAACACCCCCCCTCCATCCGAATTTCGGGGGGGGGCTAGGCCCGCCCCCCCTGGCTACGGGCCTGCTGGACACACTGGGCACAGCCACACTACGACAGCAAGGCGCGCGCGCTGTCTTGTCCGACGCGACCGGCGTCCGTTTGCGCGCCCCGACGGCCGCCTGGCACCGTGCCAGGGCACGGCCGGACGGACGTGAGCATGAGACATTAAAGGCTTTCGCCTTAATATGCATGTCATGATTTACATGTTAGGACCTGTCAGTTGTGTTCGTCATACAGTCACGTCGCGCAATACCAATTTTGGTGTATATCAAGCTAGCGAACTGGACGCAAGCGCACCATGAGCGTGGCATGTAGATGGCATTGTATATGACATGCATGCCAAGATTTTCATGTTAACACCTGCCACATATGTTCGTTATACAGTCACGTCCCGCAATACCAATTTTGGTGTAATATCAAGCTAGCGAAACGGCCGCGAATGTGTCCATGAGCGTGGACATGCAAGTTCATGTTGCACATGGACATGTCATGATTTCCATACTACCACTTTTGGCATTTATGTTCGTCATACAGTTACGTCACGGAATGCCAACTTTGGTGTATATAAAGCTAGCGAAACGGCCGTCAGCGCACCATGATCGCGGCATGTAAATTATGTTGTACATGACATGCACGCCATGATTCTCATATTACCGATCTGTCATTTATGTTGGTCATGCAGAAATGTCTCATCGTACCAATTTTTGAATATATCGAGTTAAGAAAACGGCCTCAGGAGCACTACGGCCATGGCGAGTAAATCATACTTTTCATCGCTTGTGCCCAGCGTGTCCAATCATGCAAGACGGGAGACGCGCGCAACGCGTTCCATTCTGACCGACCCCGTCTCAATGGGCACAGGCGTTCGCCAAACACACTTTGGAATTTACAAAGTGTCCTTCAATTTTGTTGAATGAGAATAAAAAAGATGACTTTCGCATTCGAGTCTGCTTAAGTGTATGAACAAGGGACCCTGTGAGTTTTTTTTTTTTTTTTTTTTTTTTTTTTTTTTTTTTTTTTTTTTTTAACGCTCATCTACGACTAATTATAGCCACAGCTTGAGAAGAGTGTCCCGAACGAAAACCCTCTGCACTTTTGGAGGTTCAAGAAAGCTGCGTTTTGTCGATCGACTTTAGCACGTAGTCGGTGTCGTACAGTGGAAAATGCGGTACGCCAGTCCGCCGGTTCGCGTTCTATTGTGAGGCGCCAGCACTGGCGTCGCTGCTGATGCTCATCGTCCTTTTGTTGTCCACTTAATTTTTGTCACGTTGCGTCCCGCCAGGAAAAAGGAGACAGACAAACGGAAAAGACGAACCGTCTCCACGGTCGGCAAGGTGTTATCTCTTCTCTCCAGAAAAAGAAAAAGGCTGCCGTTTTTATGTATCTTTTGACGCCTCCGCTTTCCGAAGGAAGTCTCAGTCGGGAAGCCCGAATGCCTTCTATACTTTTCTTGCACACGATGGCTGGGTACGGCGAACAGATAAGCCCGCTTTGGGTGCCTTGTATTGAGGCGAAAAGACCGAGATGTCTGATCGAACGCGAACAGTGGCCGTCGACACGTGATGCAAGAAAAACAGATCCTGCCGGTTTGCTCATTGGGTGCTGATTGTGTGCGCAGAGAGAGAGAGAGAGAGGGGGGGGGGGGGGTCATGTGACTCATGTCCCGTCAATGTGCAGTGTTACGGCCATGCCAATTTCCCCCCCCCCCGACATTGTATTCCGAGAGCAGTTTACCTACCACCTTCACTTCAGGAATGACAGAGAGCTGAGGTAGGCCGTGTTGAATATGCATATCATTGCTTCATTTTCATTTTTTGCGTAGATTAATAAGCCTGTTGTCTTCACTCCCCATTAAGGGGTGAAGGGGAGGGTGTTGCGTTTAAACCTTGCCTCTTTCCCCTCCCCCCACCCACCCCCCAAATGAGAATCCACGGCACGCCTACGGTTATTTGCACGATGTTTCAAACGCACCACCGCGTTTCTGCGTGTGACGAAACTTGCTGCTATAACAAAAAGCAACGGCAGCAATAGAACAATCGCAGTGCCGAGCAAGGAAATGTGCATTCACTGACCCCGTAAATGAAGATATCGATATGCATGGAGAATGACAGGACACCGCGATTGCACCAGAACGTAGCGAGTCCTGTATACAGACTTATCGATATGAATAACTTATCTAACGTCAAGAATAACTTGCCTAACGATGAAGAATACGATTACAGTTTACTAACTTGTTATGAAGCAGCGGGAGATTGCTCGGCTGATCTGCTATTGCATATTTATGCGACGACTGCGTAATAGCTGGGCAACACTTACGTTGTAGACATTGAGCCTGTTTAAAAGACTTCTCGGAACGACTTGGCCGTATTACGTGCTCTCACCACGATAGCAGTCTTCGTGAGATAATTGAAGGTTATGAAAAGGGTAATTAACAAGCACCCGATCGTGGCACGAAGTCGCGAGGATTTCTGAGACAGGAAATATTTTCCTTCGAAGAAAAATTTGCCCTCTTTCGCAATCAAAACGGGGACCCAACGCTTTTGAGGCTGTGGGCCACATAAAGACCTTGGTCGTGAGTTCGATTCCCGAAACAGGACTGCTTTTTTGCAACTAGAAAGCTCTTGTTCGCGAAAAATCAGCATGTATTTCCTTGTGGCTCCCTTGCTAAGATCGGGTGGTTGTCAGTTATGTCTCATTACCATTCAAGCAATGCGCGGGGTTCCGTTGAAACTGTTACTCTTGCTGTGACTATGGTGAATAAGTTTCCTGTAACGTAGAAGTATAGACGCTGTTTCGACGCGTTCGTAGCGTCTGATGATGAAATAAACTTTTTCTAAACACGTAGAATACTACCGGAAAGTAAAGTTCTCTTGAACTTCTAACCACATCGTTCCATTATCGAGTGACCATGGTGTGTCTGCCAATCAACGACATCGTACATTCGAGAGAAGTAAGGAGGTGTAGCAATGAACAATCGAAGAGCCTTATTAAGGCGAAAAGCCTTAGATGCATCAAACGCGAGGGATTGACCGTCGGCTCCATCAACACGATCGATGAAAAAAATAAAAAATCACGCGAAGACGTCAAAGATCACCAAAACTTGGTGACGCCATCACATGTCATCGTTTCATCATAGGTTGGCCTATCTCGGAGGCAATGCGAAACCAGGTTACGTGCAGAAAGCTTGCAACGTCTCCGATCTTTGAGGCCGAGCAAAAACAAAGTTACGCGCAGAAAGCTTTCCGAGTGGGAGCCGACCAATACATTGACTGAGAAGAAAAAAAAAAAAGATTACTTGCATCTTCGAGTCCTTTTAGCTGAATGCATAAGGATTAGTTAGTTAATTTGATTTTTTATGGCGCAAAAGCAGCTGAGGCTATGCTGCGCCAGACACAAGGTTATAGGTAATGAAACTGTGAAATGATGTCGTTTACAGCTTATTTAAAAAGTCACAGTCTTTTAAAAAGTTCAGCACAGAAGACTCCAAGAAGTAGAGCAGGGTGAAAAGGCGTTTGTTGTTTGTATAGTTGGCCAAAATATTTTTGTCTGTACGTTTCAATGTGGGGACATGTGATGAGTATGTGTATAACTGTCAATGGTTCTTGACATTTTTCACATGTTGGTTGTTGTTCATTTGTAAGTAAAAAGTTGTGGGTCAGGTGTGTGTGCCCAATACGGAGTCGGGATAATATGACCTCAACAAACCGTTCCTGGTGACGACACGTCTTCCATTCTCCAAGTACGGGCTTCACCATGTGGAGCTTGTTATTCGTGCATGTGTCCCACTGTTGTTGCCATTTCGCTAGTAGAGCTAGACGAATTGTTCTCTGGATGTCTTTAAGGGGAATTTTCACATTGGCTACTGTTTTGTCGGCTGCCAATGAAGCATACATATCTGCTTTTTCGTTTCCAGGTATCCCAACATGACTTGGGACCCAGCAGAAACGGATGGAAACTGCCTGGCTGTTTAAATATACCATGTTTAAAATGTCACCCACTAATGGCTCACATTCGGATTTTATATGTAGAGCTTTTAGTGTACTTAGTGAGTCGGTGTATATGATTGCTTTCTTGTATTTGCCAGCGATGATTTTCCGAACTGCTTCGCTCAAGGCATAAGCTTCAGCTGAAAAAATGGAAAAGCTACGAGGTACTCTCACAGAAACTGCACTTTCCGCTGTCGCGATCCCTATACCCACATGGTTTTTTGTTTTTGAGCCATCTGTGTAAAATTCTTCGTAATCCCTATATTCGTGCTGAAGTGTATAGAATTATTGAATTATGTGTTCTGGTGGGGTGCTTTTTTTGTTGAAACGGCTTAGTGAAAACTCACAAAGCTGTGACAGGTCGAACCATGGCGGCAGCCTTGGTGGTTTAACAGCGACGTGTAGTGCTCCGTCAGGGATGGCATAAATGTGGCAATGTTCCTCGAAGCGAAGGACAAGTGGTTTGATTAGGTTGGGTTTGTTTAGGTAGTGTAAGCGCGAGTTACACTGTGTGGCAATTTCGTAGCAGATGTGTTCAGGTGACGACCTTATTCTTAAGACGTATGACAGAGTTAGTAATGCTCTTCGGTGACTCAAGGAAGGTTCGTTGCATTCCACATATAAGCTCTCCACTGGCGATGTTCGGTAAGCACCACTGGATAGACGTAGGCCGAGATTGTGCACAGGGTCAAGACGCCGAATGTAAGACTGCCGTGCCGAGCCGTAGACGACACAACCATAGTCCAAGATACTGCGGCCGATGGAACGATAGATTCGCAGCAGGCAGAGTCGATCGGAACCCCAGTGTTTATGAGATAACACTTTCAGAAGGTTGAGTGCTCTATTTGCCTTAACTTTTGGTGCGTTCATATGGGAAAGGAAGTTGAGTTTTTGGTCAAATGTAACTCCTAAGAATTTGTATTCTTGTTTTACCGGAATTTCAATGTTTTTTAGCTTAAGAGCAGGGTCAGAGTACAATCCACGTTTTTGCGTGAAAAGAACTGCGGTAGTTTTTTGTGCCGAGAAACGAAAACCATTTTGGTCAGCCCATTTTGTAAGCTTATTGATTGTTATTTGCAGTTGCCTTTCACAGGATGATAGGCTGGAGGCCCGACAGGCGATCTGAAGATCGTCAACGTAGACGGAGTGCATGACTGTGGGAGGTATGACCTTGTTGATGGAGTTCATTTTGACTATGAATAGTGTTGTACTCAAAATGCAACCTTGTGGCACGCCATTTTCTTGGACAAATACTCGAGAGAGTACTGTGCCGAGACGTACTTGAAATGTTCTATTAGAAAGGAAATCACATAAGCAGTTTAGCATTCTTCCACGAATCCCCATGTCTGCGAGGTCTCTAAGAATCCCGTATCGCCACGTCGTGTCATACGCCTTCTCTAAGTCGAAGAAAACCGCGAGACAGTACTGTTTGTGTAGAAATGCATCTCGTATTTCGTGTTCCAGTCTAACGAGATGGTCAGTGGTGGAACAGCCTTTTTTGTATCCACACTGGTGCGAGTCTATAAGTTGTGTTGATGTGAGAATGAAGGTGAGTCTAATGTTTATAATGCTCTCGTATGTTTTTGCCAGACAACTTGTTAATGCAATCGGCCTGTAGTTGCTCGGGGATGATGGGGGTTTACCAGGTTTTAAGAGAGGTATGACTATCGCGTTTTTCCAATCTTCAGGTATTATGCCGGATTCCCATATTTTGTTGAAAAATTGGAGGAGAGCCTCCGCCGATGCTTGTGATAAGTGCGCCAACATTGTGTAGTGTACCCGGTCAGGCCCTGTTGCCGTTTTTTTACCGGCGGAAAGTACCCTGTGTAATTCGTGTAGTGTGAGAGGATGGTTGTAACATTCATTTGAGGCGGTAGCAGTGGGGGAGTTTTTTGTTTTTCAGCATTTTCTTTGTATTTAAGGAACGCATTGGTGTAATTCGCTGAGCATGATACATCGTAAAAGTGTTCGCCTAAAAGGTTGGCCTGGTCTTCTATTGTTGTTTGTGTGTCTGGACTTGTAAGCAGTGGTATTGTGTACGATGAGTATTCTCCTCTGAACTTCCTCACCTGATCCCAGATATGTTTAGATGTGGCTGAACTATTAATGGATGATATGTATTTGTGCCAAGAACTCTTTTCTGCCTGCCTTCGGATATATCGTGCTTTAGCTTTCGCCTGTTTAAAACTTATGAGGTTGCTATAGGTCGGGTACCTCCGTAAGGTTCCCCAGGCCTTGTTTTGTTGCTTTTTGGCTTCGGTGCACTCAGTTGTCCACCAGGGATTTAATTTCTTTCGTACAGTCCCAGACGATTGCGGTATCGCCTTTTCCGCCGCTGAAATGATAGCGTCAGTGAACTTTTTGTTGAGTTCCTGAACAGAATGTTCGGGTGAAAAAAATATGTTCAAGGTTTGCGTGATGTGTAAAAAAGCGGCCAGTTTGCGAGTTGCAATTTCCACCGGCGTGGCTTGGTGGCCAGTGTTTGATATGATGGCATGAGTTTGATAATGGCGGGTTGGTGGTCGCTACCATATGAATTTTCCAGGACTTCCCATTTAAGATCGCTAAAAAGACACGGTGAACATAGGGCAAGATCTAAGCAGCTAAAAGTGCGTGAGGTTGGTGAGAAGTAGGTAAAAGCGCCGGAGTTCAAAAGGCAAATATCGTTTGACAAAACGAAATCTTCAACGATTTGCCCTCTTTGATCAGTTTTATCGCTACCCCAAAGGGTGGAATGAGCATTAAAATCCCCAACTAAAATAAATGGTTTTGGTAACTGTTCCACTAAATTTTCTAAGTTTTTAGTGGTTAAAAGGGTGTGAGGTGAAATATACAGCGAGCAGATGGTGACGGTCTTGTATGATAAAATGGTGACGGCTACGGCCTCGAAAGATGTGTTTATTTGGACATCTCGCGTGGGAATGCTGCCCTGCACTACTATGGCTACTCCTCCCGAAAGACGGCTGCAATGTTCGCGGTCCTTTCGGGCTACTTTAAAGCCCTTCAGGAAATTGTCATGTTTTGCACCAAGATTTGTCTCTTGGAGGCAGAAAGCCACTGGTGAGAAATCGTTGATAATGTCCTTTATGTCACCTAAATTATGAAGTAAACCTCTACAGTTCCAATGTGCGATAAAAGCCATGATGAAATAAAAGTAAGCAAATGTACTTGTGGGGATTGTTTGGATAAAACTAAATATGATAGGTGACATTATTAAGAACTGACACTATAGACAAATGCGATAACCATTTGGTTATCGCTTGCTTTTCATGGTTATTGGGACCTTTTCCTGTTTGGCGCGCTCTAGGGAGCGCTTGTCTTTCGGTGTCGATGACACCGATGTCTTCGGATCGACTTCCATCGCCCTGTCCGAGGCGCTGGAAGATCGAGAGCTAGGCGCTGAGACGCAAGTCTCAGGCCGTGGCGTTCGATTGATTTTAGGGCCCAGCGAGACCGGAGTCTGCGGGCCCTTTGAGGTGGATGGAGCAGCAGACGCTGCTTCCATCAAGGGGGCAGGTGGAGCTGCTACAGGACCACTGACCGTGGACACTGTAGGCTCCCGAGGCCGTTGTGGTGCTGCCCCCCTGCCGCACCACGCTGGCAAAGCTTTTCAGAGGCAAGAGTGCGAGCCTCTTCCTCGCTTCAAAAAATGAAATTTTCTCTTTTATGGTGAGTGCAATCACCTCCTTTTCCTTCTTCCAGCAAGGGCAAGATCGAGAATAGGCCGGGTGATCACCCTGGCAGTTGACACAACACGGGGATTCTTTGCAGTTCTCAGATGGGTGGTCATTGGCGCTGCACTTGGCACATGTTTCTTTACCTCTACATGATTGTGATGCGTGGCCGAACCTTTGGCACTTGAAGCAGCGCCTCGGGTTCGGTATGTATGGTCTGACATTGATCTTTAGGTATCCTGCGTCAAGGGAGCTGGGGAGATTGCTTGTTCCAAACGTGAGAATAATGTGCTTAGTTGGGAGCTGTTCGTTGTTTCTTCTGATTGTGATACGCTGTACTTTGATTACATTTTGTTCTTGAAAGCCCTCGAGGAGTTCCTCGTCACTCAGGCTCAGGAAGTCTTCCTCTGAGATGACGCCCCTACAGGTGTTTAGTGAACGGTGTGCAGTGATCGTAACATCAGTGTTGCCGATGCTGACAAGATCGTACAGCTTTTCTATTTGGTCTTTCTTTTTCAGTTCGATTAGGAGATCTCCGCTTGTCATTTTTGAGGCTTTGTAGTCTTCGCCAATTGCTTCTACTAGAGTTTTTGACACCAGGAAAGGGGACAGTTTGCGCATACTTGTTGTTCCTTCGCTGTGTAAAACGTGGAAACGAGGAAAGTTGTCAAAGTCTGTACGGAGATTAAAGTGAAAAGGTACATCGGTGCGACCTCTTTTTAGAGGCCGATCTGGAAGATGAGGGAAAGCGTCTGCCATAGGATGGTTTCGAAATTCGGCGACGGTGGTAGCCACCCACCACCGAGCCCAACATGGGGGGCGCTACAGGTTCTAAGAACCTACAGACGCCAGCTATACACCGCCGCTATAACCATATATATATACCCAAGGTTGGATATGATACACAGGGTTAACCCTTGCCGCCTGGAAAATTGGAAGTGAAAAGAAGAGAGGAGAGGACAGGAAAGATTGAAAGTGAGAGGGAAAGACGAAGATGTGAGGGGAGATAGAGACAGGAAAAGGCGACTGCCGATTTCCCCTGGGTGGGTCAGCCCAGGGGTGCCGTCTACGTGAAGCTGGGGCCAAAGGGGTGTGTTGCCTCTGCCGGGGGGCCTTAAAGGTCCAAACACCCGGCGTCAGCTCAACCCCCAGGATCCCCTTTTCCCCGGACACGGCAGAGCCACGCACGGCGAGGCGTGGGAGGAGGTCGAGGCCCCCCCGTTGGCTCGGGTCCGTGGTGTCGCCACACACCAAACGCCTGCTCGCGCAGACGCCCCTGCGGGGTGAATGCATAAGGAATCCTGTAAGTTTTGCCTGGCCGTAATTTTGTAGCGATGAGTTCTGTTTGATTCCTGGTATTAAATGGTATGAGGAATCGCTTTATTCGAGTCGAGCTCGAGCTTACACACGCTGATGATGATATATACAGATGAGGAAGTTGTACAAATGATGATGATACGTCCAGTTGACAAAGAAGAGTCAGTGACTGCGCTCACAATATGAATAAAAATAAGCCGATGACTATATTAACCAATGACCGTGATTAGTCAAGTGGAATTGTATTGACAAGAGTCCGCCACGGTGGATCAGTTTTAGGGGTGTGGGAATAGTCAATTTCAGAACCGAATCGAACACGAATCGAACAGTGATGACATTGGATCGAATACGAATACAAATCTAATACTGTTCGAATAGTAAGGCAGCCTTTTTGAAAGCAGGCTTTGGCTGGTAAGGTAACAATTTTCAAAAACAGCCCAAGAATTCTACTGCATTTTGTTTGAAACAAATGTTCACAAACTTTAACAAAAGAACATTACGATTACTTCTAAGCGACAGAAAACACCCCTGTCATTTAAACTGGGGTAAGCTCGTATACAAATGCAGCTGAAGCCTTCGAAATATTTTTGCAACTGTAGGATGAAATATAGCAGTGACCGCAGTATTGAAGGTGATACTTTGTCAACAACTTTCATCACCCTTCATCACTTCTTTTTTTCCCCTTGTCCCTCTTCCCCTGTGCAGAGTAGCAGGCTAGAGCGAACTAGCTCAGGCCGACCTCTCTGCCTTCTAATAAATCATTCTCTCTCTCTTAAATAAAACTGATACTTGAAAAGGAATTTTCCCGAGTTGGCGTCATGAATGTCATGGTGATGATAGTGGATTGATGACGCTTGTTACTTCAGCGACATGGGAGTTTCAAGCAAAAAATCATTCGTTCTGTGATCAGTATAGCGTCGATAGTCCTGTAAGTACATGGGCTGCAATATCATCATCATCATCATCATCATCAACCTGACTACGCCCACTGCAGGGCAAAGGCCTCTACCATGTTCCGCCAATCAACCCGGTCCTGTGCTTTCTGCTGCCACGTTATACCTGCAAACTTCTTCATCTCATCTGCCCATCTAATTTTCCGTCTCCCCCTCACGCGTTTGCCTTCTCTTGGAATCCATGGGCTGCATGCAGCTGGGTATATTCGAACATGCAAAAAAAAAGGTTACCCTTCGCTGTTCTAATGTCGTTATTTCGAGCATTATTTCGTCGTTGCTAATTATTCGAAAAGTGTTCGAGAAATATTCGGTATTTCGAATACGCGCTATTAAATTCTGGCAGCTGGCCGAATACAGCGCTATTCGATTCTTTATTCGAAATTTTCGAATATTCGCACAGCACTAGTGTTTACGGCGCTCGACTGCTGACCCGAAGGCCGCGGGTTCGATCCCGGCCACGCTGGTCGCATTTCGATGGAGGCGAAATGCTGAAGTCCCATGTACTCTACGATGTCACTGCACGTTAAAGAACACCAGATTGTCAAAATTTTTCGGAGCCATCCACTACGGCGTCTCTCATCATATCGTGGTTATGGGACGTAAAAGCCTACATTGTTGTCTTGACAAGTCTCCTTGCCGATCGAAACCTTCCCTCCAGCGACTAACTGTTCGACGATTTCTCATCATTTCAACCCTCTGTGTATATTGTGTCAATATTATGTATTTATCATCTATTTATTTAGTTTGTATTTGCATTATGTACGTATTATGTATGAAGCGTTCAAATTTTTCTGTGTGATGTATATCGTTTCTTTCTGGTGTTTGATACCTTTTATGAATTTCGTGCTGCTTG